>CM021103.1:314649261-314991343 GCA_007115665.2 Sequoiadendron giganteum
CCTCTCCCTCCCACCCCCTCTCCCTATCTCAAGTATCTCTCTCTCTCTCTCTCACACACTCCCTCTATATCTGTTTCATCCCTCTATCTCCTACTCCCTCTCTCTCCCACTCCCTCTATCTCCTCAACCCTAAACCCTTAAACCCCAAACCCTCTACCCTCAACCCAATAACCTCTACCCTCATCCTAATTTCTCAACCCTATACCTCTCCCTCCCCCTCTCTCTCAAGCCTCTCCCTCCCATGCTACCTAGACTAATCTGTCTCACTCCAATCCATTCTCTCACACTCCCTCTCTGTCAGGTCTCACGTACCTCCCACCCTACCTAGATAAATCTATTTCACTCCAACCTCATCTTCCACACTCCCTCTCTCTCTCTCCCCCTTTGGTATTTTTGTCTCTCTTAGGTCTCATTCCTCCCAACTCCTCTCCCATTGTCAGGTCTTTCCCCCCACCCTAACTGGATAACTCTCTCTCCCTCTCTCTCTCTCTCTCTCTCTCTCTCTCTCTGGTCTCACTCCCTACTATGCTACCTAAACTAATATCTCTCACTCCTATCCAAACTCTCTCTCAGGTCTCACTCCCTCTCTCTCTATCTGAAAAATATTTCAATGCAACACATTTGGCACTCGCCAAATTCGGTGACGAGTGCGAAATGTGTTGCTTTCCTTGGAATGATAAAATGGGGGTTGACCCTGTGATTCAGGCCCACATGTTTCTGCATTTATCTGGTTCAACGCTTTATTCGACTCATAAGCACCTTTTTTATGCAGTTGACTCCCTATTGTACCAATCTATGCTTGATCCATCACCTTTTTACCACCAATTTACATGCTAGACAATATAAAAGAAGACAATTTGAAGTTTCTACATCATTTTAGATTATCTCAAGTAATATATTCATTTTGGTAATATTGAAATATTTTTATTTAGTTTATTTGTTTGTTTTTGGCAATATAAACCAAATTCTTTTCATGATTTTATTAATCATAACAGTTTGGCATAGAATTCAACATTGAATTAGATGGGAGTTGCATAAAAAAGATTAATTTTTATGAGTTTGAAGAAAATAATGAAAAAAATGACATAATTTAGATGAATTCATGTTTAAACTTATATAAATGACATCAACTTAACATAAATTTGCTTATGAATTCTATTTGCATTGCTTATAGTAGTCCATTTCCATCATGGCTAGTGGAATTCACTCTAGACGTTTATATTGAGTTTTTTTGTTCTATTTTGACAATTTATAGACCATTCATTTGATAATTTTATTAATCTTCATTGTTACACATAGAATTCAAGATTTAATTAGATGGATCTTGCATGTAAAAGTTTAATTTTTAAGAGTTTGAAAATTAAAAATGGAAAACATGACACAATAGATTCAAATTCATTTATGCTCCTTGATGGACTATACCTTTAACCTCTTCTAAAGTAACTGCCACATTACATCTAAATCAAAATATTTTAAGCTCCTTGATGGACTATACCTTTAACCTTTTCTAATGTAATTCTATGAATTTGATGTCTTCATAATTTAGGGTGTCAGAATCCTAACTAAAGCATGCACAAATAAGCAATTAGTTGAATCATCACTCAAAAAATTCCCTTCAATTTTTTATTGAAACTAGAATATATTTGAAAACATCTATACATTCATTCCTAAAATCATATTCATCGTCATAAATATACTAATATCTTATCTTGTTGAACAACCATTTCCTCATGAATTAAGAACTTGATAGGCAATGGTTGATACCTAGAATTGTTGTGAGGTGTTTTCCCTAGTATGATGTGAGTCAAAATTTCTATTCATTTGTGACCTATGATTTTTAGTGATGGTTGTGGGAAAACTTTTAGTTTCAACTAATTTGGAAAACCTAAGAACTTTCATCAATGTTTATGCAAGTTTCTATTCATTATTTTGTGCCATAAAAAAAATCATCTTCATCATGTGCTTAAATAAATTCAAGTGACTTGGCATAGTTGTTAATGCAATTTTTCATTCATTCATACCATTTACCTTTCTAAAAAATAAAAAATGGGAAAATTCTGTGCAATTGAAAATGCTTATTTTCTTTCTAAGTTACCTCATTGCCAAAGAAATAGTGAATAATTCCAAGATATAACATCACACACCCTTCTTTAAATTCATGTTATTCATGGCTTGGTTGTGTTTTTCATCATGCTCTATGATAAATCAAAGAGCTTTGAAGGATAATCACAATGTGGTTTTGTCAACAATAAACACAAGATTCTCTACTTTCCAAGTGTGGCAACAACTTATACCTTGAGTTTGACACTTCTTTGCTCCTAAGCTTTTCTGCACTCCAAATACTCCCCTCAAACCCTTTTTAACATTGATCAATGCTTACATGAAGCAATTTTGTAGAAATTCCTCAAAGTACTAGGTTTTACAGAGTATAGTTACAAACAGAAACAAACTGTCCTCAATAACTCAGGAAAAATGGCAATTTAGCAACCCTCCTTTTATTAGGACGTGCATATAGGCCAACAAAAAATTAGTACCAAGTTTCATATATTTTCACCAAATGCATCAAAAGTTATGGGTTTTTTGAAGCTCGCTATAAACCCTAGGTTGGGGACAACAATGTTTGAAGCTCGCTATAAACCTTTAAAATTTGGTTCTGCAACTCACGTGAGCAAACAAACTATTCCAATGCATCTAGATGGGTACGTTTATACTAGACATGGTCCTCTTTTACACCCAAACACGCTGAATCGTTTCAAGCTATGTTCAACCAACAAAATCCCTTAAGAGTCTAAAGTGCAAAATGACTGCAATCTTTGACAGACTGTTACTCAGATATCATGACACTTAAGAACTTCTTGTCTAATCCTATGAGATCATGTTGGGCCCCTATACAATAAACTCTCTCAATTTTTACTATCTTAGAGGTGTTTTCTTGTGGTGGCGACTTTTCACTTGGGGAAAAAGTTGTCAAATGAAAGGAGTATAAAGTTACAAAATGGTGTAACTTTCATTATATAACCCATGTGACCAAACAAAATATTCAAACATATCTAGATGGATACGTTTATGCTATAAATGGTCCTCTTTTGCACCTAAACACACCAAATCGCTTTGAGCTACGTTCAACTAACATAATCCCTTAAGAGTCCAAAGTGCAAAATGGATGTAATCTTTGACTAAATTTTTCTCGAATACCATGATACTTAGAAACTTCTCGTTTGAGCCTATGGAATGGCATTGGGCCCCTCTACAATAACCTCTCTTGGTTTTTTCTATCTCAGAGGCATTTTCTCGTGGTGGCAAATTTTTACTTGGGGAAAAAGTTGTCAAATGCAAGTAATGTAAAGTTGCAAAGTGGTGCAACTTTCGTTCTATAACTCGCATGACCAAAAAAAAAGTTCCAACATGTCTGAGTAGGTACGTTTACACTAGAAATGGTCCTCTTCACACCAAACACACTAAATCACTCTGAGCTACGTTCAACCAACATAATCCCTTAAGAGTCCAAAGTACAAAATGGATGCAATCTTTGATAGGTTGTTACTCGAATAATGTGATGCTTAGAAACTTCTCATTTGAGCCTATGAGATTTTGTTGGTCCCCTCTACAATAACCTCTCTCAGTTTTCACTATCTCGGAGGCATTTTCCCATGGTGGTGACTTTTCACTTGGGGAAAAAGTTGTCAAATGCAAGTAATGTAAAGTTGCAAAGTGGTGCAAATTTCATTCTACAACTCACGTGACCAAAAAAATTGTTCCAAAACATCCAAGTGGGTGTGTTTACACTAGGCATGTTCCTTTTTTACTCCCAAACACACCGAATCACTTTGAGCTATGTTCAACCGATAGAATCCCTTAAGAGTCCAAAGTGCAAAATGGATGCAATCTTCGACAGGATGTTACTTGAATAACGTGATGCTTAGAAAATTATCATCTGAGCCTATGGGATCATGTTTTTCCCCTCTATAATAAACTCTCTCAGTTTTTTCTATATCAGAGGTGTTTTCCCGTTGTGGCAAATTTTCACTTCGGGAAAAGTTGTCAAATGCAAGTAGTGTAAAGTTGCAAAGTGGTGCAACTTTCATTCTCCAACTCACGTGACCAAAATAATTATTATAACATGTTTGGGTGGGTATTTTTATGCTAGGAATGGTCTTTTTTTTCACACAAACACACCAAATCGCTTTGAGCTATGTTCAACCGACAAAATCCCTTAAGAGTCCAAAGTGCAAAATGATTGTAATATTTGACGGGTTGTTACTTAGATACTATGATTCTTAAAAACTTCTCATCTAAGCCAATGAGATCATTTTGGGCCCCTGTACAATAACCTCTCTTATTTTTTTCTATCTTAGAGGCATTTTCCTGTGGTGATGACTTTTCGCTTGGGGAAAAAGTTGTCAAATGCAAGCAGTGCAAAGTTGCAAAGTGGTGAAAATTTCATTCTACAACTCATGTGACCAAAAAAACTATTCCAACGTATTTAGATGGGTATGTTTACACTAGGCATGGTCCTCTTTTGCACCCAAACACGTCGAATCGCTTTGAGCTACGTTCAACCGACAAAATCCCTTAAGAGTCTAAAGTGCAAAATGGCTGCAATCTTCGACGAGTTGTTACTAGTGTTGGGAAAAAATAGGTCAAATTAGAATGAAACATCTAAGAATAAAAATTCCTTTAGTGATTTTCATTTCTTCAAATCACCTCAAAGACACAAACTACTATGCCATAAAGCGAAAACAGGGTTTCCCCCATTAATCCTTCTGAGAAAAGTACATGCAGATAAAACCAGATTCAACACATACACACAATCCAACAACATGGAAGAAAAACTAATGAACACACAGATTTACATGGGGAAAACCCTTTTGGGTAAAAAAACCCACCCTCCAAAATACCAACCATTGTATTATTCAGCAACAAACAAAGTTACAATACAATCTCAGGCTCATAGCCTTTACAGGAGTTACATCTTGTTCCATCTAGAGAATACAAGCAACAACACAAAACATAATATTTCCACTGTTACAACGTTCTCACGTACAATGCAAATTCATTTCATCTCACCAGTCGAATCTCTCTACTAGCCTCTCATATTTTTTATGTTCTGTATGTCTCAGTGGTCATGATTACAATGCTTTATGCATACCATTCGAACACACACTTTGTAACTACTCAGCTGCTTTCCAACCAACAGCCATCAGAGCATTTAATTACCCAACCGACAAGCTTCCCTCATGTCTGATTGCACCGCCCTATAGCACGCATTGAGCCACCCAACATTAAATGGCTACCAATAATATATCATATCTGCACCGAGTCAGAATATACATTTAATGCAAATATATCACTTTCAAAGAATAAAGCTTTCAACCAATTTAATCATTCATTTACAACAATGATATAAAATCAACAAGTGATATTGTGCCACACGTCATAACGCCATTCGTCCATCACCTTGATTGTCGAGTTAGACCGACCAACTATGCCTTGAGCTCCACAAAGACACGCGTACACTACTTGTGTAATTTTAGAGAATGAAAAGGGAATCAACAATATTCCCAATAAGTCTCTGGGAGAAGGCTTAACACAATGACAAGTGTTCAAAATTGGAACACCCCTCATGAGTCACTCAGGACCCACCACAAGAGGCATGAGACTAACGAGCACTGTTGATTAAGAGTTTTTCGGTCCTCACCACAAAGGAGCGTGAAATAAATGAGCACCGTTGGATTGATCACATCACAACCATAGATCAGGATCACCTTTTTGTTGTGGTTCCCACTGCCATCATAATCCAAGTCACTTCCGTCTGCCATCGGTCCATCGATGTAGCTTGATGAAGAGTTCCACCGATGACCCCAACACACACCGATACACTGTTTATCGGTCTATTGTTGAGACTACCGATCAAGTTCCATCGATAGTAATAAGCTACACCGATAGAAACAAACCACCAACACTGAGCACTCATCCTTGTCCTTAACAGAGGTTCAAGCTAGCAAGTTGAGACACATTTTCCAATAATCTCCCACTTAATGAAGACTTACTGGCTTCCTCCAGACACGAACTCAGGAATCTAACACAATGCTTTCGTGCTCCAACTAAGACACTTGCAATGACATCCAAGATATCCACCACACAAAAAAGGAACGGGCCAAGGTGTATATGCACCAGTCTCAAGAACACCTACATCAAATTCTTGCAGACAACAAAGGCATCACATTACCACCACTCCATCATGCTCACCAGCCATACAAAAGAAACACTGCTACAAATTCAAAGCTCTCAATCATAAACATAATGAAGATCTTAGGCCCCTCTAGTTCAGACCTTGTTTAACAACATCCAAGACACCCAACCAAACATGTTTCCACAAATAGCAGTCTATTAGACAATCTGCAACTTAACCAGGTATTCAACTGTAACCAACTGTCCAACAATGTAACCAAACACAACCTTCAACCATTCTCTAGAAACAAGATAGAACACCAGTTAGAAAAACAACTAGAACACTGACTGCAACCATCCAACTGATCAAGCCCATGCGGCTAAAAATAGCACCCACATAAAGTTCTAGTACATCCAATCATCCATACCTTCAAGGTATCTACATTAGTAAACTAATGCCAACAACATAGCCAACCCATCAACCCCATATAAAAGCACCATGTGCCAACCAGTCAAGAAGACCAAACACATACAGGTACTCTCACTGCATGGGAAACGCCACATTTGAAAGAACAATGGAATAACAAAGTCTACCGATTTCAGCATATAGAAAAATGTAACCATGTAGTACCAAGGAACATCCATAATTATATGCACAACCTGTAACCAACTGCTACAAGCAACATCTCTCACAACAGTCTTCCAGACTTCTTCCAAGTTCTCCATATCTGATAGAGGAAAAAGGCACAAGAACCTCCATGTCATCACCCAAGTGACAACACATAACCAAAAACTATTGACCATCACGGCTCCACATAGACATCTCACATCTAAAGTCATATGAGATCGAACATACAAGAAGAATAACCAGACTAAAGAGAAACTGCAAATCATAACATGTAGCATCCTCCTACATACACTTCTAAATGCTAGATGTGTCAAGTATGATCTCCTTCACATCCAAAGGAAAGCCTCTCAAAGAAGATCAAACTAGCCCATATAACTATTTCCTACTAGTTCTCATCAAAAGATGATATAAATTAAAATCTCAAGGAGATAATCTATGTTGTCCACCTTCCACTATGAATCCTCCAGAATCTTAAAACAACAGTTCAAGATCCATATCCATGAAAGATTAAGCGTAAAACACATCTAAAAGATATAATGGGAAAATACCTCTCAAGTAGACTTCACTATCGAGTAGACCAAGAGTGGGAAAAGAAAATGCTCCTCCAAGATATACAAGCCACCATGACTCATCCAAGAGAAATCTCCTCATCGATCTCTGTTGAACTCACATCAAACCAAGGTGTAGGCTACTCTGACTTTCAACTGAAAACAACACCTTTCTCAAAATAATTTCAGCCTCACCTTATTCTCCATGTATCCATGAACACCTGCCACTGATCATCTCATGCTAAACTCCAAACTGCACTACTGAACTACCAAGAATTTCTTAAGCATATAACCAATGTACTCAAAACATAGAGAATATCTAGACCATTGTCAAAGCTCCACACATCTGAAATATGAACTTATCATGACATCATGATCTACACATCCCCCTAAGGAGATACCATGCTTCAAGTGAACAAACTATGGTCTCAAGAGCAATGCAACATGCCAAAAATCTAAACCAACATCACCTATCAAGCACCACCAACACCTCATCCAAAGAATTCAAACATCCTCCATGGCTCCAAGATGTTGCACATCCTCAAATAGTGTCCATGAAAATGCGAAAGAACCCTTCTGCAGCAACAAGATCTAAGATTCCCTCCTAGTAACATCTACAACACTAAAGAAGATCATTCACCACCAAGTGATGAATCCACAGTCACTGCTAAAGCTCCCACTAAAATGTGACATCCAAGATTTTTAAGCATCATGACCAAAACATCTGTTGATCTGAAGAAAAAAAAATCTCCAGGTACAATCGACAACATGTCATCTAACAACAAATCCAAACAACAGCAAGATCTCTAAACCATGTAGACCACACCATCACTATCAAAAGCTTACACTATAATGTGTATCAAGCTCTCCATGACATTGTGATACACACGCTATAGGTCCCCATAAACAAATATTCAGGTACTCAACGCCATCCATCCTCTCATCTAGAAGCAACCACGCCAATGCACAAGTGACCATAGACGAGGCCAAATAACAGATGTGAACACCACTGAAACAACCTCACTGATATAGACAATCCACTTCCAAGTTATCTCATTGCAGCCAATGGATAGCTAATCCACCAGCCACATAACTCAAAGATTAATCACAACAAAAATGCAAACCCATCATCACAAAGGAAACTATAAAACTGAGATCTCAAAGAGAACAATAATGTAGACACACTTGACTCAAACACCAGATCAAAAAAATATCCGATTTTCCAACCAAATCCACAAATCAAGCACCATAGTCTAAGAAACCAACAAGCAACACCACAAGAATGCTGAGTGACAAATCATATACCAACACTCCCATGCAGAGAATACATCACACCTCCTCAAAATAATGTCAAACTGCAACTATCTCATCCAATCACACCCCAAACAACCAAGGTCTAGAAAATAGTTTAACAAAAGCTCCACAAAACCACAAGTTTTTCTTGACAATGCAAAACCTACAAAACCACTATGTTTATAAAAAACCCATGAACATCCATATCCACTGCTCATCTGGATGACCCAAGAGTTTGCACACAACCATCATGGTTAACCAGAACAATAAAAAATAACATGAATATGCATCATAGACTTTTTAGGAAAATCTATAGAAAACCTTCAGAGCCAAAGAACATGAAACTGAAACATGCTAGTACAAGATACAGGTAATATAGCAACTCCATGCCCATTTCAGACTAATTCCAAAACCACACTCATGCACAAGCATATGAGAGAGCCAGGCTATTCAGAAGTTTTCAGACCACCCAAAGATCAACTTCAAAGCCTTTATGCAATCAGGGTAACAGTGAACAATGCCTTCAATGCCAAGTCAGAACACCTAGCACAAGTGCAATACTCCAATGGCTGAATAATAGCCCAAGCATTTCCATACCATTAGGGATCCCCTCACACAGACACCCAGTATGAACCATGCTCTGTTGCAACACAACCATAAGCATAAACTCACACCCCTTGCATTAGGATCATTTGTTGCCAACTAGGAGTCTCAGACCACATCATCACAATATGATCAGCTCCAATTTCTCCATCTTCAAAGTCTTTCACATTGCGTGTTGTCTCAAGAGAGAAAAAATTTTTACTCATCAAAGGATCAATCATTAGCCGATTCCTCTAGATTTCCTCAAGCCTAATAGACTAAGAAATCTTCACAAGAGAAATACCTAGAACCAACATCTAGAAGAAGGCTCTGATACCACTTGTTGGTATCATAAAAAAACCTTGACCTCCCTTAACCGAAGCTGATACCACTTGTTTGGAAAGAACGAGTCAACTTAGAATGGAACATCTAAGAAGAACAGTTCCTTTGGTGATTTTCATTTCTTCAAATCACCTCAAAGACACAAACTACTATGCCATAAAGCGAAAACATGCATAGTTGTTTTCCCCCATTAATCCTTTTGAGAAAAGTACATGTAGACAAAACCAGATTCAATGCATACACAAAATATCACAACATGGAAGAAAAAATAATGAACACACAAATTTACGTGGGGAAAACCCTTTCGGGAAAAAAACTCCACCCTCCAAAAGATCAGCCATTATATTATTCAGCAAAAAACAAAGTTACAATACAATCTCAGGTTCATAGCCTTACAGGGGTTACATCTTGTTCCATCTAGAGAATACAGGAAACAACACAAAGCATAATCTTCGCACTATTACAACGTTCTCACATACAGTGCACATTCATTTCATCTCACCAATTGACTCTCTTTTCCAACCTCTCATCTTTTTATGTTTTGTATGTCTCAATGTTCACGGTTACAATTCTCTATGCATACCGTTCGAACACACACTTTGTAACTACTCAATTGATTTCCAACCAACAACCATCAGGATATTTAATTACCCCACTGACAAGCTTCCCTCATCTCAGATTGCACCGCCCTGCAGCATGCATCGGGCCACTCAACATTAAACGGATACCAAGAATATATTATATCTGCACCGAGTCAGAATATACATTTAATGCAAATATATTTCTTTCAAAGAATAAATCTTTCGGCCAATTTAATCGTTGATTTATAACAGCGATGTAAAATCAACGAGTGATATCGCACCATATGTCATAATGCCATTTGTCCATCCCCTTGACTATCGATTCAGACTGACCAACTATGCCTCAAGCTCCACCAAGACACGCGTACACTGTTTGTGTAATTTCGGAGAATCAAAAGGGAATCAACAATATTCCCAATAAGTCTCCCGGAGAAGCCTTAACACGATGATACATGTTTGAAATCGGCACACCCCTCATGAGTTACTCGGGACCCACCACAAGAGGCATGAGAGTAACGAGCATCATTGATTAAGCCAACAAGTTTCAAATGCTCAGTCAATTCCTCTTGCTTCATAAGAGTCTATCAGTCCTTACCACAAAGGAGCACGGAATAAATGAGCATCATTGGATTGATCACATCGCAATCATAGATCGAGATCACCTTTTTGCTTTGGTCCCCACTGCCGTCATAATCCAAGTCACTTTTGTCTGTCATCAGTCCATTGGCGTAGCTCGATGAAGAGTTCCACTGATGACCCCAAGACACACCGATACAACTTTTATCGATCTATCATTGAGACTACCAATCGGGTTCCACTGATAGAAACAAACCGCCAAAACTGAGCACTCATCCTTGTCCTTAACAGAGATTCAAGCCAGCAAGTTGAGACACATATTCCAACAACTAGGATACCGTGACACTTATAAACTTCTCATATGAGCCTATGGGATTGCGTTGGGACCCTCTACAATAACATCTCCTAGTTTTCACTATCTTGGAGGCATTTTCCTATGGTGGCGACTTTTCACTTGGGGAAAAAGTTGTCAAATGCAAGTAGTGTAAAGTTGCAAAGTAGTGCAACTTTTATTTTACAATTCACATGATCAAATGAGATATTCCAACATATTCAAGTGGGTAAATTTACGTTAGGCATGGTCCTCTTTTGCACCCAAACATGTCGGATTGCTCCAAGCTACATTCAACCGACAAAATCCCTTAAGAGTCAAAAGTGCAAAATGGGTGCAATCTTCGATGGTATGTTACTCAGATATCATGATGCTTAGAAACTTCTTGTCTAAGCCTATGGGATTATGTTGGACCCCTCTACAATAACCTCTCTTATTTTTCACTATCTCAGAGGTATTTTCATGTGGTGACGACTTTTCACTTGGGGAAAAAGTTGTCAAATGCAAGTAGTGTAAAATTGCAAAGTGGTGCAATTTTCATTCTGCAACTCGCATGACCAAATGAACTGTTCTAACGCATTCGAATGGGTACGTTTATGCTAGAAATGGTCCTCTTTCACACCCAAACAAGCTGAATTACTCTGAGTTACGTTCAACCAACATAATCCTTAAAAGTCCAAAGTGCAAAATGGTTGCAAGCTTCAATAGGATGTTACTCAGATACCCTGATGCTTAGAAACTTATCGTCTAAGCCTATGGGATCTTGTTGGGCCCCTCTACAATAACCTCTCTTGATTTTTTCTATCTTAGAGGTGTTTTCTCGTGGTGAAATTTTTTCACCTGGGGAAAAGGTTGTCAAATGCAAGTAGTGTAAAGTTGCGAAGTGGTACAACTTTCATTCTACAATTCGTGTAACCAAGAAATATATTCCAACACATCCAGATGGGTATGCTTATGCTAGGAATGGTCCTATTTCAAACCTAAACACGCCGAATCACTCTGAGCTACGTTCAACCGACATAATCCCTTAAGAGTCCAAAGTGCAAAATGGCTGCAATCTTTGACGTGTTGTTACTCAAATACTGTGACACTTAGAAACTTCTCATCTATGCCTATGAGATCACATTGGGCCCCTCTACAATAACCTCTCTCAGTTTTTTCTATCTTGGAGGTGTTTTCCTGTGGTGGTGACTTTTCACTTGGAGAAAAAAGTTTTCAAATGCAAGCAATGTAAAGTTGCAAAATGGTGAAACTTTTGTTATGCAACTTGTGTGACCAAATGAACTATTCAAATGCATCTAGATGGGTACATTTACGCTAGGCATGGTCCTCTTTCACACCCAAACATTCTGAATCACTCTGAGCTACATTCAACTGGTAGAATCTGCAGTTGTTGTCATTGAATAGTGCACCCTTGCTTAGATGCAAAACTCAGCCTACTAGTGAAACATTGGATTTGGATATTCAATATCCATGACGTATGGTTTTTCATGCTCTAGAGTTATAAAACTTGATGTGGTGGCAGTTATAGGACCATTTTTCCCAATGATTTGTCATGTTATTTCACACATAGAAAATGGAAGGAGGTTTTTTAACTTATTTAAATGATGAATATGGGAGAAATGTGATAACTACACATGGGTGATGCATCCAAAAATCAAGCTTATATTATTGTTCATACACATCTAATATCTTCAAAATATCATTATTACTGACCTATGCATTGATTTCATTTAATGAGAAGTCAATTGTTGTGATAGTAGTAGATGCAAATAAATTTTGTTGGTTGGATCACCAACTATCATGTGTTTTAATGTACGTTCATACAAGTTCATAGAGTTATATATATGCTCGTGAGGTTTGAAACATCTAGTTGTTCTATAGATGCAAATGCAATGATTGCTAAGATTTAGAATCAAAACCATTAGTTGTTGGATGCTAGCCTCAACCATGAATTAAAAGCAATATATTTTTCTATGATATTTTTTATGGGAAGGAGCTCTTACAATTCATTTGAAACCTTTTGGTGTTAAAATCCTTGGCACTAGACAACAATAGAACTCAAGAAGCATGGAGCATACATACAAATACATGAAGTATACACATGAATCATGAATAATACACATGAACACATGAATTATACATTGGAAGCGTGAAGCATACATGTGAATACACACAATATAAGTGAAGTATACACATGAATAAGTGAAGCATACATGTGAATAAGTGAAGCAAAAGTAATGGAAGCATTGAAAAGGATACAAACCACTAGCAATGGAGCTTATTTACACAACACACATTAAATGAAGCTTATTGAGAAATTGACAGTAATTATTTAAGCATTAGATCTAAACAAAACCCATGCCTACAACATTCAAGCATACGATTTACACAATACACATGATAACATCATTCAAGAATGACAATAGAAAAATAATATTTTCTTTAATCAAAAATTTGTAAGGCTATACAATGATAGATATTGATAAAATTATAAACAATATATCCAAAAAATCCATACAAGCTTACTGCAAAAGAGCCATATGGACATAGAATGTCACATATATATCAATAGTATAAAATATATGTTTCAAAATGCCACATAGGCATACAACAAATGACCCTAATACATAGTCATTTCCTTCTAGGGGAAGGAAAAAGATCCCGTGTTGCCTTCAAAATTCGGTTGGATGGAGTGCCTATTGGTTCTCTTGTCTTTCCAACACACTCACTAGTCATCCTCTCTAGACTCCTTTGGAGCTGCACTTGATACAATAAAAAGTATAGATGTTAATACATAGAAATTGAATTATAGAATGACATATAAAAAATAGTCACTTACCGCATACAAATAGTCATCATGCACATTTTTAACATTACCACGTCCACGATCTGGAGTGACAACCACCTGTAACAACCATCAAGATAGAAATTAAACGACATACAAGTATCATGAAAATTATCAATAATAGACCATAAAATAGAAAATATAATGTCAAATCGACTAATCTGTTGCATACCTCTCTCAAAGGATTAGAACTAGCTATAGCTGTAGAGACTCCATGATCCATCGTGCCACCAACATCACCAAGGCTGTCTGATGTCAACATCTGAAAATGAAACAACATATCTGACAGTCATATAAACAAGTTCAAGTAGTCCCTTTATAACTATCATAAATGAGCAGAAAATGAAAATGGAAAGAGCAACAAGATGACTACCATAAATGGGCAAGAATTGAAAATGTAAAAGTGTAGCAACTTCATAGATAAAAATGCAAAAAAATTATGCATCATGAGTGCAACAACTTTTGAAGGAAGCTAGTCAAGAATGGTGATACTAATAACAAAAATAAGCACAAGGTAAAGGTCAATGACAGTTGAAAGAAATTGAAACACAATGTTAAGAAAAATTTGGGAAGTGATGGAAATCTATGCAACAATACAATCCCTATTGGTGGTAGTGACCTTGCATGAAAGAGTAAATGGTTTGCCTCAATTGAGACTACAATATAGTTCTTATAGATCACATAATGGTGAAAGTATGAATTCCATTGGGATAGTCCAAACTATTGAAAATGCCCAAGTTAAGTGCTCATTGAAATTCAAATTGCATATGCTAATGAAGTAATGTTAATGACGACATGCTGTCAACATAGTGATAATGCCACAATGAAGTTCACATGAATAAAGTGAGAATTACTATGTTACTAGTAGCTTTCAGCGGGATAATGGAACATATGACAAATTAGGATGTGTCTAGGGTTTTACTATAGCACATGAAGTTGGTTGTTGAGGTGTGTAGCAATAATGGAGAAGATAACTTTGTTCAATAATGAGTGGAAGGAAAGATTTATTGTAACAGTACATGTGTATAGGATAAAATTTGGATGGAGGTGTTATAGAATAGAAGGTATAAAGAGACAAGACCAAGAGGGGATAATGGAACATATGGTGAAATAATAGAGGGTACAATGGGATGGGAGTCAAATGCGATAATGGAACATAGAATGGACTAGTAGAGATTAGTGGGATGGTCCAAGAGGGGATCACAGAACATAGGGTGAACTATTAGAGATTAATGGGATGGGATTAGGAGGGAATAAAGGAACATAGGGTGAATCAGGGGAAGATAATGGGACAAGACCAAGAGGGGACAATGGAACATATAGTGAAATAAGAGAGGGTAATGAGATGGGAATAGAAAGGGTTAATGGAACATAATATGGACTAGAATAGATTAATGGGATGGGCTACGATGGGATAACAAAATATAGCATGAACTATTAGAGGTTAATGGGATGGGATTAGGAGATAATAAAGGGACATAGGGTGAATTAGGGGAAGATAATGGGAAAAGACCAAGAGGGGATAATTGAACACACAATGAAATAAGAGAGGGTAATGGGATGGGAACATAAGGGGTTAATGGAATATAGGATGGACTAGTATAAATTGATGGGATGGGATAGGATGGGATAAAAAAATATAGGGTGAATAGTTAGAGGTTAATGGGATGGGATAAGTAGGGAATAATGAAACATAAGGTGAATCAGGAGGCATCTAGGGTTCGAATATAGTACATGAAGTGGGAACTTGACTTGTGTGTAGTAATAATAGAGAAGAGTTGTCTAGGATGAAACATGGATAAAGATGGTATAACACAAAATGGGTAAAGGAACATAGGGGATGATGGAATATAGGGTAAAATAATAAAGGGTACAATAAGATGGGAGTAGAAGGGAATAATGAAACATAGGATGGACTAGTAAATATTAGTGGGATGGGCTAGGAGGGAATCATGGAAAATAGGGTGAACTATTAAATGTTAATGGGATGGGATTAGGAAAGAATAAAGGAACAAAAAGTGAATTAGGAGAAGATAATGTGACACGATCGAGAGGGGATGATGGAACATGTAATGGACTATTAGAGATTAATTGGATGAGATAGGATGGGATAATAAAACATTTTAAAGGTGAACTATACTAGAGGTTAATGGGAAGTAATTAGGAGGGAATATTAGACCATAAAGTGAATTAGGTGGTGTCTAAGGTTTGAATATAGGACATGAAGTGGGAACTTGAGGTGTGTAGTAATAATGTATAAGAGATTTGGTCAATAATGAGTAGAAGGTAAGGTTTCTTGTAATTATGTTTATAAGATGAAATATGGAGGAAGGTGGTATAATATATAAGGTGTTAAAGATTGGGATATGTGTTATAAAATGGTTAAAATATGCATGATGATAGGAATGTAAGAATGATATGGAAGTTGAATGGTAAATATAATTAGGATCTCACAAGACCAACCAATGTTTGTGTTTCTCATCAATTTTTTAGATTTGTATACACAAAATTATGAAAACTAGCTAACATTGTTTTATAACAACATTAATGAATAAAGGTTACCTGAGTGAAATTTGTTTGAGGATATGGATAACGACGTGTGGAGCTCAAAATTACACCAGGAAACTGTTTGACATCCAAATCATGTTATGAGATAAACATTCAAATATAGCATTCAACTATTCAAATGCAATAATAATATTTTTAATACAAGTTGCATACCTGTGGACTCAACATTGAGAAAAAATAAGGGTCTGCAGGAATGGAGCATGTATCATGAACACTCTGACCCTAAAATTTCATCATATTGATTCTACTAATTTGGTTATTCTTAAATTTAAAAATATAATTTAATAAACAAAATTAAATGAACTTGCTAAATTTTACTTGAGTATCAATGCCGTATGTATTATTCAACAATTCATCTATCATATCCATCACCTCTGTAGTTGATGTAGGCTATGTAGTTGCATCACAAGGAATCTAATAATCATACGTGAAAACAACACCACAAGTGCCACAATGGTGGGGTGGAGCTCAGGGCCTACTCATCTCCTCCACATCAGTCTCTACTAGAGGCCTCACACACTGTATAATGGTCTGGGTGAGTGAGCTAATTGAATCCAATGTGTCCACCTCTACAATGTCCTTAACAATAGAAGGAGCGATGACATGGTCCACCATGGTTTTGTCCAAGGGTCTCAGTGCCAACTGTGGATTACGTCGCACACCCGATATATCATGTGTGGAGCCCCCACCTCTACCCTAAAAGTCTAAGATGCCAAAATAATTTGACATCTTATTGAAGATAAACTCACAATAAAGTTTACTCAAAAATTATTGTGGTACCTCATGGTTATTGCATGGAGGTTGGTCAAATACCATCCACCAACACTCCCAAAATTTATTTTTAATGAATTCATGGTGGCACCAATGGATGGGGAACCTACTGCATGCATGAGATAAAGGTTTGTTGGTTCTCAGGTCTATAAATAGGGCACACAAGTCGGCTTTGCTAATTTTTTATTTTTCACATCTTTATATGACAAAAAACTAGCATAAAATTGTCTCAACTCATACCTCTTATTTGACCAAAAATGATTTTCTCGCTCATTTCTCCTACATGACATACAATTGACTTCAACGATTCGACAATCCCTCTCCTACAAGGGTGGGTTTCGACATGCTTGGTTAACCTTCCAATTAATTGCTCAATGTCTCTTTTATTATTTTTAATTTGATTTAGGATATTTTCTTGTGTTCCTTGAGGATTCCTATGAACTGATGGAGGGGTTTGAGGTTGTTCTTGTATAGGAGGCTCTTCGTGAGGGGGTGATTGTGAATTCTCAATGTTTGGAGGTGGAGATTCATTCCCCAAGAATTAGAACAAAGTTTTATTAAAAAAACCTATTTCATCTACATTCTAAATAAAATTCAAAATAAATAGAATAAAAATACATACCTATTCATAAATTTGACCTCTTTGACGTGTTGGTGATTTCCTCATGAAGAATTGCAAGCTAACAGTGCAAAAAATGTAAGAGATTTTCCGAGCGTGAGTTGCAGAGAAGAAAACTCCAAGCCAAGCCATGGGTTCAACAAAAAATGAAGGTCCAAATGCATTTTTTTCCTTCTAATTCACTTTTACCATTTAGCAAGCACCAAATTTGGTGCACGCCAAATGACTTACCCATTTGGCATGTGCCAAATGCTCTTTTTTGTTTTTTTTTTGCATTTTTTTCCAATTTGGCATCAAAATTGTGTCATAGATCCATGCACTCACCCTTATACTCCTGATCCATGCAATACATCTTAATTAGGTCCTCCAATACTTGATTCACCCTTTCATTTTTTCTATCCATCTCTAGATGATATGCTAAGCTAATATTCAATTGAGTCCCAAGTGCAAAAAATAAGGTCTACCAAAACCTAGAAGTGACTCATGCATCTCTATCCGAGATAATCTTCTTAGGAATCCCATGTAACCTAAAAATTTTTTTCCAAAAAATTCCTTGCTATGATGGGAGCTCCATCAATTAGATTCTGGAGTATGAAATGTGCTACTTTGGTATGCTTATCCACAACCACAAGAATGACATTGTGCTTATTTCTTGACATAGGGAATCCTTGCAAAAATTCCATACTTATGACTTGCCACTTTCTCTCTAGTATATCATGCAGGTATAACAAGCTTGCAGGATGATGATGCTCCACTTTCACCCTTTGACATTCAAGAAACCTAGCCACAAATCTAGTAACATATCCTTTCACGCCATTCCAAAAATATAGTGGCTTAATATCTGTCATAATTTTTGTCACACCAGGGTGTCTAGAGTATGGTGCTTCATGTACTTCTTTCCATACTAGATTTATTAAATCTTCAAAGTTAGGTACATACATTCTCCCCTTATACCTAAGTAGTTCACTAGGCTCAAAATGAAAACCTTCATACCTAGTATCATCCAGATTGCTAGTGAGTGCTTGCTTAACTTGCATATAGTACTCATCCTCTTTGCATTTTTGTAATACTTGTCCTTTAAAGTCAGTTTGAATTGTTACTATTGAAGCAATATGGCGTCTTTGACTGAAGGCATCAAAAACTTGATTCTCTTTCCCTTTAATATAACTAATATTAAAGTCATAACCAACTATTAACTCTAACCATATTCTTTGTCTTGCATTCAGATTAGGTTGAGTGAATAGATACTTCAACCCATGATGATCAGTTCTCATCTCAAAGGGTTTCCCTAACAAGTGATGCCTCCACATTTTCAATGCGTGAACGATAGTTGCTAAATCCAAATCATGTGATGCATAATTTTGCTCATAAGGTTTCAACTTCCTTGATTCATAAGCAATTACTTTCCCATTTTGCATTAGCACACCCCCTAAGCCCTCTCCTAATGCATCCATGACAACAGTAAATTCACCCTTAGGATCTAGTACTTTCAAAATTGGGGAGGTAGTCAATTTCTCTTTGAGTAGGTCAAACGCTTCTTGACACTTCTTTGTCCACTCAAACTTCTTCCCTTTCTTCTACAAAGAAGTAATCAAAAAGGCCATCTTAGAGAAATTTGCAACAAACTTCCTATAGTATCCTACTAGAACAATAAAAATTCTAACCTTTGATACATTCTTGGGTACTATCTATTCAGGCACCACCTTGATCTTAGTTGGATCTATGAAAAATCCATCTGCCAAGATCAAATGTCCAAGATAATGTACTCTCTTCTGGAAGAAGGTACACTTAGAGATTTTTCCATATAATCTATGTTATCTAAGTCATTGTAGAACCATCTCTAAATGCCTACAATGTTCTTCCTCATTCTTTGAGTAAATCAAAATGTCATCTAGGAAAACTAAGACAAATTTATCTAGGAAATCTCTAAATACACTATTCATAAGATTCATAAATGTTGCAGGTGCATTTGTTAAACCAAAGGGTAGAACTGTAAACTCATAGTGTCCATATCTATTTTTGAAATCATTCTTGTGGGGTGTTCCTATATTTCAGCCTCCACGACCTCTACCTATTCCTCCACCTGATCCTAGAGTAGGAAAAGGAAAGAGCCTCATCACTGAGACATCTATCTCCATTCCTGCTTTTGTGCCTCCTCCTACCACTCCTCTAGAGTCTTCCCTTCCACCGACAATGGTTGTGGAGGATTCTCCTGTGGTAGCATAGGAGCCCCAACCTCTTCTTAGGCCACATCTTCTAGTGCCTACAACCAACATAATCAAATTACGTGTGATCATAAGTTCTAGCGAAAGGCTCTATCTACGAAGCATGTTGTCTTGTAGAAGAACATGGAGGAGCCCATTGTTTATGTGTTTACTCCTTTTATTTTGGTTCCTTTTGCTTCTGTCTTTTCTTTTACCTCAATTCCCATTGCCTCAATCCTTCTTTTGACTTCATTGGTGGATCTTGATGAACCTCACCCCAAAAGAGTGCAGGTATTAATTTCTCCCTCAGTAGAGCCTCCCCTTGTTGCTTCTCTCCCTGATATTCCTCCTTTCTTGCAGCTCGTGGACATGATTTACACAAAGGTGGTGTCCCCTATGGCTTCGTCTCCTTTTTCTTTCGTTTCATTTGTGGGAATTCTGCATCCTTCGATGAAGCACAAGTTTGAGGATGACCTCACTTCAAGTGATGGTCATAATAAATTTTCATCCTCTCTTGAGTCTTGTTCTACTATGACCCACGCCATTCTTGTGACGAAGGTGGCCCCCGCATCACTAGAGTTTGTCATTTCCCCTTTTATCGAGGTCAATAGTGACTCTCAGGTTTCTTGTCCTCCTCCCACCCAGTTGACACATGCCACTCTTGAAAAGTGCATGTTCAATTTGTTGGAGGACATCATAACTCTATCCTCAATCTTTGCAAGATCGATGACCTTAGAGTCACAAGAGCTCGATGATGAAGACCTTGAGGAGCCTTCTTTCTTAGCCACTATTGTAGGCAAGTCGATGGGTACTACCTTGGTTATCCCTCCCATCTAGGATCATCCTCCCTCCCCTATAATAATCTAGATTGGGAGCAGGATGACCTATTGGCATATTTTGAATGAGAGCTACACTCTCTTTTACATCTTTAGATTAGATTTATGTGTTTATTTGCGTTCCCCTATATTTGTCTATATGTGTTTGTGCTCTCACTTGGAGGACCCTTGCTACCCTTTTAGGTGATTAGATACATGAGAGAAAATATGTTGAAACTTCTTCTATTTGACTCATCATTCCTCTATGTGTTGTAAATCTTGGATTTTCATGTTGGGGATGATGCAAAGAGTGGGGGAATTTAGGCCTCTTCCATGTTGACCCAGTTTTTATTTTTGCTTTGTCTTCATGTGCTCTTCTTCACATTATGATACATTTGGGGGGTGATGACAGTTCATATATTGTATATTATACTATACTTATCTATCTATATATCTATGAGTAGTTTTGACCCCAAATAATTAGATGCCCCTATGCTCTTGATTTCTTTGAGATGTGATTTTATGCTTTGTGATGTTGTGGTTTCTATGTGTTGTCCCTCACATGACAAAATTCCACAAATACATATCACCATGTATCTCATGCCACAACATCTCTTGTATTTCTCTTCTCCTTAGAATGATATGTGCTCCTTTGTGCAACAAACATCATTCTAGCGGGGCTATCATATATGCTTAAAATTTAAAAAGTTTCAATAGGACTCCTTGATGTCTTATGTCTTATGTCTCATTGTCTAGCTTGGGGGAAACTTGAATCTCGACCAAAGAATATACTAGTTACAATCAATGGTGGTATTGTAAAACATAAGATGGATGGTCTTGTTACTACTTTTCTTAAATGGAGAAATAAAGTATAAATTCATGGATGAGGGTTTCAAGAATACACTACATGCACATAGTAGATGTTATCACTTGGATTTTTTACCCTGTTGAATGCAAAATTCAACAATCCAATGTAACATGGGAAGACTTCTCAAAGTGTGGGATTTGATAAGTAGAGGTCAACCTTTGGAGAAGGCCGACTTCCTCTTGGTTCTCACCTAAAATACTAACTTGCCAGGGAAAGGGGAAGAAAGAGTACATGAAATGAAATCTATATTATGGGTGATGCACCATATCTAAAGAGGATAAAGAAACTCAAAACTTCAAAACACTTAGTTGAAATAATAGAAAATGAACATGTACTACTTACTACTATATGTTTTCTGCATAAATATTTCACAAAAGGGCCCTAAAGCTCAAACCTCAAGGAGGAGGGTAACCTCACAGCTAGAAGTCATTTTTTATTTTACGACACAATCTGTAACCTGCATTAACACAACTATGCATAAAGGCATCAAAAACATGAGACAAAATTAAGAGGAGGTGAAGAATCTCTCATAGATAATTTGATCAATCACATGGAACACGCAATAATGCACTGAATAAGAAGGTAAAATTTTGTATCAAGAAGCATCAAAGGCTTTCACTGAATTTCATGTCCAAAACTAAGTTACATAGCATGTTGTATTTTCTACAAAGGACTCACAAAAGTCACAAAGCAGAAAATAACAAGCAAGAACTAAGTGACAAATGAGTCAAAAGAGACTAAATACAACAACTCTCCATCATCCATAAAAAAAGTATCTAGAAGCTCCATGAATTCATGACTCTAAAAATCCTATTTTTAGCAACTAGAACCTTCCCAAATGAGCTCCAAAAAGTTGAAATAATCAACTTTGACCAAGTCCAACATAATGACTCATGAAACCACCCCCTAAAAGCTCTCAACCTCTCATAAAAGCTCTTAGATTCCCTACCTTGGTCGACTAACTTCCTCAAACCAAACCAACTATTCTCTCTAATGTTTCAAGGCATACGTACATCATTCAAGGAGCAATATATATCCTATCTCTTGCATTAAAAAGTAGCATTTTTAATTAAGTGACTTATAAATCATCAACTTGATTAAAATTTCTTTTTAAGGAGCAATATATATCCTATCTCTTGCATTAAAAAGTAGCATTTTTAATTAAGTGACTTATAAATCATCAACTTGATTAAAATTTCTTACATTTGAAAATATGCAAAAGAAAAGGACAAAGGGCCACATTGACTTCCCTAATATTTCAATGCAAAAGAATAGGTGTGAAAGGTATGAAGAACTCCATCTTATTATCATGCTAAGGCATTAGAAACTCACATAAGGTATAAGACTCTAAGTTTTTTCCCACGGGTTTCATTAGTTACATTGCATATTTCATTTTTAAAACAAAAGGTAAAAATACCCCACCCATCGACATCTCTTAGGGTTACCAACCCTAAGTAAAAAAAAAAAGAAAAAAATGAAATCTTCATTTCATTTGCTACTTGAAGTTCTGAGAAGAAGTCATGTCATTGAGGGTTTGAATCTTTGTAGAAGTTGCTAATATCGGATTTCTGTGTAAAAATTATCAGAGCTGAGTTGGGGTAAGTCTCTATCACTCAAACTTTTGCACTCTTTTCATTTTCTAGAGAAACACGAGCTTGTATAGATGAGAAATGATGAATATATTTGAAATTTCTTATGCAATTTTATTTTCCATGCTTTTGCTGCCTGAAATCTCGACTTTTCTATAGAAAATTTGGTATATCTACACAACTCTTGCATTTTGGAAAAATAATGAAGGTAAAAATTTGTTCTCTACACTTGGCCTTAATGGGTCTACACTTCATGGCTACAGCTCAAGCTTTCTCCCATTGATTTTTATGAAATAACACATGGGTATCTCCCTTTTTCTCTATATATTCTTTATGATCTTGCTCTGTGATCGGCCCCTCATCATATTTGCAGATAAAATGAGGGCCTTTCCTCACACTCTTCACTCCATTTCATTTGAATACAAAGATTTACTTGTATTTAAATGGCTATGACCTTGACACATCCTGGTACAGTATTTGAGGCTTTATGTGCATTGTTGATGGCTACTTGCTGTCTATCAATGATTTTGTTTTTCTCCAAGAATCAAATAATTTTAAATAGAAATCTGAGGGTTTCTCAGAAAGAAAATCCTCTCTGTATGCACACAGGCCATGAGCCTTCCAAATCTGCACTTGGGTACTCAGAGACCCTAGACAACTATCCTCCAATGATTTAAAAACATCATTGACTTAGAAGTACAAATCTCTATGAATTATATTCCTTCAACTGTTCATTTTTTCTTCTAGCTATGCACTCATGATGTTAACACCTTTTCTTTGCACCCGAGATAACACCTTGAAATGACCAACACTGTTATGTGCTTATTGTTGATCTCTCTGTTAACCTGTAATTACTCCTTGACTGTGAAATTCCATGTGCCTACTCACTCCAAATGTAGTTGCATCTCATACAACCTATCATCTCAACTAAGATATCATAACCATGCTACAACCTCCCATCATGATTGCATGAGTTGTTGAACTGTCATCTACACTTTATCCCCAACCCCTTGGTAACCTTATCATTGCTTCACTTGGCTTCTTTGGGCAGAAGGAAGCCCTCCTATATGGTTTTCATTATGATGGTGTCACTAGTTCCCATTTGATTTAGATTTGCTGCTTCAGGATCTCCTAATCTTGAACTTCTCAGTTAAAGTCCTCATAGTAAGGTAGGTTGAGGCCTCAAGTCACAATTCTATTAATTATTGAATTGATATTTTAACGAAAACATCCATGCAATGTGGATGTTTTGTTTTCATGACTGTCCCTCACAATTCTCATAAGATATGATTTTTCCTTACTAATGAGTTTGCTCAAAATTCTTAATTTCATTATAGACCTTTCTCTCTGTCTTTGCAAGTAGTGAAGATTGTGTAAGCTTTTAATCTGCATAACCACCCCATAAATGATGCTTGGGGCTGCTTTCTTTTAATCAAACTGTTAATGAGAACTACCTTGAATTCCTAAATGATCAATTTTTCTAGAATCATGGTTATGTTGATAGTGGAATGTTCTTATTAATAAGGATGAATATTTATCAATAAGGAGATTATCCCTTTCAACATACTCCACTATCCTTGTGAGGATTGATCTTTAATGCTCTCATGGTTCAAGGCTTGACATTAAAACTTTATAACTAGAAGATGCAAATATGAATATGAATGCACTAAAGCACTATATTTTGCATTGTGTTACTCCCCTTCTCAGTTTTGGTAGCCTACTGCTTTGATAATTCTATGATCACTTGCAATGATGACCATTCCTTCAATGACCATTCTAACCCTCTCATCTAGTGCACTATTTTGTACCGATATCACTATGCTTCATATGCACTATTGTTTGGCTATCATGCTGTGAATCATCCATACCAATCATAACTGTAAACAATAACATATTTTGGTATAGATTCACTATATTCTACAAAGAGAAAAGAATGAAATACATTTGTATAAAACCGATCATTCATTTTCTAGCCTTAGTGATTGCATTTCCCTCATAAATAAGCTCTAATGAGCTCATTATTATAAAAAAGATTTCACTGTTTTAAGTTATTCAGTTTTGTTGCATCTTTTGAATCTGATAATGAAAGTTGATCAACTGGTGTGATTCCATAATGACTTAATGCATCAAGAATAGGTTTTTCCATAAACTTGATCACCACTTTGCGTACATTTATATCCCTTTCAAAACACAAAACAGAAACATGTTGGGCTCAACCCTTGTGGGAGCCCCATTTAACCCACATGCTGAAACTAGATGAATTAAAACAATGACATAACTTTTCCTGTATCTGCAAATGAAGCAAACAAGTTAGAAAAACATGTGCATTTTTTAAGTATGTAAGTTGACCTTGAGGGTTTTCCTAGATACCCAAGGTATGCATATGCTTATTTAATGCACATAAAGATTAGATTATAATTGCATAGGGTGAATGTGTATACAATGTTTGTAATCAGTCATTGCTCAAAGCATGCTCTAATACCATTGCTATATCTTTGCAGGGACAAGAACTTAGGAGCAACAGATGAAGCTCAGGACAACAACAGGACAAGAGACACATCAGAACCAGTCATTCATAGGCAATGACTGGTTACCTTCCTTCTATGCACATTCATTTCTTTTCCTTACTTATTCATGTATATATTTTTCTTTATTTGCATTGAATAAGTTATGGTCAGTCTCACGGCTTGTGTGAGACATTGTACATTTCTACATTCAATAAAGATTACCATTCTAAAAGATTTATGTAAATATTTTCTCTATTGCATGCACTTGTATAAATGCAATGATCTATTATAATAACCTTGTAATATTTTTTCTGATTTTTCTATTTATACAACTGAATGTAATGTAGGAAAGTTAATAAAATGTACCTCATTTTCTCAGTTTTAAAAACAACAAACTCCACCTGATTGAGCCTATGAGTGAAAATTGGGTAATAGTAGACCCAAGAAAAAATGTGGTAAGGAAAAAGGGGATAAGGAGAGGTCTAAGTCAAAAGGACAATCTAAAACCTCTAGTAAAAGTAGAGTAAAATGATAGAACTATGAGAAATCTAGGTCCATATAAAGAAGGAATGTGGAAACAAGATTTAAAAAAAAAAAATTCTTCTTGTGATAAATCCTTTGATGATGAAATAATGCTTTGTTCATTTCATCTAATATTTTTAGTGAAAAATCATGGTTGATTTAGGTGCCTTGAATGTGGCACACGACTCCTCATAGAGAATTTTTTTCTCATATAGAATATAGTTGTGAGATGCTTCTTGGTGACAATAGTTTGCACTAGATAACTACAAAGGGAAGGTAAATATTTTGTTCAATGATGGGAGTAGAATCTCTCATAGATGTGTTGCACATTCCATGATTAACATGTAATTTTATTTTAATTTCCATACTAAATTATATTGAAGTGAATGCCACATTTGACATGAGAGGTTGCAGATTGTTAGAGGGAATTTGGTGCTAACCAAGGAATTTTGATGTCAAACTTTGTTCAAGATTTATGCATCTACTTACTATAAATTTAACTATGTAACTAGAAACTCAAATTCATGTATGTTGTGGCACCACTTGTTGGGTCACATTAGTGAAAAAAATCTTAAGAACCTAGTTGATAAAAATATGGTGGATGGTTTGTTCGTTCATTCTATAAATTTTGATTTTTGTGAGCACTATGTGCTTGGAAATTAAAGAGTAATGTTTAATTCTAGTAACACTTGAATAAATGGATTAATGGAAGTGAGTCATAGTGATGCATTTTTTCATGTGTATATTACTTGTATTGGAAAATATTGTTATTAAGTTTTCTTTATCAATTATTGCTCACATTATACTCTAGATTTATTTTTTGAAGTATAAATCTAAATATTTTAGCAAGTTTATTAATTTTAAAATTCTTGTTGAATTAGATCGAATGGAAAATAAAAGTTTCAAGGTCAAATAATGGAGGGTAATATTGTTCTATAAAATTTGATGACTTTTGTAGACATGCAATTATTGTGAGATAGAAAATAATTTTTTATATGTACAATAAAATTACATTGTAAAGAGGATGAACAAAAAAATTAATGGATAGTTATAAGTATGTTGGGTAGTTCTCAATTAGATCAATAATTTTTTGGCTAGGGCTATAGTATCACTTGGTATTTTAATAGTAGATCATTGTGTTCTAGTATAAATAAAACACTTTATGAAGTGTGGATAGGTAAGAAACCCTCTATTTTTATATATTTTTAGTTAGAAGACTTTTGTTCACATGTACAAATAAAAATAATCTAATTTTGATTTAAATTTTAACATATTTTCATTGATTATGATTATAATGCTAAGGGTATAATCTGTTTAATTCTCTAACCTTAAATGCAGTATAATTCTAGACAAGTAATTTTAGGGAATTTAGAGTTAAGTATGATTATGTGCTACCAAAAGAAAAGAAAAAAATCATGTATTTTGAAACAACAATAGAGAAGCATGAAGATGCATAAGTGGAAGAATATTAGGTTGAGTAAGAGGATGTAGAGGAGGAAGATTAATATTTAAAAAGTTCGGTAAAAGAATAGGAACCTCTTAATACACCCATGAGAAGATCCACAAAACAACAAAACTTAATTAATAGGTATAGCCCACTAGATTTTAATTACATATTTATCTTAATTGATACTAATGATGAATCTAGATATATATGAATTACTCTTTTTCAAAGGAGCATAATACTTGAATGTCATACAAGACAAGATAATATCCTTAGATAGATGCAAGACTTAGGATCTAGTTTTGCCTTAGAGAAGACAAGCCATAGGTTGCAAGTAGGTATTTAAGAATAAATTCAAAGAAAATGGATAGTTAGAAAGGTACAAGACATAATTAGTGGAAAAATGGTAATTTTAGGTTGAGGGAGTTGATTTTAGTAAATTTGTTTCTAATATTACAAAATTTTCTATTATATTCCTAATACATGTTGTTGCTTATGACTTGGAAACTTAAACAAAATAGATGTTAAAACTAATTTTTGTAAGGGAAAACTTGAGGAAAAAATATTTATTGGATAACTTGATGGTTTTATGGTAAAAGAGAAGGATAACTTGGTTTGCATGTGCAAAATAATCATTGTATGGTCCAAGACAATCACTTTGGATGTGACATCAAAATTTTGATGCTTTCACACTAGACCCTAGGTTTGTTAGGAGTGAATGTGATCATTGTGTTTTTAAAATAATTGATGATTATACTAATCATTGTCCTATATAATGATGAATTTTTTTTATTGAAAATAGTAAATTAATGATTAGGTATCTCAAATTGTAGTTATTTGGTACCTTTGACATGCAATATTTGGTGGTTACATGATACATTCTAGATATGGAGATTAATAGAGATGGAGTTGGAAGAAAGTATTAGATCAATTAGAGAAAAATATGTTTAAACTATCTTGCAAAGTATTGTGATCCACGACCATAATCCAATTCATATTTCTCTACCTATGAATACTAAATTATTATTAGAACATTGTTTGAAGTTAAATGATGATTTGGAGGACATGTTTAATATTCCATATACTAGAATGTTATAAGTAGATTCCTATATACACTATGATATGTACAAGACCAAACATTGCCTAAAGAGTGAGAGTTCATAGGAAATTCATGTCTAACCTTGGTAGAGAGAATTATACTTATGTAAAAAGAGTTTTCATATATTTTTGAGGTAATTACAATCATTGCATATGCTATTGTGAGACCAATTATGAAATAAAATTTATTGATATACAAAGCCTTTGTTTGATTTGAATTAGGTTGGTAATTTGGACATGTATTCTACAAATGACCGTGTTTACTTTTTAGAGGAGTTATCAATAAGATGAATACACAACAACATATAGTTGCATTGTCCATTAAATAAATAAAGTACATGGTTGCAACACATGTTTGTAAGGAAACATTGTGGTTACAAAATTGTGTCCAAGTATTGGCTTTGAGTGTAGACATACCAGGATTGGATGTAATAATTAGAGTTCCATATGTTTGGTGTAGAACTTGATATACCATGGTCATACACAACATATTTATATTTAATAACTTTGTTTGAAAGATGTTTGGGTGAGAGATTCATGTTAAAAAAATTTACACCTTGGTTAATGTTACATTCTCACTAAGCTAGTGAGCATAGAGAAACTTAGTTAGTGTAAAGAGGTCACATGCCTTGCCTCATCTAGAACTTGATTTATTCTTTAGTTTCTTATTATGTATTGAGTGTAAATGTCTAGTGGAAAAATATATTTGGGTAAAAGTACAAAGTTGTGTCACACTTTCGGCCAACTTATTAGCACAAGTGAATTTTAGTATTTATAACTAAAAACAAATTTTGGTCAAACATATGATCTAGTAACATTCGTTCTAGATAAGTTAAATACTTCCACAACTTTTCCAACTAAAATTGTTGGCTAAATGCATATGTAGCACCACTTTGAGGCCAATTTACTAAAAAAATGAAATTATTTGAAAAATTTAATGTTTCAACAACTCCTCATATAAATGATTTTTTTTTTTAATGTAAAAATACCCTTTTGTAGGTCCATAAGTATAGTTTTAAAATATTTATTTATTTTAAAAGTTCAATTACTATTACTATTTTATTTTTTTACTAAAAGTAGGTTTTCAACACAAAAATATTAGGTTGATTATCATGCCAAGAAAAATACTAAAACTTATTTAAAAAAATAAAAATAAAATTGATGCCCTAGATAAAAGAATCAAGATTAAGATAGCATTATTTGTTTTCTATTTTAGATAAATATTTAATATAAAATTTAACATGGACCACACACATTTAAATATTTATTAAAATTGCAAAAAAAGATATCCATGCCCTAAAGTTTCCAGTTATAAATATACACAAAAAAATTGAAAGAAAAAAAGAAAATTAATACTATATAGTGTTAATTTATAAAAAAATTATATTCAAATAATTTTTTAATTTTTTCAAAAAAATACAAACATAAAATATATAAAAAATACACATTTTATTAGTTTACATCATTTCAAAATTCGAAATATATAGACCACTTTCTAGTGATTGAAGTTTAAAAGTTAGATCATTGTTGACCGCTTCCTTTATAAAAGTGTGACACAACTTTATACTTTTATCCATTTTTAAATATCACTAATCCCAAATACTAGAAAGGATAAAAGCAATAGAAATAAATCAAGTAAAACTTAGAAAGCATAGATTTGTAGATTACCAAATCATTTTGTTAAGATTAAATCTGACCTAGATTTGTGGAATTGATCCATATGCAAACAATAATTTTTGAGCCTAGGGTGAGCAACAAACTACCATGATCCCTTTTTTACTATTATCTAAAAGCTTATGAATTTCAATGCCAACATTAGATTTTGTTTGTTCATTACTCATAAAGCTACACTCATTTATTCATTACATTTATGTTCATGATTTTAGCATTTAATATCAAAAAAATAATTCTTATAATTCTTCGTGAATTAATATAAATCAATGTTTTTTATGCATGTGCTTTTGATTGAATTAATTTAGATAAAACTTAAAGAAAATTTATTTTCCTTTACATTTCAGTGAACTCATTTGGTCTTGCACTCCTTAAAGTTTAATATTGGGGTTCTATCTTTATTGATTTTTGTGCATTTTAGATATGATATTATTTTGGTTTTATCATTTATTTTTAGACTTGAACTAATCATACTTATTATATATTGATTAGGGTTTGGGTATATCTTTTCTCCACCCTAAAATATTTTATCTTCTAGCTTCTCATAGATCTTGTTCTTTAGTTGACATTCATGTGTATATATTAAATTTTTACAAGTTCTTATATTTTATTACACAACTTCCTCTATCCTTGATATTCTCATACAAGTAACAATTTCAATAATCTAGACACATGATCCATCTTTTAGACTAAAGAAAATTTTAATTTAAATAACTTGAAATTATTTCTTTATATAATTATAATTAATTTGAACATATTATTCACAATATAAAATTGAAATAAGATTATTATAATTAAAATATTACTAATTAATAATATAGATATTATGATCTATGAATATTATTCTGAATAGATTGAACTTATAATTTAAGGACTTATTCCAAAGGATCTAGACTTGGAATAATTTTTTATATTGAAAAGTAAAATGAAGTATTTTGTATTGAGATTAAAGAATTACATGAACGCATAAATTTCTTAAAATAAGAAGTTTTATTTATGTTTAATAATATAAAATACTATTCATTATTAATTGCATAGATAAAAAATAGTAAGTCAGTGTCACTAAATGAAATGTATTTATAATAAAATTAAGGCCCACAAATTAGTTACTATGATCCCACAATGAATTTATATATATTGGTAGAATATATATATAGATTTTTTAAATATTAATAAAATTTAATTCAAATAAAAAATATTGAAAAAAAGTAGGCAATTAATATAAAACAATTTAAATGAAAAGACTATTTTTTTCAAAATTATTTATTAGTTATAACAATTTATTTTGATACATGATTCAATTTGTCAAGCATAATTCTTTGACTCCCAATTTATTTCACTTTTTGAACAATATATTTTAAGATATTGTATTGAAATATTGGGTTCACCATATTATTTGACTCCCCACAATATAATTGAAGGAGACCAATTTTTTTATTCTTATTAAAAACTTAGAACTCACAATTGGATGATCTTAGCGACTTCTAAAAGAAAATATTGACCTACCTTTCAAGGAGTAATATTCACTTTAATCCTTTTAGTTGAGAATATTTTACCAATGGTTTGAAATCAACTATTTTTCAATCAATTATAATTTGAAATTGTTTTTTATTTATCAAATTCTAAGTGTGCCATTCATTTCAACTATAGTTTGTATATATTTGTTCAATATGCTAACTATTCAATGTATTTGGGTTTTATATCTCATCGAAATGTTATAAGGCAACTTGATTTATATTTCAATATTGTTCAACTTTTGTGCTTGTTGTTGTTGTACAAGTTCTAAGAACCCTTCAAAATATATTTGATCAATTATAATAAAAACATTTGATTTGATTGAACATTTATATACATAAAATGTTTAATATAAATATACAAAAAATGTTCAATAATATTTTAAAAGTATATATTTAATATGTAGATATACATATATTATAAATATGAAAATCTCTTTCCTCTCTTTTTTATTTAAACATTTTCAATAAAATAGAAATATAATTTTACATATGTTTAATTCCTTATTAAAATTATGTATATTTATATGTATATGTATATGTATATGTTTATGTATATGTATATTTATATATGTATATATGTGTATATAGACAACCCTTCAATTTTTTTGTTATAATCTTTTTTCTTAAAAGCATTTAAGAATAATTTATTACATATATAATTACATTTTTATTTTTATTATTTAAGAGCATTTGATACACAAAAAATTTAAATAAGTCTTTAAATAATATTATTTTTCCTTTGAATTGTATTATTCATTTTAACAACAATCTAATCAAAATAAAAATTAATAATATTTTTCCCAACTTCAATTGTTGGTCATGATTTTGGTAGATAAAAGTAACTTGGAGTAGAATAAGTATAAGATAGTCTTCTCAATGCCTCAAGGTTTGTATGAATGGTTTGTATGAATGGAATGCAATTTCATTTGGTTTATGTACAACCCCTACTCTCAATATCAAATGGACCAATTTTTGAGACACTTAAAGAAGATGTAATTATTTTTTCTAATATCATTCTAGAGCACCAACAACATTTGTATCTCTTGTTTGAAGCTATTGCGGACAATGAAATTTATTTATCAGCAAAAATGGTCATAAATAAAGTTGACAATTTCTTTTGGGTTTATATTTAGATTTTAGAAAAATAAGGTTACAATCCCATATCAACAATAGATTCAAGAAATTAAAGATAACTTAATTGATAAAAAAAAAATTCACAAACTTTTAGGTTGTTTGAGTTATGTGTCTCCCTTTAAGGAATATTTGACTAGAGATAGAAAATAAATCAAACATAAAATAAAGGGAAACAACCTTGGTTGGGATAAGAAAGAAACAAATGTAGTCCAGAGAATGAAAAAGAAACTCACCAAATACCATAGCCATGCACATACCATTAATTTTATATACTCATGCATATGACAAAATATGGTCCATTATGATTATTTAGGAATATCTAGATGGGAAGAACAAAATTTATTAATGTAGATATAGAACATTTACATATATAAAGAGAAGATACCATATTTATGAGGAGATTTAGTAGTAAAAAAAATAAAAAATCTAATATTTTCTTAAAGCCAAAACACCTCATTGTTAGAACATATAGTTAGACAATGAAAAATCTAATTAAAAAGAAGCTCAATAAATATATTGTCCAAGGTGAGATTGCAAGATGGTATTTCAAATTTATTAGATATGATTTCATAATTGAATGGATAAAAGGGGAAAATAATCTTCTTGCAAATGTATTAACTACGGAATTCGTTGTAGCCATAGTCATTCCAAGCCTAGACAATGAAGAAAAATATCCAAATTTTCCTATAAATCTCATTGATTTAATATGAGATTATTAAATACTAAATAGATGGCTAGGTAGTCTAAGGGCTACAATAATGAATTTTTGGGACCTCAAGTATATTGATGCAAAATATATCATTTTAAAAAGATTTAGTGTAGTTGATGGCCTAGTTTCAATATAGTTAAGGAATAATTAAACAATTGATCTTCCAATTACAAGGTTTACAATATCATTTTGGCTCAAAAAATAGAAAATTAATTTGTTTAAAGACATGTAAATATGAATTCATAAATAGTTTCACTAGTAATCATCTTTAATTTGAAGATCACACTAATATTATTTAAGGCATATTATGTCCATATATTAAAGAATTTTTTCTTCACATCAAACTTCAATTTTGTAAGACCCCGTTTCATGTGTGATTGATACAACCCTAGTTTTTATATGTTTCTTTAACAAATGGTGAGATGTAATGCAGACAATAAATAGTGTGATTATGTGACAATATTCTTGTATTTTATTTTGACATTTTGTTTCATTGCCATCGCCATGAATGTGTTAAGCACTTGTAAATCAGGGAATATAAATTGAAATGTTAAATGGGATTGTTGCAAGGTTAAATCTTGAGATGCTCAACTAAAAAATAAATGTGATATATGATTGTTGCTAATGATTACATTGGTAATGTGCAGGAAAGTGGGGTCGCCAATACAAGAGGGGAAAACCAATGAGAGCAAATGGAAGGACATTCCCTTGTGGTTCCATATTTTATTTTTTTGGGCTTAGAAGGAAATAGAGTTAATGTATTGGTAGACTAAGGCTGTGAGGGTGTTTAATTGCCATGTGAGGTGCAAGTGGGGTTAGTGTTTAGGATACCTTATCCAAGTGTGAAACTCGGATGGAACCTTAAGTGGGTCTTTAAAGAGGGTTGTTGATCAATTTTCTTGGTTGGGATGCAAAAATAAACCCCCTAGGATCTATACCATAGTGGTAGGGGTCAATTGGGCATGCAATAGGGTCCCAAGGAAATGATTTGACTCCTAAAAAGTCTTCATAATGATAAGTGACGAATTTTGAGGGAGGAAGGGAGTGGAAGGATGAATGGGTTGTCCAAGTGCATGCTACCCTCTTTAATGAGGAAAGACCCTCATTGATGGAGGGACGTACACTTCACACCTCTTCATTCAAAGGTTTCAAGTGGCAACTCCTATATATCTTGGAGAGGAAGAAAGAGTGGAATGCTACCCACTTCTCCTTTGGAGAACTTAGTGTAGGAGAAATGAGAAGATGAGAGAAGTCTTGTTGGGAAGAGAGTGATCAATATGGTTGGGTTGGAGAGGAGAGAAGGATAAAGAGTTAAATTTCAGCACCTCAAGAAAAGAGATAAGTTTCACTATCCTCATCTTCCCTTGTTTATTTGTTGTAAGAGGGTTATATGTTTGTATGGATATTTGTAGAGCATGGTGAGTGGAGAGTCTATATGCATGTAATGTGAATGTTGTGTTATTTTTCATCCCTTTTGTAAAAGTTTGAGAAGATCCCATGCATAACCTTGGGGTCAAAATATTTCTTACTTAGGGGTACGGTTAGAGCCCACGAGGCTCCATGATGCCATTACGGTAGGGTGGAGAGCAAGCCTTAATCAAATGTGTGCCCATTGTATTTATTTAAATCTATATATAATATGAAAAAATAGTGTTGTATTGTAACTTGAAAATGAATGGAAAAGGGCCAACTCTTCTTTGGTGGCTTGATGTTCATTTAAAGCTTCTATTTTGTGAATCAGTTATGAAATCTTTTATTTTCTGAGAATCAATTATTGTGAAGTGAATCCAAGGCATAGACCCTATATTCCCCATGTTTATTAGAAGTGTGGTTGTAATATAAGGAATAAAATTAAATTAGAAGAAAGGATAGAGATGAATAGTTCATTTGTATTACATGTAGATTAGTAGTATCAGTAAACCCCTTGAGAATAGATGGTAAACATGTCCCAACTAAATCTATATGTGATAGAAAGTAGTCTAGAGAGCAGGCATTTTGGAAGCCACTATATTATAAAATGAAGCTTGGAATAAAGCCTTTAAAATACACCTTGTAAGGAAACCAAGTACGACATGATGTTGTCCAGTTTAAGTAAGAAGATCATGCATAAGACTCAAAACATAAAGAAGAAAAGTAGACTCCTTGTATAATTCCATACTAAAAATTTTAGACTTGGCCACTCATGTATGTCTTCCTTAATCATCTATTTACTTTAGAAAAGGCACAAATTTACTTCTTATGCATCAGTAAATTAAAAAAGGAAGAAGGCACTTTGTAGGTAAAATAAAAAGATTTATGTCCATTAGGTAAAGATTGGGAGGATATACATCTGTTGGTATCCTAACCCAAAATTTAACATCTGATCAGTATTTAAATATTTTGGATTTAAGAGAATACAACATAAGGTTATAAATATATATACAAATGAGTAAGGATCATTAAAATTGATACTCATCTATGGTGCAAAGGATTTCTATATATCTACATTTGAACCTTTGGGTTAAACAAGCTCTATGACAACTAACATTACCCTATTCAACCTATGCAAACCAGTTTTCTTTTAAAATGAAATCTTTGGGAAAAATGTAATTTAGCTTGCAGTCCTCCCCATCAATCATTATAGTTGTGTGAAAATAAACAAAAGTATATATATACATATATAATTAGGGGAAAATAAAACCCTACAATTGAATCTCCTCCCTGCCCATATAACAACAAAATTAAATTCTTATAGGGCATGTTCTAGTATGAAGTGGAAAATAAACGGCTCATAGGAATGCTCTAAATCAATAGTAAAACTACTATAAATCATACTAAGAAATTTCTATAGATCCTTTGCAACCCCCACCAACAACATGACTAGGAATGGGTGGCTTGCAATAGAAGGTTATCCTCCACACCCAGGCTGATTAGGATCTCTATGTGGCCTTACTCCATAAAGGTCATGGTCTCTTCTCTATTGGAAGTGTCCTTGTAATAGGAACAACCATTCAATCATCCAAATCAATATTGTAAAGACAGTAGGTTGAATGTGGAGGCTGCAACTAATGTAAAATGCCCAGCCGAAAGCATCAAGGTCGTTGTTGTTGATTCAAAGAAATCAGAGAAAATCTAAGGTAAGCCACCAAAGATAGGCATGGATACTCAAAGGTCAGTTGTCGATTTGACAAGGAGGTGGTCAGTAAAGAAATAATGGCCACTAATCAAAGGAAGAATTAACAGTAACGTGTATAGCACGATTTCTCTTTAGTCACAACCCTTCGATGCATAATGAATACACCTCCATACTCTATTTGTGTAGCTCTAATGGGTATTGGTGCCCCATGTCCTAGCGATTGTAAGGTATTGCTAACCATCACCAAACCCATTGCCTGCTAAGTGCAACCTGACTTATGTCAGACCTTTTGACCCACCTCAAGCTTTGCAATGAGGTGTGCTGCCCATGCTATTAAATGTCACTCTCTGCATTATGAAATCTCTTAAGGAATCCCTCCATTAGTACCCAATGGTGATTTGATGTGTTTAGCTTCGATTATCTTCACTGACTAGATTGGATTCCTGCAGATGGATGAGTATGTGGAAATAGAATAGGTTTTATGGGCACCAAAATACAGAGCCGACTAACTCGTAGAAAAAATTCACCTATGTACATCAAAAAATGCATGAAAAACATACATCGATACATACGTAACATGATGAGTTGTCGTAGTGCGGAGCCCGCCAGATGCCTGAAATTGACGGACAAGACGAAACATTTGTGCGATGGTCAAGCGGGAATTAACAACATCGTCAGGTGGGTTTTCCCGCCTGTTACTGGGTGAAAAAGCAGGCGGGTTAGCTTCATCGACAAGTTTCTTTTGTCTGGCACAAGAAAAGTGGAAGGGAATGACATGGGCCTTTTCTATTTCAAGAAAGCAAGGTGAAAATACTATTTGTTTTGTTTCTTATCTACACGTTGAAAGGGAAAGTTGAAAGTCTTAGTGCACGTGGACGACCTGGAGGAGAATACCGAACAAATAAGCTGAAGTGTGGGGTGCAAGTGGAGGATTTGGAGGAGAATACAAACCAAATCGAGGTGAGGGGTAATTCTATTGCAAGCAGAGGGTTTTACAAGATCTTTTAATTTGAAATTTGGGAAACACAATGTGGAGTATTTCAGTTTCTTGAATTTCTTCAAAATCACACATTCCATTGTTGTGTTTAAATTTATGTTGATTGAAAAAAAAAGTGCATAAAATAATTGTGAATGGGAAACGCAATGTTGGGTTTAAGTTATTTGAATCTTCTTGGTTAAATGTAAAGGGTTGTCTCATGGTGGGTTGCTTTCCTATTAACACCCATGGTTTTACAACATGGAATGTTACAAAATGATATGATTGTCTTCCAAATCACACATTCCATTGTTGTGTTTAAATTTTAGTCGATTTTAAAAAAAACCTGCACAAAATAATTTTGAATGAGAAACACATTGTTGGGTTTCAGTTAAAAAACTATTCAAAATAATTGTGAATGGGAAACACAGTGTTGGGTTTTTTAATTTGAATCTACTTGTTTAAATGTAAAGGGTTTTCTCATGGTGGGTTGTTTGCTTCTTAACACCCATGGTTTTTCAATATGGAATGTTACAATACAATATGATTGTCTTCCAAATCACACATTCCATTGTTGTTTTTAAATTTCAGTCAATTGAAAAAAAAAAACCTGCACAAAATAATTGTGAATGGGAAACATAGTGTTGGGTTTTAGTTATTTAAATCTCCTTGTTTAAATGTAGAGGGTTTTCTCATGGTGGGTTGCTTTCTTCTGAAAACCTCTGGTTTTTCAATATGGAATGTTTCAATACAGTATGAATGTCTTCCAAATCACACATTCCATTGTTATGTTTAAATTTCAGTCGATTAAAAAAAAAACCTGCACAAAATAATTGTGAATGGGAAACATAGTGTTGGGTTTCAGTTATTTGAATCTCTTTGTTTAAATGTAGAGGGTTGTCTCATGGTGGGTTGCTTGCTTCTTAACACCCATGGTTTTACAATATGGAATGTTACAATACAGTATGACTGTCTTCAAAATCACACATTCCATTGTTGTGTTTAAATTTCAATCGATTGAAAAAAAAACCTGCACAAAATAATTATGAATGGGAAACATAGTGTTGGGTTTCAGTTATTTGAATCTCCTTGTTTAAATGTAGAGGGTTGTCTCATGGTGGGAACGATTACTTCTTAACACCCATGATTTTGAAATATGGAATGTTACAATACAGTATGACTATCCTCCAAATCACACATTCCATTATTATGTTTAAATTTCAGTCGATTGAAAAAAAACCTACACAAAATAATTGTGAATGGGAAACACAATGTTGGGTTTCAGTTATTTGAATCTCCTTGTTTAAATGTAGAGGTTTGTATCATGGTGGGTTTCTTGCTTCTTAACACCCACGGTTTTGCAATATGGAATGTTACAATACAATATGACTATCTTCCAAATCACACATTCCATTGTTGTGTTTAAATTTCAGTCGATTGAAAAAAAAAATTACACAAAATAATTCTGAATGGGAAACACAATGTTGGGTTTTACTTATTTCAATTTCCTTATTTAAATGTAGAGGGTTGTCTCATGGTGGGTTGCTTGCTTCTTAACACCCACGGTTTTGCAATATGGAATGTTACAATACAATATGATTGTTTTCCAAATCACATATTCCATTGTTGTGTTTAAATTTCAATTGATTGAAAAAAAACCTACACAAAATAATTGTGAATGGAAAACATAGTGCTAGGTTTCAGTTATTTGAATCTTTTTGGTTAAGTATTTTTTTTTTCTCATGGTGGGTTGCTTGCCTCTTAACACCCATGGTTTTACAACATGGAATGTTACAAAACGATATGGATGTCTTCCAAATCACACATTCCATTGTTGTGTTTAAATTTTAGTCGATTTAAAAAAAAACCTACACAAAATAATTGTGAATGAGAAACACATTGTTGGGTTTCAGTTAAAAAACTACACAAAATAATTGTGAATGGGAAACACAGTGTTGGGTTTCAGTTATTTGAATCTCCTTGTTTAAATGTACATGGTTGTCTCATGGTGGGTTGGTTGCTTCTTAACACCCACGATTTTGCAATATGGAATGTTACAATACAATATGACTGTCTTCCAAATCGCACATTCTATTGTTGTGTTTAAATTTTAGTCGATTGAAAAAAAAACCTACACAAAATAATTATGAATGGGAAACACAATGCTAGGTTTTAGTTATTTCAATCTCCTTGTTTAAATGTAGATGTTTGTCTCATGGTGGGATGCTTTCTTCTTAACACCCACGGTTTTGCAATATGGAATGTTACAATACAGTATGACTATCTTCCAAATCACACATTTCATTGTTGTGTTTAAATTTCAATCGATTGAAAAAAAACCTGCACAAAATAATTGAGTGGAAAACATAGTGCTGGGTTTCAGTTATTTGAATCTCCTTATTTAAATGTAGAGGTTTGTCTCATGGTGGGTTGCTTGCTTCTTAACACCCATAGTTTTGCAATATGGAATGTTAAAATACAGTATGACTGTCATCCAAATCACACATTCCATTGTTGTGTTTAAATTTCAATTGACTAAAAAAAAACCTGCACAAAATAATTGTGAATGGGAAACATAGTGTTGGGTTTCAGTTATTTGAATCTCCTTGTTTAAATGTAGAGAGTTGTCTCATGGTGGGTTGCTTGATTCTTAACACCCACGGTTTTGCAATATGGAATGTTACAATACAGTATGGCTGTCTTCCAAATCACACATTCCATTGTTATGTTTAAATTTCAGTCGATTGAAAAAAAAACCTGCACAAAATAATTGTGAATGGGAAACACAGTGTTGGGTTTCAGTTATTTGAATCTCCTTGTTTAAATGTAGAAAGTTGTCTCATGGTGGGTTGCTTGCTTCTCAACACCCATGGTTTTGCAATATGGAATGTTACAATACAATATGTTTGTCTTCCAAATCACACATTCCATTGTTGTGTTTAAATTTTAGTCGATTGAAAAGAAAACCTGCACAAAATAATTCTAAATGGGAAACACAGTGTTGGGTTTTAGTTATTTGAATCTCCTTGTTTAAATGTAGAGGGTTGTCTCATGGTGGGTTGCTTGCTTCTTAACATCCATGGTTTTGCAATATGGAATGTTACAATACAATATGACTATCTTCCAAATTACACATTCCATTGTTGTGTTTAAATTTCAATCGATTGAAAAAAAACCTGCACAAAATAATTGTGAATGGAAAACATAGTGTTGGGTTTCAGTTATTTGAATCTACTTGTTTTAATGTAGAGGGTTGTATCATGGTGGGTTGCTTGCTTCTTAACACCCACATATTTGCAATATGGAATGTTACAATACAGTATGACTCTCATCCAAATCACATATTCCATTGTTGTGTTTAAATTTCAGTCGATTGAAAAAAAAACCTTCACAAAATAATTGTGAATGGGAAACATAGTGTTGGATTTCAGTTATTTAAATCTCCTTGTTTAAATGTAGAGGGTTGTCTCATGGTGGGTTGCTTGCTTCTTAACACCCATGGTTTTGCAATATGGAATGTTACAATACAGTATGACTGTCTTCCAAATCACACATTCCATTGTTATGTTTAAATTTTAGTTGATTGAAAAAAAACCTACACAAAATAATTGTGAATGGGAAACACAGTGTTGGGTTTCAGTTATTTGAATCTTCTTGTTTAAATATAGAGGGTTGTCTCACGGTGGGTTGCTTGCTTTTTAACACCCATGGTTTTGCAATATTTAATGTTACAATATAGTATGACTGTCTTCCAAATCACACATTCCATTGTTGTGATTAAATTGCAGTCGATTGAAAAAAAAAACTACACAAAATAATTATGAATGGAAAACACAATGCTGGGTTTCAGTTATTTGAATCTACTTGTTTAAATGTAGAGGGTTGTCTCATGGTGGGTTGATTGCTTCTTAACACCCACGATTTTGCAATATGGAATGTTACAATACAGTATGACTGTCTTCCAAATCACACATTCCATTGTTGTGTTTAAATTTCAGTCAATTGAAAAAAAAATCTACACAAAATAATTGTGAATGGGAAACACAATGTTGGGTTTCAGTTATTTGAATCTCCTTGTTTAAATCTAGAGGTTTGTCTCATGGTGTTTTTATTGCTTCTTAACACACATGGTTTTGCAATATGGGATGTTACAATACAGTATGACTATCTTCCAAATCACACATTCCATTGTTGTGTTTAAATTTTAGTCAATTGAAAAAAAACCTACACAAAATAATTGTGAATGGGAAACACAGTGTTGAGTTTCAATTTTTTGAATCTCCTTGTTTATATGTAGAGAATTGTCTCATGGTGGGTTGGTTGCTTCTTAACACCCATGGCTTTGCAATATGGAATGTTACAATACAATATGACTATCTTCCAAATCACACATTTCATTGTCGTGTTTAAATTTCAGCCGATTGAAAAAAAACCTGCACAAAATAATTTTGAATGGGAAGCACAGTGTTGGATTTCAGTTATTTTAATCTACTTGTTTTAATGTAGAGGGTTGTCTCATGGTGGGTTGCTTGCTTCTTAACACCCACAGTTTTGCAATATGAAATGTTACAATACAGTATGATTGTCTTCCAAATCACACATTCCATTGTTGTGTATAAATTTCAGTCGATTGAAAAAAAACCTACACAAAATAATTGTGAATGGGAAAACAGTGTTGGATTTCAGTTATTTCAATATCCTTGTTTAAATGTAGAGAGTTGTCTCATGGTGGGTTGCTTAATTCTTAACACCCATGGTTTTGCAATATGGAATGTTACAATATAGTATGACTGTCTTCCAAATCATACATTCCATTGTTGTGTTTAAATTTTAGTCAATTGAAAAAAACATTTGCATAAAATAATTATGAATGTAAAACACAGTGTTGGGTTTCAGTTATTTGAATCTCCTTGTTTAAATATAGAGGGTTGTCTCATGGTGGGTTGCTTTCTTCTTAACACCCACAGTTTTGCAATATGGAATGTTACAATACAATATGAGTGTCCTCCAAATCACACATTCTATTGTTGTGTTTAAATTTCAGTCGATTGAAAAAAACCTACACAAAATAATTATGAATGGGAAACACAGTGTTGGGTTTCAATTATTTGAATCTCCTTGTTTAAATGTAGAGGGTTGTCTCATGGTGGGTTGATTGATTCTTAACACCCACGATTTTGCAATATGGAATGTTATAATACAGTATGACTGTCTTCCAAATCATACATTTCATTGTTGTGTTTAAATTTCAGTCAATTGAAAAAAAAAACTGCACTAAATAATTGTGAATGAGAAACACAGTGTTGGCTTTCAGTTATTTGAATCTCCTTATTTAAATGTAGAGGGTTGTCTCATGGTGGGTTGCTTGATTCTTAACACCCATGGTTTTGCAATATGGAATGTTACAATACAGTATGACTGTCTTCCAAATCACACATTCCATTGTTGTGTTTAAATTTCAATTGACTAAAAAAAAACCTGCACAAAATAATTGTGAATGGGAAACACAGTGTTGGGTTTCAGTTATTTGAATCTTTTTGTTTAAATTTAGAGGGTTGTCTCATGGTGGGTTGCTTGCTTCTTAACACCCATGGTTTTGCAACATGGAATGTTACAAAATAGTATGAATGTCTTCCAAATCACATATTCCATTGTTGTGTTTAACTTTCGCACCATTGAAAAAATCAATTGGAAAAAAAAAAATGTGATTTGGAAAACATAGTGTTGGGTTTCACTTATTTGAATGTACTTGTTTGAATGTGAATGGTTGTCTCATGGTGGGTTGCTTGCTTCTTAACACCTATGGTTTTGAAACACAAAATTTTACAAAACCATATGAATGTATTCAAAATCACACATTCCATTGTTGTGTTTGAATTTCACATGATTGAAAGAAAAGTGCAAAAAATAATTGTGATTCGAAAAACACAGTGTTGGGTTTCAGTTATTTGAATCTCCATGTTCAAATGTCAAGGGTTGTCTCATGGTAGGTTGCTTGATTCTTAACACCTACGATTTTGCAACATGGAATGTTACAAGACAATATGATTGTATTCCAAACCACACATTCCATTGTTGTGTTTGAATTTCGCATGATTGAAAGAAAAGTGTAGAAAATAATTGTGATTCAGAAAACACAATGTTGGGTTGTTGGACTGTCTGATTTCCAGCATGCGTTTGTGTTATATTTTATGCGTAGCTTGATTGAATTTATCACCTTTAATTTTCTTCGATTGAAGTTGGAACGTCCTATTGGTTTCACATGGGTGAGAGCAATGCAAGCACATTTTGTCTATGTTTAATGAATGATTTTTTACTTTTTCTTCACACAATCCACACTAATTTTAAGTATTCATCCAATTCTATGATTTCCTAGAATGGGGAGAGGTTTGAAATGGAAGAAGCTAGACGAATTGCAGGTGCAAGATGTACAAAATGGAGGCTCTTCCTTTTTGTCTTCGAATTTGGAATGGGCTACTATTTTTGTCAACAAGGATAAGGTCCCTGTCCTTGTTGCGATAATTCCTCTTACGAGACTTGATCATTTAATTCACGGTGAAACGCCCGTTGAAGGTGTAGAAACCAAATTTGTGGACAAGAAAATAAGAGAACCTACCACCTCGTGTCCCGTCTACGACAAAACTTATACCAAAACAATTTTGTATAAGAGTTTTTTATATATCAAAATTCATTTCTATGGTTGAATGATATTTTACTCTCTCTTGGTTGAACCTGATGAGATGATACCTTTCTCACAACTACTGGTATCAATACGGTCCTGAAGACAAGAGAGACCCGCCTCCAACAAAGAAGAAATGACATAAGACATTTATACAAATGTGAGGTTGTGAATACCACTTCATGGTAAAGGTTATGGAAGGAAAACCCGATGTTACCTATATTATCTACAAAGAAATGTTCCACGTTGATAAAAATGGTGAATTTTTCCATAGCATTCATGGCACAAGTGGAGAGAAGCATAGACACAGAGTGCAAAAGCTATATTGAAATCCTTTTGTTCATGGACATCAGTGTCAATGTAATAATGGATAGACACATCAGCGATCATGTGTTATGTAGCATGATGTCCAAGAGATATCAATTCCTTACAAGAAAGGATGTAATGAATTCCTGGCGAAAGGTGCGTTCTACTCACGCACAAAAACACAAAGTCGATTCGACAAGTATCCTACTATGGAGTGGACAAGACTTTGAAAACTTCTTCTACTTTAAATGGGCCGATGGGAACAATACGCCTTTTTTTATCAGGGTTTAGACTCCATGTATGTTGGATAGGATGGTTAGCTGCTCGCACAATTCATTCATCTCGATGGATTCCAAGTTTACAACTAACAAATATGAGGTGATTCCTTACAAACATTGACAAATAGTTCATCGTGTTTTCAATGATCTTCTTGGCTGCAAACTTCACAATGCTCACCCTGAGTTGTTCTCTCTATAGTATCCATTGTATACTCTTCTCGTATTCAACGAGCAACCGAGTGGTGTTCCAGTTGCGTGGGTAATCTCCTCACAAAACAATATTGAGGACATCTCTACATGGCTACGCGTATTCCTCGACCATGGAAGAAGAGCTAGGCCTGACTGGAGAATCAATGCATTTTTGACCGATGATGCGACTGCATAAATCCAAGCCATATAGTATGTGCATCCCTTTCTTCATGTGTGTACCTTTCTCATTTTCTATTCATTTTCAATGCCACTTTCTCATGCAGTCAAGCGGTAAACAATATCGTTTGTATTGTCTATTAGGGTTGTCTTTCAATGTCGTGTGCTGCTATGCCTTTGGCATGTCAAAAGGGCTTGGCTAAAGAATGTATATAAGTATGCAGCCAAGGAAAGGGCAATGGACATCTTTTGCAACCTTGGCACAATCATGATGGTAATCGGTGACATCAATGATTGCGTCACTCAGCTATTGAACTCTTTCTTTCAGGATTTCAATGATCAACCCCGATTCTTAGAGTACTTCAAGAAGACCTGGTGTGAAGGAGAAGGTCGAATTAGTGAGTTGAAAATTTTCATCACCTCGCATGATTCACACCATTCGAATTCTTTGATGTCACCTCTAATATGTTGTGGCTTACTTGACTATTGGATGTTTATTTTCGCAGCCATGTGGGCGAAAAATTGCAGACTATTCCCACATGCTAGCCAAGATATGAATGCATCCATTGAGTCATACCATTGGGCACGAAAAACTTGGTACTTGTGTGATTGTTCAAAAAAATGCAATAGGAGAATGAACTATCTGTATTACACACTTGTGTATAAAATGGAACCATTCTATAGGCAAAAGGGAAAGTTGCAACATTATGGTTTTTTGATGAACAAAAAGTATTTAAATATGCGATCTAGTGTGGAGCGGGCCAAGGCAATTCCAGACGATGACTGTATTCCCGATCAAAAAGATGTTGGACGGTACTTGGTGAAAAGTCAAAGTAGGTCAATGCACTACCTTGTTCAGAAATTTGGGGAGCACCTTTTTGTTTGTGACTGCCCTTGGAGTTTGCAGGGGAACACTTGCAAACATGTCGTCAAGGTTGCTCACTTGATTAAAAGATCATCTGTTGTTGAAGGGGTGGTCCACGGTAAGTGAATTTCAATTCGAATTGCGTTACTTTATTGGAGTCAATTGTGTTTTACATTTTCTATAGCCTAATACAAATTTATTTTGTATGCTCATTTAGATGGGGGAGATCAACCAATTGATACATGCATCAATTTAAACGAGACATTGTCAGAGGGGGCCATAGAAGAAAACAATCCTACTATTCTAACCCCTACGCAAGCTCCTTCTATGACTCATGTATATGATGAACATGTGGTGACAATGTCTCTTTGGAATGATACTAATGAACTCTTAAAGAAAGTGATGCGTACATCGCCACAATCTCTACAACAGGTGCAATCATATGCAGAATGCGCAGATAGGTTTCTAGAGGACCTACGACAATCAAATGCATTTATGTTTGAATTCATTCCACATCTTGATCAAGCTGCAACTACCACCATTCGCATGCATTCATGGTTTAGTGCAACCAGGGATCATTGTCGATATCCAACCTGGTGTACAAAGCATTCCACACAACAGTTAGATCACCAAACCCCTTTGGATGACTCCTTTCCCTTGTCCGTGAACAATAGTTTGAATTTGAATCTCAATATGCAATGTGAGACTTCAGATGCAATTTCTATGGATGTGACAGAGGATACAACATCTAATACGGGTGAGTATAAGGAAACCCATTTCAATTTATTTATTGTAATAGGAAATGGTATTGCAGATTTATTTTTTCCAATATGTGCTTGTACCACATCATAGAATTTATGATTTATTTTATGGCTTTTTTTGTTCACTTCAGCATTCCAATATCGGGAAAGGATTCCTTGCAGATGACTGTCTTTCACGGGTGTAAACCCAATGGAAGGTATGGTTCAAATTTAATAACTTTGCTTACATAAGTCCAATTTTCGGTATGACGTTATGTAGTTTAAGAATTGTATTTGTTGAATCATGCAGGGGAAGTGAACCATTCAATGTTTGGTTGTTGATTTTTAGAAAATATAGAAGATTTCCAATGAAAAAGGATATATAAAAGTTGGTAACTGAGGAAAGTGCAATCAATGGGGCTGAAATTTTGTTCCTAAAGCATGGTCAAACATTCTTCAAACATGACTAATTAAGCCTGTAAAAACTTAATCTTACCTTAAACTTTGTTGCCCCCAAGTTTGATAGACATTCACTTACTAAACCCACCATATTTCACCTAAAAGTTGCCTTATGAAAGATGTGTGATGCAATGGATGTAATGTGATCTCCATATGTGGGTTTCAAGTATGTTGAGGGGGACTGAAATGGGTCTCTACAATGATGATTATTTGCAAGGGTTGTTAAGAGTTTGAGATAGTTAAGTTGACAAATTTGAGTGTGTTTTCCATCGTGCAACTGTTATGTGCATTTTATGTTTGGAACATATGAAGACATATTCAAATGGAATGTTTTGTGAAAGAAAGGGTTGCCATAAAACAAGAAGGTGAACTTCGAGACCTTGTTTTGTTACAGTCTGTAGAAAATAAAAATGTCAGGCACAACCCTCTGTGTTTTCCATCCTGCAACTGTGATGTGCATTTTGTGTTTGTAACAGAAATATATTTTCTACAATTCATTAGTTCAACTCATCTGATTGCAACAAATAGAATGCTCAAATTATTTTCCATGTTGGAAAAGACACTATCCATACATATTTAGCTAGTTATGAAATTTTTTCTTTTGATTTCAATTTTTTTTAGCAATTGTTTCGTGTGTTTCTAATTAGAAAATGTTGGTGTATGTGATGAAATTTTTGTTCTCTTTCCTTTCAGGCATTGTTCTTCTTTTGTTGTTCGACTTGTGTGTTGCCATATTCCCATTGGAGATGCTACACGTGCTGCCTTGTTCAATTCAAAACAATAGGTACAATCTCTTTAGTGCATACATTATCTATATCTTCCACTTTGCTCGCTTATTTTTTCATTGTTTCCATGATTGCATTGACAATGTCTTTCTAATTAGAGAATGCAGCTCTACCTTCTGAAAAAGTTGTTTGGTCTTTCATTTCAGAAATTTTACAACCTATTGTTGCAGTTCTATAGAAGATGCCCCACAGTTCTCAAGCATGGGTGGCTAGTTGGTTGACTAACTACCACCAGTATCTGCCATGCAATATTCTTGCTTGAATTGAGGAATTCAACCTCCCATACAGGTTGAGGGAAAAGATGTTAAAAATAATTAATAGAAAAGGGCCAAACCACACAGATTTGCACTATGATAATTATGCTCACTTCTTCAACAACATCTTTGGTGTATGGGCACATATGGGCATGGACGTTCAATATTACAATCTACAAATAGAGATTGTCAATTTATGTGATTGGTCAATGTCTCTTTATCAAGAAATTTGAGACCTTTTCCTTTAGCTGGATGCATCTGGAAGGTGTGCATTAGACCAACAGTTATCATACTTGACTAAAATCAATACTTGACTCTTCCTCTTCCTCTTGCTTTCTAATTTCTTTTAATATTGTGACCAAATCAGAAGGATCTCTTGCAAATTCTTCTCTATAAGCAGCCACTAATTCATCCCAACAAGGAAATGACTTCTTAGGAAAGCTTAGATACCAATCCCGAGCTCGTGCTTCAAGAGATCTGACAAAAAATCTCATTCGCATATCCTGATCTCTGAAAGAATGTTTCTCCATGAAGCTGGAAAAACTTTGAACATGTGCATCTCCTTCACATACGGTATACCCATCAAATCTAGGCATCTCCTTATAAACTTGAGCTAACATACTTTCAGTTTCATAATCAACCCATGACAAATCTAACTGAGCATATAATGGATCAAAGGAATTGACAACAAGTGCAATGACTTCACAAGTAGACACAGTTTGATGGTCTCTTGACTGGGCTTGTTGAAACAGCTGGTGTCTTTCATCCATTTCTTTAAGTCCTCTTTCAAATACATCATTCCATTCAGGCCTGAACTTAGGCTTATTAACTCTTGGGTTCTTATACTTTGGGGTATTAGATGCTTGAAGATTATTATACTTTTGACACTTCTTGACAAGTTGAACCAAAGTATTCACTGGTATAGCTACTTTACATTGGTGATCCATGTTTATTACAAATTAAGGCTCACTAATTGTGCATAATTACAAGCCAAATGGATGGAAACCCCTAAGATACACAAATGCATTCTACCCATCCAAACTAGTAGATATTTGAGCACTAAACATAATCTTTCAATGGAACTGTAATTACATTCAACAGATCCAACAAATAGGAGTGTGCAAACTTAATTTACTGTTCTTTCCCTTTGTCAGTGCTAACTCACTCAATAGGGAAACAAAGTTTCTTCTAAGTAGTTCAAATATGGTTTTCATACACAAGTTCTTGAAAACCAAGAATGAGGAATACTTAGAAAATTTTAAACTGCTGCAAATTGTCTTCCTGATTGGTAGTATTTGTAGATCTGGAACTTACTTCAAATCTTCAATAGGTTCAATCAACAGAGTCGCCACCTCTTTTCACAGAGGACTAAACTTCAATCAGTATGAAGTTCTTTTACATGTAAATTTCTTTCTGAGTTCCTTTCCACCAACAAAGCACCACATATTACAAAATTGTTTAGGTTCACTGCAACACTTTCTTCTCCAGGGGTGAAATCCTTCTCTTCTTGAACAAATTCAGAATGACAAAGTGTTTGACTCTATGCACTGACTCTTAAGGCTAGATTCTGCAATTAGAATTTTATCAAATTCTTCCCAGTAGAGTCACCATTCTGTTGGTGACTCGGATGGGAAAATAATTCAATAGTTTTTAACCTCTGGTTACAGAAATAATTCAAAACTTTAATGAATCTATAACAGCACCGTCTGCAACCAAAACTTCTGAGTTCATCCCCAGTAGAGTCACCATTATGTTGGTGTTTAAAATAGCAACCCAGCTAGACTTTGAAATTCTCTAAGAGGTAGCCAACCCCTATCAAGGATAACTACAAAGACTAGTGGCCAACTGACAAGATTCAGTCAAAGATTGATATCTCCTACACTTCTGGTTTTGCAGGATCGAGGTGGGTAAACCTATACAATGTTTAAAACTTAATCCAACCATACACACTGACATTGCTTTTTATAGCAGATAATTCCCAATGCAAATACACTAAGGGAAGCATTGACTACCTTGAACTTGGCTAAATTCTCAGCAACTCAACCCTCTCTCAGCCATTGGAAAGAAGGACACACAATCACACAGTAAGATAAAAATGATTTTGCAATTAATATTGTTTCTGAGATGCACAAAACTACATAAAAAGATCAGTGCCTCTTCTGGGCCATGGAGTCAAACACATAAACCGAATTCTCCAGCAAACAGTCTTCAACCAGTGGATTAAATTTGTTAATGCTTTGCATTAACTGTTAGTGCCTTGCACCAACAATCCCTCTCTTGATATCAATCAGATTCTCATTATTAAATCCCATATGCACACCTGAAATCACAATCACCTGTTCAAAGTATTCTAACCATTTCTTTGAAATAGAACAGTGAACAAGCAAAGCAATCTCATGAAACTTGAGATGATAAATCTAAAGACACTTTGTATTATTGAATTTACATGACTGAAAGTGTACAAATGTGGAGACAAACTGATGACATTCATGAAAGTGGAAACACTTCATGATATTAAATGCATAAACTGGCTGTATTCACTCTTGAATTCATAAAATTACAGCTTGCAGACTCAAACAATGACTCAGAAAATACAAATCTCTATCTACATAGTCCAATACAAAACTTAGAACCTTTTCATAACTAATTTCAGAGCTGATTTTAGAACTCTAATCCCAAAACCCTTTACAATGAGAGAATGATAGAAGATATAGAAAATAGAGGAAATAGAAGAAGCCCCAAATTTGATCAGCAATTGCCATCTGAAATCTTCATTCACCGTTGATCAATAATTTTGCAAAATATCTTCTCCTCTTCCCTCCAGCAACAAACATTCTCTCAAAACAACATCTGCTCATGATTGCCCAACAACAAAAAATCTGCCCATGTGGAGATTCTCCAAATTTCATCCAGCTGCTCAAAATATCTCCCGTGCACAAATTGCTTCTATTTTTTGTTCTTTATTTGCTGCAGCAATACTTTGGCAAATAAGGAACTTTTGCCTCCAAAGTGAATAAATTCATTTTATAAGTTCTCCATTTTTTTTTAAATTTAATCATGGGGGCAATTATAATTCCAATGTTTAATCATTTAAAATAAAACCACATTGGATATTTTAAATATTTCTATTTACTTTCCTAGGCAAATTATTTTACCCCCTTTCAGTAAAATAACATTCACCAAAAATACAGTGAATAAATTTATTCACTTCTTGCAACATAAAATGATTAATAAAATCATTTTCCCGTGAATGTTTTATTTACCCGATAAACTATGGAGTAAACAATTAAATTTTACCCATGCCCATTAAAATTCTCCCGGGACCCACCATCTGTTTTTTTAAAACTTCTGCAAAAATTTAAATTTTAAATTTTAAAATTTTGGGCTCCTCCTGTGATTGCACACCCCGTAGACATTTTTCCCACGTCATTGGCATTCTCACGAGGTGTGCGAGAATTCCCTAATCTTCGTTTGCTTGCTCTCCGTGCATTTTTCTTTCGCTGGCTTCTGCCTTCTGTTCTTCATTTCTAGTCCTCTATTTGGTGCGGGGCTCCTTCTACCACAGGCTACACCTACCACTAGTCATGCCTTTCCTTCTTCTGCTGGTGCTTGGTGCGCAGGGATTTCACCCATACACGCGGGCCTCTTCTTTATTCTGTCCGCGTGCACTCTTCCTGCAGCTCGCACCTCACATGGTTGTGCCTTCACACTTGGCACGTGCTCCTCCCCTATTTTTCCTTGCTTATTGGCTGCGGGCTCATCCATTTGGCAGCGGGTTCCCTGGCTGGTTGCTCCTGCCTCCTGCACATACGTCTCTCCTTTGCCAGGCGCAGGTCTCCCCACACCATCGAACTACTCACGGATCTTCATTAGGCCGCAGGTCTTTCTCCTCTTGCGGGTTCTCCCTACCTGCTCATGGGGCTCCATACTGGTCTTGGTCGCACTCCCTATTTGCAACGCCCTCCAATGGCTACGCCCATCTCCCAACCAGCGCAGGTCTCCCTTCTACCACAGGCCACACACCCTTCTCATGGCGCGGGCCTCTCTTCCACTTCCTGCTGCTCGGTTCCTATCCTCCAACAATGCATGCGTAGGCTCCTCCAGACATGGCGTGGACTGTGCATGAGCTCCTCTTCATTGCTAGTATGCGGACCCCTTCACCGCAGGTCTCCTTTCACCTGCTCTTCCATTGGCTACGGGTTCTCCCCACCTTCCCCAAACATGGTGCAGGCTTCCTACTGCCTTGATGGATGTATATACCTATTCCAAAGCTCCATACTGGTCTATGTGTGCTATCTATGGGTCTTCTCCATCTCTTCTGTATGCGGAAGTCTCCTCCACAATACACTGGCAGCATCCATAATGCCCCTGTCATTGCATTTGGTAACTTTCCTTTTACATCGACCCACATTCACTTGCCAGTTGCTTACATGTTCCCATCATCTACACACTGCTCCCCGCCAATGTGTTCATCAATTCACTGTTCATTCCATTGGTTGAACCCCTAGAAGGTTTGCTCGATTCAAAGATTTAGCATGATTTTGGCTTATGGCCTTTTGAAGTGGCAACAATACTTGGGACTGAAACCGAGTATATGGTATTGGATAAAATCGAAGCCTCCACTCCATATCACAGATTTGCAAGTTGCCAATAGACCATTTCATGATCTTTACAAAATTCAGGCAATCCAACATCAAACTGAACACAAACCTCACCAAATATTAATACCATTAATGCTTTTGCAATTACCATACATGTTAATTAGAACACTCCTGAGAGAAAAGCTATGCAGTTGCTCAAGTAGCTGATGGAAAGATTAACAAGTATCGTGACATTATCCCATAGTGAACAACACTATCCTCAAACTGTGATAAAACTTCCTTGACGCTTGATGAATCTTTGGAACTAAGTGAGGCATGTCGGGTCCTCAAATGGGCCCGACTAAAAAAAAATTCGTTTTCAAACAAGTTTCAACTCCAAATTGATGAGACCCAACCTCTTGAATACTCGCGAAGTTGAAAAACGAACTAGGTCCACCTCAGAAACTGTTTTCTGTCACTTTTGCAAAATAGGCAAAACTGATCAAGTTGCCTTAGGAATCGATCTTGAAAATTGGGCAAACGACCTCGTGAGACCTTAAAAACTTGCACCCAAAAGTATAGTGCACAAGACACTTCAGAGAAACGAATCACGAGGAACCGGATATTAATCAGCAAAGTTGCCCGATTAAACTTTTCTGAAACAACAACTGTTCTGCACCAGTTAAAACACACCCGACTGCTAATTTATAAACATAACAAATCGACTCCTGGCGAGCTGCCATCAGACATAGTGGAACATTAAGGTACCCTGAGCACGTGTGCAAAAGGAATTGCTTTGAAACATCACCGATCGAAAGATATTAACGATCGAAATTGGCCTCTTAGAAAGGCTGTCAGGAAAGCAACTGCAAAATAGAACAATCTGCATTCGGTTTCGATCTGCTAAAAATAGTAAATCAGATCATGAAGTTCTGAAAAATGACACCCGAGATCAAGTTAATACGAGGAATGTGGAACAACACTCGCTCTGACATGACAATGAACTAGTTGCGAGATCCAAGCTCAAACAGGAAGCTATTTCGCAAACTGGCAATCTGCAAACAACTGAACAATGCAAAAACCTTCCAGCTTCACTTTTCAAAATGTTGTCAGAACTCATTATGGGAAGCTAAAATTTGACATGCCTGCTCACATAGGTCAACTGAATATGTATGCAAATGGGTTTTGCATGACAATCAATAGGCTTTAAACTATAAGCCTCCAAAGCGGGTCAGTCGGGACTGATTCATCAGGTGCACTTCTGAAAGTGCAGAAGCAAACTTTTGAAATAGGCATCTTAAAATTGCAAAATTTGAGAGTGCCATCATTTTCCATCTTGCAACTTTTTTTGTGCATCTTGTGTTCGAAATGTATAACGATATTGAAAGGGAATGTTTGCTGCAAGTAAAATTTGTGTTCGAAACATATGAACAAATAGTGAACAAGACTATTTTTCTTAAAGTATGGGGTGTTATAAAACAAGAAAGTGAAGTTGAAAAAATTATTTTGTTACAGTCTGGAAAAAATAAGTGATCCACAACCCACTGTGTTTTCCATGATGCAACTGTTATGTAAATAATGTGTTGGAAACATATGGGCAGATATTGAAGAAGAGTGTTTTGCTCAAAGTAAGGGTTGTTAAAAATTATGAAGCTCAACTTCAATACATTGTCTTTTTATGATGTGCATAACACTAACTGTTGTCTTTGAACAAGACAAAGTCTGGGACAACCCATTGTGTTTTCTATCCTGCAACAGTTAAGTAAAATTTGTGTTCGAAACATATGAACAGATAGTGAACAAGTTTGTTTTTCTTAAAGTAAGGGGTGTCAAAAAACAAGAAAGTGAAGTTGAAAACGTTATTTTGTTATAGTCTGGAAAAAATAAGAAGTGAGCCACAATCCACTGTGTTTTCCATGATGCAATTGTTATGTAAATTTTTTGTTGGAAACATATGAGCAGATATTGAAAAAGAGTGTTTTGCTCAAACTAAGGATTGTGAACAAACAACAACATGAACTTCAAAACATTCATTTCTCATAGCTTGCATAAAATAAGAAGTAAGCCACAACTCACTGTGTTTTCCATGATGCAATTGTTATGTAAATAATGTGTTGGAAACATATGGGCAGATATTGAAGAAGAGTGTTTTTCTCAAAGTAAGGGTTGTAAAATTTTTTGAAGCTTAACTTCAATACATTGTCTTCTTACTATGTGCATAATGTTATACCCAAAATGAATTTTTTTTTGGCATTCTGCTTAATTTGAGCTAAACAATAAAAAAATGCCATCGAAAGTATGTTTTAGGTCAAACCAAACATGAAGTCTTTGTGGGTTTATGTCAAGGAACCTATGGTTAAAATTTTGAAAAAATGAAAATTAGGGTTTTACACCCCTATTTTTATGGAAACCCTAAAAAATAGGACCTTCCCGGAAATGATTGAAAATAATTTTGATAGGATTAATTGCCTTCACGATCACACTGATCAAGTCAGAATTATCAAAAAATATGTTTTACTCTGGTGGGTCTATTTCTATTTTTCAGGAACAAAGTTAGGAGCTCCGCAGCCATTAATGGCAGATTGGCCAGTACCAGGTGCTGAAAGCTAAACCTCAAAAGCTTCAACGAAGAAACCATGGCGGAAAAGGATTAAAATGATGACGTTCAATGAAGGAGATTCTCAAAACGGAAAAGGCCAAAATTTGGCTAAGTCTGGAAGGTGCACGTTTTGTCTACCAAGGCAAAACACAGTCTACAGTGGCTAAAAGCGCCCCTCTTGAAGAAAGGCGCCCTTGGATCTCAGAGGGAAAATCAAATCATTTGGCACCTCCAACTTAGTCATCCTCTTCACTTTCATGTTGACTTGACAACGAAACAATCAACAAGATCATCTGATTCAGGGATCATTGACCAACCGTTAGTGAAGTATGGAGGATCCATTGATGACAGAGATGCCAAATCAGAGAGCTTCAAGGTAAAAGCACCCTTGCTGGCCAAGGGTGCCCCTCAGTTGTAGGCACCAAATGAATCCATAAGCAGCAACTCTATAATGATATCTTTCCAGCTTCCTTCCAGCTATGTGATCAATCTAACAGCGAGTCCATAAGACACACTAGACGATCACGAGATGAGATCAAGCAGAAAAAGCCAACTTTGAAGAACTAGAAAGATAAGCCAGAAAATGGCTAAGGCATGGCTAAAAGCGCCCCTCTTGAAGAAAGGCGCCCTTTCCTGAAGACATCTAGATTCAGCCAGAATCTTCACTACCTCCCAAGATGACCTTCTCAACTATGACCTATCTCGTCAGCAAGACTATCAGCAAGAACTTCCGACAAATCAATCAACTGATGGAGGAGGTCAAAGTCAGGCAGTTCATAACATGGAGAAATCCAATCAAAAGCGAAAAGTGCCCCTGTTGGCCAGGGGCACCCTTTAGTTTGAAGGACCTAAACTTGCCAGCTTCAACTGAGAAGTCAGTCATTCTGAGCAAGACCGAACCAGCTACCCAATGCATCATCAAGCAGAGTCATCTGATTCATCAAACATCAGGAACGTTTGATCAAAGCAAAGAGGGTCTGAAAAGGTCAAAATGAAGAACAGTCAATGAAAATTGACTAAGGCATTGTCAAAAGTGCCCCTCTCAAGGAAAGGCGCCCTTCTTTCTGGAGACCTAAACTCAATTTTTTGAGTTAATTTCTCCCAGGCATATCTAATCATACTAATCCTTCCTCGACAATAGAACTGCCAGCCACTGCTTGAGATCAACTGAGTAGCCTAAATCAAAGATCAAACAGGAGCACTTTAACTTGCAAAATGGACGAAAATGATCAACTTCAAGGATGGACGCCTAAAAGAAGTCAAAGCAAAAGTGTTGACTTGAGTTAGCAAATTTGGAGCCAAAAAGAGACCAAACACTCCACAATCAGTGGAAATCATCTTTTGGAACTCCAAATCAGGCCTGAATGATGAGTTATCTTCCATACTTTGTGGATCTTAACCCTAATCACCTATATTCATGTTAGGCGTCCCTTTCCTCATTATTCTTTTTGCAGGTTGAAGGATAAAACATCAAGTAGCTCCCAAGAACACGTTTTCAAGATCTGGCAGGGGTTTTGGATGGATCTTCAATATTTTTGAAGATCATTGGCAGTAAAAATATTCTTCTCCCAAGATTGCTTCCAAAGACAAATTATTGCAAAGTGGCAGTTTATAACTTCCAATCCATCTTCTGTCTACTTCCTCTATTTCTGTCTATATTTCTTTTGCATGTCACAGGAAACAACAAATTATCACAGATCTGGCCAACTGGGTATGATCAACAGATCTTTTTCAACAAAACCCATGTGGTAGATTTTTCCAGAAAAAGTAGCCCTGTTGCCCCTATTTTTTAGGGTTTTCGGAAAAAGTCATAATATTGAAAAACATACAAATTGGGTTTGTTTGGCTTTGAAGCACAAACAAAACCCATGTGTTAGATTTTTTCGAGAAAAATCACTTTCTGGTACCCCTGCTGCCTCTGCTACCAAAGGGCTTTTGCATGCCAAGGAAAAACTCATTTTTTTGAATTTCTGATGATCTGGGTTTGTCTAGAAAATTATTCTTAACAAAACCCATGTCTCGGAATTTTTCGTAAAAACTACCCCCGGCGAGGCTATTTTTAGCAGTTCCAGAAAAGTGTCAGAACAAGGTCAAGTGCCTAGTCAATATTCAAGGTTTTCAGAATGCAATACTCTCAGGTACAATACAGGACCAAAACAGTCTTATACCATGATTACCTAAAAATGACTAACATAGACTTATGGTAGAAAAATCCAGAGGTCAGTTTTGAGGATTTGGAGGGCATGAATCAAATCACGTTGCAAAACATTGAAGAATCCAGTTTATTTCAAGCAACATCTATTCCAATCACCTTACAAAGCATCGAGCTTGTAACTGCTTGCACAAAGCATTACAACCCGACTATAAGAGAGATCCTGTCAGTAGACGGGAGGGTGATTTGCAGCTTGAAGTCGGTGGACATAAAGACTTGTTTTGCAATTCCACCATGCCCTACCAAGAAGGTCATATCTGTGACAAAATGTGAAAAGGCATTTGAGGCTTCAAAGGATGAGTGCTCTTTTATAATGGCCCAATATTGGTTGAAAACAAAGAGAACCAGCTTGCCTAGATTGGTTGGGAGAGGAGAATTCAAAGATGATTACGGATTGTTAATCACCCTACTCAACAGAGTCACTGGACAAGAGGAGGGGAAATCCTTCCAGCCATGGATGTTCTACATTATTGGCAAAATAATCAACAGGAAAGAACACTACGACTGGGCCTCCCTGATCAGTGACACACTCCACAAACAATTCATCGGGTTTCTAGAAGAGCACTATTTCCACATGTGTTCATACCTGGTCTACCTAATAGCCTTCCAAGGTGATTTCAGAACATTAAACATTGTGGGAACCCTGGGTGTGCAAAAGGTCCAAGAATACTTTCCTCGCTTGGAGTTTACTCTAGCGAAAAGACACTTCAAAAAGATAAATGACCTTTTTACTATGCACACTATGCGTGAGCTAGACCATGAGATGCACATGCGTATTTCACCAGCAGCTAAGGCAGCAATGGTGGATTGGGCGGATTGGTTCATACAATTCCCCACTTTCACCTACATACGTGTGTATGGCTATAATGGTCACCCTGCCATGATGCCACACTACCCCTTAGATAGGGTAGTGTTCATGGAATTCTTGAGGCAGTTGGCCGAGGTTCGCTCTTACCTTCACATAAAGAAGAAGTTTGCTACAAACTTTCCTTTCCAAATGGGATTCTACAGATGCAGGACTGTAGCCAATGCCAGCTTGATAAACCAAGAAATAGTGAGAGTTAATCTCAAGTACCTCATTGACAGGAGGCCATCCTATGATCCCAGAGGCATCTTCGCAGCACACCTTGAGCAAAGATCATCACATGAACCTTTCATGGAGGATTTTTGGGTCAACTGCGAGGATGAGTTCGAAGTGAGAAGAAGGAACCATAGCAGATTCAAGCTCTCACAAATTGCAGAATTCATGTCAGAGGACATCGAGGGTTTATCTGATGACGAAGAAGAAGTCATTCTTTCTTCCTTCTTCACGGGTCTAGTGGATTCACAACCACTCGATGAAGTAGACTGGTACGTAAAAGAGAGTACGTCTATTGAGGAAAGAACTAGTAGAGTAGTTCGACACAGTCAACTCTACCTTGACAGTAAAAGGACAAAGAAGGTAGTACTTCCCCGATCAGAACCGCCAGCAATTCAGTTTACACTACCTACCTCGTCTAGGAGGAAACCCAGATAGAAGAAGATGAGCTTCCTTCCAGAAGGAATATGGATGTTAGGGAGCACATAGGGGAGAAAAGGAATTACCAGCACAAGCCAACAAGAGGTACAGGTGGAGACAGCCACCAATTTACTTGAAATAGTTGAAACTGCTGCAGCTACACCAGAGCCATTGATTGAGATAATCGAGGCAAAGATGGAGCCCATTGTAGAAGAGGTTGTAGCAGAAGCAATGCCTATAATAGAAACAGAGCCGCCTACTTCACCACCATCACAGAGGTCGCAAAGTCCTATTGATTTGGACTTGCGACCACAAGGCATTGCCACAACACAGTCTCGTTCTTCCAGCATTCAGGGGGCCTATGCTCCTCCTCCCAGCAATTCTAGCCGAGATTCTATCTGGCTAGAAAACTCGCTTGGGAGGAAGAGGGAGAGACCTTCTTATCAACTTGATTTCTTTGAATTCCAATATGTCCCATAAGACATGCCGGCAAAGAAGATGAAGAAGCAGACACATGTAGAGAAGAATGCAGAGAACAAGGTTATCATAGAGACTGCTGCCCCGCCTGAAGATAGAGATATACATAATGTGAGGGTTGAGGATTTCACACTTTCAAAGGTGAACCTTCGAAAAATCACTCAACAGGTGGAGGCAAACCTTCTCGGAATCGCCTCAGCGAGCGTCAAAGAAAGGATGACAAAGGATGGACAAGACAAAGCAGCCTTGAAGGCTGAAATCCGTCAGCTAAAATTGTACATTTCTAGTTTGATACATGACATTCCCAACTCCTCGACCTTGCCTCAAGGACTATTGGATCTCCCAACTGAAAGAAACCATCACTAGTTGATCACATACGGCAAACACTTGAGACGTCAAGTGGATGAGTTTGTCGTCAAAGGGAGGTGTGTATTAGCATAAGCATATCAGCTGAGAGACAAAGCACATGGACTTCGATCAGAAATCCAGCAGTCAGATGTGAAGGAAGCTCAAGAAAGGCCGAGAAAGGAAGCGATAGTTTCTGATTTGCAACAGGCATATGAATCAGTTACAACCACTGAGAACAAACACCATCTCTTTGAGTGGAAAGAACAAGTGGCATACAAGGTGAGAGCCTACGATGCCAACTCAGTGGAGCTGATTGACTATAGACGCTTTGTCGCCAATATTATCAACTTCGCAAGAACATTGGTAATATCCTTCCCTGAGTTAGAATATCAACGAGAAGGAGGGGAATATGTTGAGCTTGAAATGGTACAAACACGGTTCCAAGATGTCATCCGATCTTCATTTCTTGAAGATCCCAATGGCTGAAAATTAGCCAAAATTGCAACCATGTCTGTCCAATTAGATGAAGCAGCTGCCCAATGCATAATCTTTCAGCAACAGCTTTAGACGGGTGAAGAAATGCTTAGACACCACATAGTCACTTTGAAAAGCATTAATTGCCCGGGGGCCGAAGAAGTCAATGACTGGATAGAGACTTTGTTGACCAGTGGTGAAGAGGTGTAAAGCACCAAGGAAGGACGTCCTACCCTCCAAATAGCATTAATTATGACTGAAGTCAACTTGATGCCCCTTTCCAAGTTGACTCCAGATCTCCACAGATCATGCATGTCAGATCCCACTAATCTAGGATGTCTATTTGAATCCCACGATTTGTGGATCTCAGATCTCCTCAAAAGGTGGATTTCTATTCGGAGGCACATTTGTAACATAAGTTCACTTTTAGTTAGGTGTCAGTCAACTGAGGTAGACTTTCAGTTTGACTTTTGTTTAGTTTCAGTTAACTGAAGTAGATTTCCAGTTAACTGTTTGCTCACCTACTTTTAAACATAGAAATAATATCTTGTTGATTGGCAAGAACTGTTTGTTAACTCAAGGAGATTTTAGGGTTGCCTACTCCTTTGAGTTTCTATAAATAAGAGCCTTAGGTTCTTTATTTGTTTAACCTTTATTTGCTAGCAAAATTACTATGCCATTGTTGCCAGAGTTAGCTTGTTTATATTTGTTCACTCTTGGATGAGAGTTCGTTGGTTGATCGTAATTGTGCATGATTTCGTGCCTTTACTGTCCCAACCTTTGTAATTCTTTGGAGAAGCTTGAAGAAATAAATCAGAAGGCACATGCTTGCTTGATATAAATAATTGAGTGTTTTCAAAGTCTTGTTTTCAAATAGTGCATTGTTTCAATCTCCTCCTTGGACAGGTGTCATCACCTCCTTGGATATTTTGTCATCGATCGTTATCGTATGATGTTGTTTAATGTTTTGTTTTGTAGCCTAGACTTTGGACAGGTGTCGTCACCTCCTCGAGAATCCTGCTAGACAAGCCATCATTCCTTGTTGTTTCCAGTGAGTTGTTTCCAAGCCTACACCTCGGATAGGGGTTCCTCCTCCTTGGCAAGTCTCAGATCCAGTTTACCGTAACGAGTGTTTGCTTGTATCGAGCCCTATCTTGGTATATATCTGAAGGTTTAGAGCCTTGGCCATATTCCATTGAGACGGAGGATTCAAGTGATCCAACCAAATCCATTTCGCTCCTACGCCCTCATGCTCTGTTTATCTTAAGGAGGTAGGATAGTCTAGAAGTTAGTTAGTCATAGTTAAGATCTACGGAAACCAAAGAAAAAGCTTAGCTATGGCGCATTGGTTTATGCACCCTTGTGTCCTTCCGCTGAGTAAAAAAGATAGGAATCTTAGTACACCCCTTTTTTACAGTAGAAAATCAGCAAAGAGAGATCTTCCTCTCTATAATCCGAAGAGCATGTACTAACACACTTGCAATAGCTGTCTGTTTCCAATAAGCACTCCAAAGGTGCTAATTGAAACGCCAACACATAACACTAACAGTTGTCTTTGAACAAGATTTGGAAAGTCTGGGACAACCCAACGTGTTTTCCATCCTGAAACAATTATGTATACAAACTATTATACATGAACCATTTCAGGTTATATGGAGAAAATACTCCAAGAAAAATATATTTTTAGAAGTAAATTACCCTTCTTAAATGGAGAAGAGGTTTGAACAACTAATTTTGTAGAGGATAAACCACTCATAGAGAGTGGTGTTTTATAATATTGAGACTTAAAACCTTACTTTAAAGGTTTTCTAGAAGGATGAATAGGGTTTTCTAATCCACCAATATATGCTTTGCTTTGTCATTGGCATTTGGGTAAGGGTACACCATGAAAATGAATACTTTACCAATCACATTGTTTTCATTACCATATGGTTGAAGGTACATAATGAGAATCAAGGGTGCATTACTTGATTGAGATATTTTGATGGGCTTATTGTAATCACCTTTGCAATTGTTGACATTAGTCTAATTTTCATCATTCTTTTCTTGAGGCATTTCACTTGTTCATTCGGAAGTTGATTTGATCTTGTGAGTGACTCATGGATAGTCCTTATTTTTATGTTTCCATGATTGAGACCCAACATATTTTTTAGGTAGTTTTATATATAATATGCATTACAAATGGTGCATTTCAAAAATTAGTATATCATTCTATCCACTTGTATGGATTATCACAATCCAAAACTAGATTAGCGATACTTGATGGGTTTCAAATCCCATACCTCACGGATTTTTTTTTTAAAATAATTTCTCAAATTTCTTGATAAATGGTGACATCAATTGTTTCCATACCAACCACTTTAGCATTAAAAACCAAATGTAAAGTGCAATCTCTAGAGAAATTTAGTTATCAAGCATGTTTGATGATTTTTAACATGAATGAACATAAAGACCATAACCAGATCACAAAGACTGAGAACATTATAGAAACCCAAAAGCTAAAATATTTACAAGATAACATAATCTTATGACAACTTTAAAACTGAATGACATATGATAAATAAATGAACATGAGGACCAAAACACTTCAGTGATACTGAATGCCTTCAACAACATGCATAAACAGTGTTCTTTTTTTTTAATAGAAACAAAATTGTTTCAACTCATATAATTGTATTTACATATAGTCACAATTTTAGGTCCTTATCACAATATGCAAGGTGTCTGAACATGAAACAATATGCAGTGTACCAGAGTTGAAAAACACTTGTATGCCAAGTCAAGTGATTGTTAAAGAACTGAAATGAAGAGACCATCAACTGAATTACCAAACCAATACTACTGAATTGTTTACCAATCAAGAACATCTTATTTTCTTGTTGCTTTGACATTAATGGCAACACATGCCAGAGGAGACAACACAAGAGTTATGTAAAATTTGTGTTTGAAACATATGAACAGATAGTGAACAAGACTATTTTTCTTAAATTCTAATATGAAATGGATAACAATTATGTGTCCCAATGACATGAAATTAGTATATATGTTCAGCATAATTGTTCAATAATAAAATAATTAGAGAAGCCCATGAAAAGTCTCGTATGAAATGTATAACACCATAGTGTTGAAACATATGCAAATAGTGTATCTCTACACCACAATTGTTCAATATTCAAATAATGAAACCCACAGAGTAGAATCAATATTCGGAGCTTGTCTCATCAATTCCTATGCTACCTATTCTTTGCAATTGAGTTTAGGTCTGTGTAATATGTGACACGTTTCTTAGGGTCCTTGTGTATTTCGAGAGGGGTGATTCCAGATCCACGAACCCTCGCAGATGATGAATGTGAAACAATAGATTTCTTTGTAGTTTGTGCTTTGTTTGTGTCAAGTTTAACACCTTCACCCTATAGCAAACAATTAATCAGAATTAGCGTATGCATGGAAACAATATACACAGTATGATATATATACAACAACATATCGTTTATGTGTACCTCTGGAATAAAATGTTTCATCTTGGCGAGCTGCCATATGACAAAGCCACCCAAGCACTCTCCGATGGTCTCTACACTAGGCATCGGAAAAGGCATGTAGCATTGACCATCAATGTCCTCAACAATTTTGACTCTCACACAATTTTCTGGGTGCTTCAAGCAGTGGGTGTGAGTGTTTCTGGTGACAACATGTGCAATGCCTTTGGCAACCCATTTATGCAGCCTCCAAAGGTCGGTGTGATCACTGACCTTAAAATTTATGTTGTTGAACTCTATCATCTATTCATCCACCAGATTTTCCTACAATGGAAACATCATTGACATCAAGCATAATTGAAGGCACATTAAAAGATTCCTAAAGAAATAAAAATAGAAGCATGGAAGTGTGTTGGGTCTCATGCCGATATAGATGGCACGTCGCACCTCTCCCCGTCCCCATTTCCATCTTTATTGCCATCTCCCCCTTGCAGGCTAGCGTTCTCCTCCTCCCCAGGTCCATCCTTATTACCCTCTCCCACTTGCAAGCCATTTCTCTCCCCGTCCCCATGTCCATCTTTGTTACCTAGTTCCACATTCAAGCCAGTGTTCTCCCCATCTTGATAACCATCTGTGTTACCCTATCCCACTTCGTGGCCAGTGCCCTCACCATCTGCATGTCCATCTCTATTAGCCTCTCTCATTTCAGTCGCAACGACATCGCCAATTAGGTCAAGGCAAACACTTTGTTGTTTATCCTTTCCATGTAATAGCAAGAATTCAAAGGTCATTTCAAATTCAGCTGCATGCAACCAATTCATTGAAATAATCAAAACAAACATTAAATAAAAGAATTACAATTCACCATTTCTTCTAGTTCCTCCATGTCAAGGCACCTTGACACATTTGATGGAATATGCTCCTTCTTCTTCTTCTTCTTCTCAATATTGTTAGATGGCGGGTCGGGAGGAACAACATCATCTTGTGCTTTCATGGGCAATTGTTCACCATATAAAATCACAAAAACCTGCTCGAGGGTAGCAGTTCATTGTTCATCATTGTTGTGTAATAGGAGGAATTGAAACATTGCACCAAACTCAGATGCATGCAACCAATTCATTCAAATAATCAAAACAAACATTAGAGTAAATAGAAGATTTCAAGATCACCGTTTTTTTTCGTTTCTTCTTCAGAGGGTGACTTGAAACTTTCAACTATCTAGGATGCTTATTCTGAATGTTAGATGCAGGGGTGGGTGGAACAACATCATCTTCACCTTTCGTGGGCACAACTTCCTCTAGTGAATGAACCCTACTCTGCTAGGGGGAAGAAACCGCTTCTCGACCATCACCCTGTCATGTCATGTAAGTTAACGTTAAGTGAACCTTGTATGCATCCAAACAGAAAATATGAAGCAAGGAAAATTCACATTTCACAGTTCAGTTCGACATTACCATTCCTTCCCGTCTCTTTCTCTCCTGCAATTGTAATATTCTTTTCCTTCTCTGCTCCTTCATCTCCTAATTGTAATATAACACCATTTTCTTCTTCACCTCGTCCTTTCCTTCTTGGGGAAGTTGAAGGAATTTTTGTTTCCCATACTTTTGATAGACACGTCTAATAACATGCTTTTGTTGTAGTTGTTGTCCTATATTCATTTAGTACTATGTATTTTCCACCTTCTTTAGAAGGTACTCTTTCAATTTATCAGGGGGAGGAGCGGATTGTTTTGGTTCCCCCCCCAACATAGCTCGATCACGCTTTGGTGCCTCAAGAATAGGAAGGTGGTGATGCTGAAACCTATGCATGTTCAACACTCTCCAATCATAATAATTTCTCATACATTCTTATACAATACAATAATATATATATCTACCATTCACCGTTTCTCTTTTGTATTCAACAGCAACTTGCACAACAAATTTGGAAAAGAAAATCGCTTAATATATTTGATATTCAAACAAATTGAATGCACAACATATACACACAAGCAAACGATGCAATAATTCAATTATTATATCTACCTTCCCGTCCACCACATCACCCCGTGCTTCATTGGATCCTTCTCCATCCTTAGGGTCTCCCTTTGCATGCTTTTCCTTCCGGTCATGGACTATGGCAAGAGCAAGATCATCTCCCTGATTATTTTCCTAAACCAAAGAAATGATATACTGCCAAAATCAGAATATTTGTAACAAACATGATATTTTCTAACTGAAATTAAAAAGCATTTTGATTGACGCATAGGAAGGGAAGGGAAATTGCAAGTTCATAATCAATTACGAAACACGTCACTACCTTAGGGTTCACCATTTTCATAAATCGAGGCGACTTCCTCCATACCGCGGGTGTTGCCTCCTAAATAAAACATTCCCACTTTCCAATCAACGTCATAACCACTTATGAGAGATTAAAATTATACATTTGATTGCATCTTGTAATTACCAGATCTTACCTACACGTTTCGTAAATGCAAGATGCGCTACTACACAACCTTTCAGGTGTGTTATCCACGTCAATGACATTCTTCACTGTAGGAAGTAATTTCTATTGTACAACACGTATCCTTGGTTTCCTGTAAACTGTAAAATTGTTGCAAGTGTTATGGACAGTTTGATCCGGTGGATATTTTCAGTGAAATTGAAGTGTCTCATTTCTCTCTAGAATCAGCACCATCAGAAAGAGCTCGACATCCTGATTCCAATGCAACTTGAACGGAGCGAAAAGGAGTCCGTTTGTGCAAGTTATGGCCAGTCAAACCTTGGGTCAAACTAGGATCAGAGGGTGTCCAGGAAGCGAAAAAAATGTTGTCGTCAAAATTTTTTGAAGTTGGCGTCATCGCGAAGAGCTCATCGAGATGATTCTGACGGCATTCGTTTTGTCGAAATCTGACACCGTATGCTCAAGATATTGGCGATCAAAGTTCGGTTGACTTGAAGGTACAAACGATGACATCATCATGATGACGTGTCAGTCCGTACAGTACGGAAGCCAAATGGACGAATTTAGATGAAACACGTGGCAGATGAGTCAGATTGTACGGACCAATGAGAGTGCGACACATGGCATTCGTACGACACGTCATCGGACAGGTGGCAGTCCAGTTAGCACACGTCATCGGCTTTGTCAACGTACGGGCTTGCCTTGTCAGCGGACACGTCTGCAGATTCTGGTGAATCATGTTTCGACATGTGTCAGGTCTTTGGCGTTCGGGTTGTTAAACAAAGTGCTAAAAATGGCGGACGGGTTTGAACCCGCGATCTCCGCCCAAATGGGCGGGCCGTTAGCCGTTGCACCAAACGCAGCGGTCAATAATGTATATGGAATTGTTTGATTTTATTGTTTAGGTTTGTCGGTGGTGAATGGTAAAATGTGGCCAGTGGGGTTGGAACCACCGACCACCATTGTAACAAAATAACTAACCATCGGTAGGCCACGAGATGGTTGTTAATTATATGGTGGCCACGGTTGGTTTTGTTATATGACTGTCAGTCGAACCATAACAATTGGCTTATTAAGCCATAAATATGTAAAACCACCTCTAACAAACTAAACCAGAAGCTAAATGGAGCCATCAGAGGACTTGTACGAGCTGTTAGAGGGGGTTAGGCATTAATTTTTATGGTTAGGCCTAATTAGGCAAATTCCATGTATAAAAAGGGGTGTGAGGTGAGAGTGGAATTAAGTTTTTTTTTCAGGTGATGAAGTTTTTTTTAGGTGATAAAGTCTTGAAGCTGTGGTGACACGAAAGAGAGGTCTTGTGGAGATTCTTTGAGCCATTCTTGTATGCCAGAGCACTGTTATGCTGCCGAAGTGCTTGGAGAATGGTTGTGGTGCTTTTGTAATTGATTTTGGAGTTAATCGGATCGGTCTCTCTATTGGAGTGGACCTGGAGACATAGTCACGTTTGTGACGAACTCCGTTACCAATTTGTTTGCACTTCTTCTCTCCTCTCTCATGTTCTGATTTGTCACTTTAAGTTTCAGTTTTAATGCATAAATTTGTTAATGTATGCATGAATTCAAATTTCACAAACTTGGAATAATCATTGTAAAAGTTTAAGCATTCCATTCTGCAATCTAGTCTAGATCCTGTACAGATCAAGTGGTATCAAAGCTCAGTTGACTATTATTGCAGTTATTTGTTTTCTTGAATGCTAATGAGATCCAGGATTCAGAAGGGTGAAGGCAAGCTTGAAGACTTTAATCCTGAGATCGGGAAGCGTAGAACATTTCCGAAGATGTTTGTTTCTGGAATGGAGGTTCCTAATGAGATTAGTGAGCAGGAATTTTGAAGAGCATTCCTTGAGATGAAGGCTAAGGTGGACATTCTTTTCCAAGAAAGACAAGAACGGAAGGGACATGAAGGAGGTTCGTCAAAGCAAGAAGATCGCAAAGACAAGAAAGGGAAACATCACGGAGATGGTGACAAGCAACCAGATCCACCCTCTTCTTCTTCTCCTCCCTCTTCTCCTTCTTCTCCATCTTCTCCTCATTCTATTTCTTCTAATCCTTTCAAGAGTGGGTATAAGCCTAAAATTAAATTGGATGTAAAATTTGAACTACCAAAGTATTGTGGTGAACTTAATGCTGAAAAATTGGATGATTGGATTCAGCAAGTAGAAGTCTACTGTAGAGTCCATAACCTATTAGATGATGTTGATAGGATCCAATTAGCTACTCTTCGGTTAGGAGGTACAGCTTTAACCTGGTGGGAGAGTAAGACTAAGGCAGAAATTTCACAACATGGTAGAGTCAATTTATCTTGGGCAGAATTTATTAATGCTCTTAAAAAGCAATTCTATCCCTTAGGCCATATGCAACAGTTAATGATGGACTGGAAAATGTTTAGGCAAGGGAAGGGTCAATCTGTCCAGGAGTACACCCATGAATTTAGAAAAAGGGCTATTGCTTTGAATGTTCCTTTGTACACCCAAGATACCTTGTTAAAGTACATAGGAGGTCTTCATTCATATCTTAGACATTCCATTTTGGTATTGAACCCTTGTAATTTGGATGAAGTGTTTGTTCAAGCTACACACTTAGAGTCAAGGGGAAAGGGTTCTTTCATTGATAATGATAACTCTGTAAAGAAATCTTCTAAGGTTGCAGAGACAGGGAAAGGAAAGAAGGCAGCTACAATTAAGAAGGATGACAAGCTTTCTTCCTCTCATTGTGACAGGAAGGGTCATGATGAAGATCATTGTTGGAAGTTGCATCCCGAATTGAAGCCTAAGTGGGCTCAAAGACGTAATCAGAAACAAAAAGGTAAGGAGAAAGCCATGAATGTTGTTATGGATCTTGGTTCAGATTCAGATGATGAGACTAAGATAACAGCGATGCGTCTAAAAGGTAAAGCTCATATTTCTGGTGTTTCTGTTGCTAGTTGTGCTTCTACTTCTACAGTTAATGATTTCTCTGAAGATGTGAAAAGGAATGAGCTGTTTCATTTAAGGGTTGTTGCTAAGAATAGTAAAATTGATGCACTCATAGATAGTGGTTCTCAAGTTAATATGATTTTAGAAAGTGTTGTAAAGAACTTGGGATTGGAAACAACATTGCATAAGAAACCTTATCCACTAAGCTGGATTTGTGAAAATGATAAGTTGCAAGTAACAAGACAATGCACCTTAAGATTCACAATCACTAGTAAATTTGTGGATGAAGTACAGTTTGATGTGGTTCCACTGGATATCTATGGGATAGTGCTTGGTAGCCCTTATTTATATGACAGAAAAGCTATTTTCTATAGGGAAAAGAATCATTATCACTTGTTTAAAGATGGCATTCAGTATATTGTACATTCTCACAAGATTAAGACTGATCGTTCTTTTGCAAACACAGGACAGTTAAAGAGAGTAATTAATGCAAGTAAAGAGTTAACTCTTATGTCTGTCAGTACAGGTGGTTCTAAACTTGAACTTGGAGTAGCTAACCAGGGTCAGATGTTGCAAGATGCACTTGCAGTACAGCATGAGAAAATGATGATTGAAAGCATTGATGGATCCTTGGGTAAAAATGTTCCTGTTGTAAACGATCGAGTTGTTGTTGACTTATTCTTTTTCATTTCTATATTATTGTTCAGCTTGATGCTAGTCAATTTTTGTTGGTTAGTGGCTACGACATTTGATGTAGATGCTTATGGAAGTGATAGAATAATGTTTATGTTCAACAATATTTCTGCAGTCTTCATTGTGCTTGTGAGCCAGGTATGCAAATATACAGAGGATACAGGACAAGTGGGGAGGCCAAGTCCTCACTTAATGTCAGAGTAAATGCCACTTTTGGAGGTCCAAAAGGTCTTCAGTGGGGAGGTCTGATCCGGTGGATATTTTCAGTGAAATTGAAGTGTCTCATTTCTCTCCAGAATCAGCACCATCAGAAAGAGCTCGACATCCTGATTCCAATGCAACTTGAACGGAGCGAAAAGGAGTCTGTTTGTGCAAGTTATGGCCAGTCAAACCTTGGGTCAAACTAGGATCAAAGGGCGTCCAGGAAGCGAAAAAAATATTGTCGTCAAAATTTTTCGAAGTTGGCGTCATCGCGAAGAGTTCATCGAGATGATTTTGATGGCGTTCATTTTGTCGAAATCCGACACCGTATGCTCAAAATATTGGCGATCAAAGTTCGGTTGACTTGAAGGTACAAATGATGATGTCATCATGCTGACGTGTTAGTCCGTACAGTACGGAAGCCAAATGGACGAATTTAGATGAAACACGTGGTAGATGAGCCAGATTGTACGGACCAATGAGAGTGCGACACGTGGCATCCATACGACACGTCATCAGACAGGTGGCAGTCCAGTCAGCACACGTCATCGGCTTTGTCAGCGTACGGGCTTGCCTTGTCAGCGGACACGTCTGCAGATTCTGGCGAATCATGTTTCGACACGTGTCAGGTCTTTAGCGTTCGGGTTGTTAAACAAAGTGCTAAAAATGGCGGACGGGTTTGAACCCGCGATCTCCGCCCAAATGGGCGGGCCGTTAGCCGTTGCACCAAACGCAGCGGTCAATAATGTATATGGAATTGTTTGATTTTATTGTTTAGGTTTGTCGGTGGTGAATGGTAAAACGTGGCCAGCGGGGTTGGAACCACCGACCACCATTGTAACAAAATAACTAACCACCGGTAGGCCACGAGATGGTTGTTAATTATATGGTGGCCACGGTTGGTTTTGTTATATGACTATCAGCCGAACCATAACAAATGGCTTATTAAGCCATAAATATGTAAAACCACCTCTAACAAACTAAACCAGAAGCTAAATGGAGCCATCAGAGGACTTGTACGAGCTGTTAGAGGGGGTTAGGCATTAATTTTTATGGTTAGGCCTAATTAGGCAAATTCCATGTATAAAAAGGGGTGTGAGGTGAGAGTGGAATTAAGTTTTTTTTTCAGGTGATGAAGTTTTTTTTAGGTGATAAAGTCTTGAAGCTGTGGTGACACGAAAGAGAGGTCTTGTGGAGATTCTTTGAGCCATTCTTGTATGCCAGAGCACTGTTATGCTGCCGAAGTGCTTGGAGAATGGTTGTGGTGCTTTTGTAATTGATTTTGGAGTTAATCGGATCGGTCTCTCTATTGGAGTGGACCTGGAGACATAGTCACGTTTGTGACGAACTCCGTTACCAATTTGTTTGCACTTCTTCTCTCCTCTCTCATGTTCTGATTTGTCACTTTAAGTTTCAGTTTTAATGCATAAATTTGTTAATGTATGCATGAATTCAAATTTCACAAACTTGGAATAATCATTGTAAAAGTTTAAGCATTCCATTCTGCAATCTAGTCTAGATCCTATACAGATCATAGTTAAAGTTCCAAAATTTACTGCACCATTTTGTAGCAATCAAGCATATATTTTTTCATTGAAAAAATATATTTGAAACGCACAACCCACACTGTTGTAAAACGCTATACAAGTAACCCACTGTGTTTTACAACATGCAATTATTTTGTCCAATTATTATTGTCAATCACGTGAAGATACTGAATTGCAATTTATACCATAAGTAACGGTTGTAATTTTTGGAGGTGCCATTTTTACATTCATACAGTGAAAATAAGAAAATATTTTCAAGACACTCAAATTGTTACCCAAATTTTTAGGTTGGAAAACACAGGTTGTTATAAACCATGCAACCCACAAACTTTTCTAAAACCTTGTACAAGAAACAACCCTATTGGTTACTCCCCCCGCCTCAATTTGGTTAACACAGTTTTCTCTTGCTTCTCTATTCTTCTTCAAAGACAACACTTTATGTTGTGCAGACTGTAAAAAAACACTGTATTGAAATTCACATTCATATTTTATAACAACCCATCACATGCATAAACATTCCATTTGAATATCGTAATACGTTTCGAAGAGAAGATGCACAAAAAAATTTGCACGATGGAAAACACACTGGGTTGTCCCACACTTTCAAATCTTGTTCATTGACAACACTTAGTTATGTACACTATAAGAAAATAATGTATTCAAGGTCACTAAATCATATTTTATAACTTTCCTTGCTTGCAACAAAAGTTGCACAAAAAAAAAAAAGGCCACAGTATGGAAAACCCAGAGGGTTATCTGTTGCTTCTCAAAAGCTTAAATAATTATGGTTATTAAAAATATTTAGGATCATTTAGGTTATATATAATGGGAGCAAGCTAAATCCTGGACAAAATTCACATATGTATATAACATAGGATATGTCAGTTTCAGGCGTCTAGCAGTCCTCGTACTACGACATCTCGTCATGTTATGTATGTATCCATGATGTATGTTTTTCATGCATTTTTCAATGTACATAGGTGAATTTTGTTTAGGAGTTTGAAATCGGCATATCCTATGTTATATACATATATGAATTTACACCTAAAACCGACATATCCTATGTTATATGCATATGTGAATTTTTGTCCAGGAGTTAGCTTGCTCCCTTCCTTAACTCTTGGACAAAATTCACATATGTATATAATATAGAATATGCCCCCCATACCACATGGAGAAAAGAGTCATGACGGAAGAGGTGGGACCAACGATGGTAAAGGTTGTCAGACGGAAGGAAAGAGTTGACAACCGAACGTCTCATCTCGTCTGTTGTTTGATGTTCCATCATCGGGAAATCGTGTCAACGCCGACGGGTTTTCAAAATAATTGTTCGGCGTGGATGGAGAAAAATCCAAAAACGTGGCATTCAAAACCATTATTAGCAAATATCAAAAATCCTAGATGAGGTCCCATTTTCTACATTTTTGGACAGCGACATTTTGGTGGATAGCAAGGGCAAGAGTTGCAGGCATGCAAAGATCCTTAAGGTATGTATATCTGCTCTGTGTATGTGCCATTTTTCCATTCTTCCATGAACACTGAAGAAACAAATGGTCATTTGTTGTGAGGTTTTTCATTTTGTGATTTTCTGTTGAGGATTTTTTAATTTTGTTTCCTCCCATCTATTGGTTTTAAAAAATTTGCAGTTGCCGAATGAAATAGATGACAACCCATCATGGAAATATGAGTGAAATAATTGAATAAGGTTTACAAAGACCACAAAGCATTATGAAAATTAAAATAAGTGAATAATTTTTACAGAAGGAACCCGCAATGGAAAAGGTTTCCATTTGAATATCGTAATACGTTTGGAAGAGAAGATTGACAAAAAATTTGTAGGATGGAAAACACATTGGGTTGTCTCGCACTTTTCAAATCTTGTTCAATGAAAATAGTTAGTGTTATGCACACCATAAGAAGAGAATGTATTGAAGGTCGCCTTCATATTTTATAACTGCCCTTGCTTGCAGCAAAAGTTGCACGCAAAAAAAAAAAAAAGTTGTAGGATGGAAAACCCAGAGGGTTGTCCCTCACTTCTCAATTCTTCTCGAAAGACAACACTTTCTGCTATGCACACTGTAAGAACATAGAGTATTAAATTTCACCTTCATATTTTATAACAACCCTTACTTGCACCAAACATTCCATTTCAATACCGTTATACATTTCGAACACAAGATGCACAAAAAATGCTGCAAGATGGAAAACACACAGGGTTGTCCCTCCTCCCCCCCTACCGCGACAACATTTCAGGAAAAATGGGCAACATTCAAGCATACCTTTCTAATTTCCAAAGCATGGACTTCTCTCCATCATACATGGATGACACCTTCCAACAACATGGAGCTGAGTGGATGAGATTGTGGAAGAGGTGGTGATGTGTGCTGGAGGGAAGAGCTTGTTTTACAAATATTGCAAAGTAGCTCGAAAGATGCCCAGTTGTCATGAAATTTTGACATGTCGTTTATCTAACATTTGTATGGGGCATGCAAAGGTCAAAGTTTTCATAGAATGCCAAGGCCAACAATGTGTAATTACAGGTTGGAAAACACTGGGTGTTATTATACTTACAAACCAAATACCATTTACAAACCCTTCACAAGTAACAACCCAATTCGTTAATCACCCCTTAGTTGAATTTGGATGCTTTCATATATCCCTCACCTGTAAGTCCACCTCGTGCTCTCAAACCTTCAAATTTCAACGTGCAGAATGAAAGAACTCACAACACACGGTGTTTTCCAGCTGCCAATTATTTTCCACATTACATTGTCCCATCATAGGGTTTTTGCATGTTTTGATGCCTCTTAAATGCATTCTTCTAGGGATAATAGCGACATCCAATTGCAACACAGAAGCTAATCTCCCTATGAAATATAGTAAAATCAAGCCATTATCTTTGAAAAAACATGTGTTTGAAATGATAACAATTTTCCACAATCCATATTGATTATTGCTAGTTAATTTGTGGATTCAATTACAGTATAAGAATTCTTGTATCAATGTTTGGGATCACACTCTGTGATCCAGCATCAGGATGAAGAAGACATCATCAGTCATCATGATGTTGGATCACGGAGTCTCATCTGCAACGTTGATTTAAAATTTCTTAGACAATCGAATCCACAAATCAACTAGCAATGATAAGAAAATATGTCTTAATCCTAAAGGAAGGGCAATACATTATCATGTGTAAGCCATGTCACAAGGAGATCACCTTCTGCAATAGGGAGCAGGCTATTCTCCCTACAAAAATGTGTGTCACATGCATCATAACAATCATCTTTTTTTCAAAATAATTGTTCGACATGGATGGACAAAAAGCCCAATACATGTCATTGAAAACCATTATTTGCAAATAGTGAAACGAGGTGCCAAGAATGTAATTAAATTGGAAAACTAAAATGGGACTGTGTGTTTTCCAACACTGCAAACCATCTATAACAACACCGTGCCTTGAAAGTATTATGTTATGATACTTGCAAGGCATAGTGTTGTTATATATGGTTTGCAGTGTTGGAAAACACACTGTCCCATTTCAGTTATTTGAATCTCCTTGTTTAAATGTAAAGGGTTGTCTCATGGTGGGTCACTTGATTCTTAACACCCAGGGTATTGCAACATGGAATGTTCCAAAACAGTATGAATGTCTTCGAAATAACACATTCCATTGTTGTGTTTAAATTTCAGTCGATTGAAAAAAAAATTGCACAAAATAATTGTGAATGGGAAACACAGTGCTGGGTTTCAGTTATTTGAATCTCCCTATTTAAATGTAAAGGGTCGTCTCATGCTGGGTTGCTTGGTTCTTAACACCCATGGTTTTGCAAGATGGACTGTTACAAAACAATATGAAAGTCTTCCAAATCACACCTTCCATTGTTGTGTTAAGTTTCAAGTATATAACAAATTGCATGCTTCAAAACACATTGCATTTTTCAACCTCCACATCACAACATACCCAAGCCATTTCTAGTTTTTAAACCAATATATCTAGGTGTGCACATTGTGTAGTGCATGTCAGAAAACACAATGTGTTTTGAAGCCTGCCTTTACTTATACCCAACCTTTGTCCTATAATGCAAGTATACAAATGTATAGATGGTGTTTTATTTTATCAAATAGCACATCTCTCATTTAAGGGGAACTCTAATAACCCTCAACACATAGTGTGATTCATAGTATGCACTTCATTCTATTTCGCAACAATTCATGTTGGAAAACCCTAGGTGTTAAGAAACAAGCAACCCAAATAGTGTTGTAAAACCCTCTGTAACAATACTGGATAGTACCCGTCACCTCAATTTGTTCGGTGTTCTCCTCCAAGTCATCTACGTGCACTCAGACCTTCTGCTTTCCCTTTCAATGTGCAGACTGGAAAAAAAACAAATAGTATTTTCACCTTTCTTTCTCGAAACAGAAAAGGCCCATGTCATTCCCTTCCACTTTTCCCTTTCGAAAAAAAATAAACTTGTCGACAAAGCTAACCCGCCCACTTTTTTTCCCGACAACAAGAGGGAAAACCCACCTGACGGTGCCATTAACTGGGTGCTGCCACAATAGTGGTTTACACTTTCTAGGAGATCTTGATTTTTTGGTTAAATCACATAGTTTTAGAAAATATAATGATTTAAGCCTTGAAAATTTCCATTTAAAGAATTCCAATTGAAGAGGGTTTGATCAAACCACCTTAGACAAAGTACCCTAGGATAGAACCCCGCTAGTTTTAAACCATACCTATAACAGAGTCTCCTTTACACCTATCAAAATGCTGATAAAAAACCACCTTTGATTTACCTTTTGGGGATCAAATGAGTTCATTTAAAATTTATTTTTTTTAAGTATGTAGTCTTTATTATAAGCTTCCAAAAAAGTATAATTTTAATTAAATTAAATTTGATTATTATATTTATTTTTTATTTCTTGTGAATGTAGGTTTTTCACCGAAAATCAAGCTCTATGTTCTAGACATTGGAAAAATAGTAGATTATCAAAATAAAATTTTGAAAAATATGTTCAAGCTGGGTACTGATGTCCTTGATCCATTAAAAAAATAAAATTGAATTTTGATACATAGAGATAAATTTATGTTTTATATAGTCCGCCTATGTCTGAATTGTAATTGGTTTGACTTCAAAACTTGATTAATGAAAAAATAGTTAATAAAACACTATGAAACCAAATGAACTAGTTATTTATCATAGTTACAAATCTAAATTCGAAAAATTTAGAATTTTATCCTTCATACAAAAAAATTTATGTTGTATACAGTGAGCATCACTCCTTAAAAATGTTGTTTATTGATAAAAACTAGTTTTTGAAGGAGATGAAAAAAAAGTGCAATCCGATTCCAATTTGTTTTTAAAATATATATTTAGAATCTATAGACAAAACTTCACAAATCACTAGTTTACATCATCTTCAAATTCCTCATGTTTTAGCCTCTATAGGAGCTTGAATGTGAAGATTTAGTTTTAAAAAATTAGTTCAGTGTCCAGTTTGCCCAAAAATTGTAAACCAGTATTGTGGGATCACCCAACTCCTACCTAACTATCGCCCGGACGTTTGGTCTCATCTGCCGGTTTCGTCACTTTTTGTTTCCATGTATGTTGTTATTCTAATAGCTCTTTTACAATTTGTCTATTTGTCTATAATATTTAGGGCCAAGTAATGTAGGCCAAATTCTCAATTAAGTTATTCCTACCCATTGGCTTTACGAGTTCTATTTAATACAGTGCATAGAACTATTTCAAGTAATCACTTGTTATATGTGCACATCTTTTTGCAGTGTGGTGGTCAAATCAAAACATACTGAAAAATAGCAAAAATAGGATATAGAAATAGCATTCTACAAAATTGCCATCAGATGTTAAAAACGAACCATTTATAACTTACTAAATATTCTAGACAATAGCGAAATTGTAAAAAGAACTATTACAAAAAAACTTACGAACCACATATAAACTCTTTTGCTGAAAGATTTCAAATTAGCGCAAAACACTTAAGAATCACATGAAAATGACAGTTGATTGAAAACCCCAACATTTCACAATTTCAAACAAATCGGCACTTCTAAATGCATATTAAATTTTAGAAATTTAACTGTCCACTACACTTGCGATGCAAGTTATGACAGCCAAAATCACTTGTATTTACTGCAGAAGGTTCACATCTGCTGAAGCATCCTTCTCAATCCACCAGCCCTTGTTTTGTTCAATTTTATTTCCTAGCCTATATCAACCACTTGGAAGAAAGATGAGTGTTAGTGATAGTTTAAATTCACAAATTAAAGACAATTGGTGCTAGAAATAGTTTTATTTCTTCCAAATTTCCCCAATATACAATTTATATGTTATGTTAAGTGCAAAATGCCAGCTTGCACAGACAATAAATAGACATATTAAACTGTACATTGGGAATTTAATTTCCAATTTAACCTATCGCTAACACTAATATATATATCAGCAATCATATGTGCCATTTTTCCATTTTGCTGGAATTGTGAGGCAATGAACGTTCATTCTGTTGGATAAGTTCATTTGTTCCAATCAGGAATCAGGAGAAAGCTAACTCATAAACAAAAAGCACCTATGTATGTAACATGAGATAAAAATGGCAATTTCATTTTCCTCATCTGATTCGACCAAATAAATGCTCCCATTATCTGCACAGTTGGAAAACACACTATCTCAATATAAGGTGTTAAGAAACAAGCAACCCAAATAGTGTTGTAAAACCCTCTACAACAAAGAGGAGACAGTGTGTTTCCTAACCGTGCAGATAATGAGAGCAATTCAATTGTTCCAATCAGGAGAAAGCTAACTCATAAACAAAAAGCACCTATTTATGTAACATGAGATCAAAATGGCATTTCATTTTCCTCATCTGATTCAACCAAATAAATGCTCACATTATCTGCACAGTTGGAAAACACACTGTGTCGATGTAAAGTGTTAAGAAACAATCAACCCAAATAGTGTTGTAAAACCCTCTACAACAAAGAGGAGACAGTGTATTTTCCAACTGTGCAAATAATGAGAGCAATTCAATTTTTCCAATCAAGAATCAGGGTAAATCTAACTCATAAACAAAAAGCACCTATTTATGTAACATGAGATCAAAATGGCATTTCATTTTCCTCATCTGATTCGACCAAATATATGCTCACATTATCTGTACAGTTGGAAAACACACTGTGTCGATATAAGGTGTTAAGAAACAAGCAACCCAAATAGTGTTGTAAAACCCTCTGCAACAGAGAGGAGACAGTGTGTTTTCCAACTGTGGAAATAATGAAAGCAATTCATTTGTTCCAATAAGGAATTAGGAGAAAGATAACTCATAAACAAAAAGCACCTATTTATGTAACATGAGATCAAAATGGCATTTCATTTTCCTCATCTGATTCAACCAAATAAATTCTCCCATTATCTGCATAGTTGGAAAACACACTGTCTCGATATAAGGTGTTAAGAAACAAGCAACCCAAATAGTGTTGTGAAACCCTCTACAATAGAGAGGAGACAGTGTATTTTCCAATTGTGATAATAATGAGAGCAATTCATTTGTTGTGATCAGGAGAAAGCTAACTCATAAACAAAAAGCACCTAAGTATGTAACATGAGATCAAAATGGCATTTCATTTTCCTCATCTGATTTGACCAAATAAATGCTAACATTATTTAAAGTGCAGAGTTTAAGGTAATTGAAACCCCAATTCGCTTCATTCTTCTCAATCTGTTCATTATTTGCATACTCTAAACAATCAATATTTCCTCTGCAGTGATGGCTCATAAGGGAGAATCGTCAGAAGCGTAAGATCAATACTGAATCTTTCTCATTCTCTGCCTCTGCCTGGTTAGGTATTTTCATGGATTGCTAAATAAATGAGTGGTTTTGTTGGTAACAGGAAAGGAACGAAAAGATATTTCAGCACAACAATTTTAGATCAAAAGAAGGCGGCGAATCAGTTGGTTGTGGACAAAGCCATTAACGATGATAACTCTGGTGTTTGCCTGCACCCAGAAACAATGGAGAAATTGCAATTGTTCTATGGAGACACAATCCTTATTAAGGTATTTTCCTTTTCCATTTGCCCTTTGCCCTTGAGACACTATGGTATTTTTTTTTGTACTTTAGATGCTTAGGTTTTTTACTTTGCCCTCGATCTCTCTTCTGGATTGTGTTGCAGGGAAAGAAGAGGAAGGATACAATTTGTATTGCTCAGGTAGAGGAGACCTACGAGGAGCCCAAGATTAGAATGAACAAGGACGTGCGATCAAATCTGAGGATTCGTTTGAAAGACGTGGTTTTTGTTCACCAATTTCCCGATGTTAAGTACAACAAGCGTGTCCATATTCTTCCCATTGACGATACCAACGAGGGCATCACTGGGAATTTTTTTAATTCCTATTTAAAGCGTGAGTCTTTTTGTTCTTTCTTTTCCATATTTTTTGCAATGCATCTTGTACCGCTTTTTTTTATATTTTATTTTTTGTTTTTCGTATGTAAATTGCACACGTTGGGGGAATTTGTAAACCTATACTTTTTTTCTTCGAATTTGAACCCTCCCCTTTAGGTCTCTTGTTTTTTGGGTTATTTTTCAGTCTTACCAGACTATTTTTTTTATATACTGATGCAAGGGTTAGTGCCTTGGGTGAAGACAATTGTTCAAAAAAAAAATTATCTGCATTCCATTTCATTGTAAGTGTCAAATATAGTGCAAGTAGGGTTAACAAGATTCAAATATGTGGTAGCCTTTTTGCCTTTGTGAAGTCTATGTGCTAAAAGACTTTACTGATTTATAACTTGCAACCTATTTCTTGGAAGCTTATCCCCCAGTGAGAAAAGGTGATCTTTTCCTTGTAAGAGGTGGTATGTGTAGTGTGGAGTTTAAGGTAATTGAGATAGACCCTGGGGAATACTGTGTTGTTTCTCCAGATACTGAAATTTTCTATGAAGGGGAGCCCGTAAAGCGGGAGGATGAAGATAGATTAGATGAAATAGGTTATGATGATGTTCGTGGTGTATGGAAACAAATGGCTCAGATCCGTGAATTGGTAGAACTTCCTCTCGGACACCCACAACTCTTCAGATCAATTTTTGTGAAACCCCCAAAGAGTATTCTGCTTTATGGGCCACCTGGATCTAGGAATACCTTAATTGCTAGGGCAGTTGCAAATGAAACCGGTGCCTTCTTTTTTTGTATCAATCGACCTGAAATTATATCAAAGCTAGCCAGAGAAAGCGAAAGCAATCTCCGAAAGGATTTTAAGGAGGCTGAGAAGAATGCACCTTCCATTATATTTATTGATGAAATTGATTCCATAGCTCACAAGAGGGAAAAATCCCACGGTGAAGTTGAGAGGAGAATTGTTTCTCAACTTCTTACAGTTATGGACGGACTTAAGTCTTGTGCTCATGTTATTGTGATTGGGGCAACTAACCGACCAAATAGTATTGACCCGACACTCAGAAGGTTTGGAAGGTTTGATAGGGAAATTGGCATTGGGGTTCCGGATGAAGTAGGCAGGTTGGAAGTGCTTCATATCCATACGAAGAATATGAAGCTCTTTGAAGATGTACGTATTGTAGAACCTAAATTTTTTTTTGTACTTCTAGATCTAATGTCAAGCAGTGCTTGGATTTTGAGAGCATTTATTATTATTTTTTTTCTTGGTGAGAGTATCTATTAATCTTTAGGATTCTTGGTACAGGTTGATCTCGAAAGGATTGCTAAGGATACTCATGGATATGTTGGAGCAGATCTTGTAGCTTTGTGCACTGAGGCTGCACTTCAGTGTATTAGGGAAAAAATGGATGTCATTGACTTAGAAGATGAGACAATAGATGTTGAGATTCTAAATTCAATGGTCGTGACTAATGAGCACTTTCAGACTGCATTGGGCTCTAGCAACCCATCCGCTCTCCGTGAAACTGTGAGTTTTTCCAAACCATGTATAGACGCTCAATTTTTCTCATATCGATTAAGTAGGGATTGTATTTTTAAACTATTGATCTATTGGGTCCCTAAATTTTAGTTTTCTAAGTTTTTTTGTTTCTGATGATTCTAATAATGGTAAATTTGCTTATGAATATTGGGAAAACATTGACAAGTTGTTGAAGTTTCAAATGTCTCTTGGGAAGATATTGGAGGGTTCGAAAATGTCAAGAGGGAGCTTCAAGAGGTATGTTGAAATATGTGGTTCACTGTATTTGCGCTTTGCTTTTCTTTCAATGCAGAAAATCTGCTTTTCAAGGAGATATCAACTAACAAAATTCATTATGAGTTTGGTGTAGACTATTCAATATCCAGTGGATCATCCTGAGAAATTTGAAAATTTTGGAATGTCTCCTTCAAAAGGAGAGTTATTTTATGGCCCACCAGGTTGTGGAAAGACATTGCTTGCAAAATCCATTTCCAATGAATGCCAGGCCAATTTCATCAGTGTGAAGGGCCCTGAATTGTTAACAATGTGGTTTCGAGAGAGTGAGGCTAATGTGACAATTTTTTGATAAAGCTAGAGGGTCAGCTCCTTGTGTCCTATTTTTTGATGAGCTTGATTATATTGTTATGTGGGTGTGTTTCTTTTTTATAACTAAAAGTTTAAAGTTGACTATAAATGACTAGGAATTTTGTTTTACCTTTTTGAAGTAGGCTCTAACTTGTGATGCATAATTGGTTTGCATGTTTGTAGCGTGGAAGTAGTGTTGGGGATGTTGGTGGTGCTACAGACAGAGTCCTTAATCAGTTGTTGATGGAGATGGATGGTATGATAGCCAAGAAATCAATTTTCATTATTGGTGCTACAAACAGGCCTGATATCATCGATCCTGCATTGTTAAGGCTTGGCCGACTTGACCAGCTGATTTATATTCCCTTACCTGATGAGTCCTCATGTTATCAAATCTTCAAATCTTGCTTGAGAAAGTCACTCATATCAAAGGATGTAGACCTAATGGCACTGGCTCGTTATACCCAAGGATTTAGTGGAGTCGATATCACTGAGATTTGTTAGAGGGCTTGCAAGTATGCTATTAGAGAAAATATTGAGAAGGTGAGTTTCAATTGTGTCGTCTTTTGCAAACTAGATATGTTTATGAATTTCTACTGGTTTTTATTTTGACTTTTATGTTACTAATTTTTAGGATAGAGCAGTAGTCTACCTATTGAACTTAACTCAACTTGTAGCTTGTTATTTCAATTCATCATACTAGCATGCGTTTCAATTTTACCATAACCTCTCCCCCCACACTTTCAGGATATTGAATGTGAACAAAAAAGAGTCAAGAATCCTAAGGCAATGGATGAGGATGATAGTGATGAGGTAGCTGAAATAAAAGTTGCTCATTTTGAGGAGTCTATGAAATATGTCCGAAGAAGTGTCAGTGATGTTGATATTCAAAAGTATCAAACCTTTGCACAAACACTGCAACAATCTCGAGGCTTTGGTTCTGAGTTTCGATCTCTAGACAGACCTGTCGGTATTGTTGTTGGGGCTTTAGATGTATTTGCTACAACATATGATAAAGATGGCGATGACTTATACATTTAGGAAACTTCGTACACAACTATCATCTTAATGAAGAGACAAATGTGTTTGTTCTAGCATGGACCTTCTGCTGACAACTAGCCAAAGCTATTAAATTTGGCTATGCTTTGCTTGTATGAGTTTAATATTCATATGTTCTAAACTTTATTTAATTCAGCAACCCTTTAGTAGTGGACTGAATAATCTTTAGTAACTTGTAAGTTTTTAGAGCAAAATCAACTTTATGGCAAAGAAAGTTACTCAGCTATGGAAACCTTCGTTCAACTAGTAGATAATGCTATGAAAACTTTGCTTTTTCTTTATGTTGTTATAAAATATGTTTTACTAAAATAAAATCTGCAACAAAGAAAGCCTTGTTTAACTCTGGTAGGTATGCTATAGAAATTTATTATTCTAAAGGCTTGTTCAACTAGTAGGTGTGCTACTTTTCTTTATCTTGTGAGGAATATTTTTTTCACTAAATCATTTATACATCAAAACCTTGTTGAACTTCTGTTTATATGCTATGGAATTATGCTTTATACTAACCCTGTTAGGATATAGTTTACAATAAAATGTCAATTTATGTTCTTACATTTATTAACCATACTATGCGTCCACTATACTTGCGATTCAAACTATGACAACCAGAATCACCTGTATTTACTCCAAAAGGTTCACATCTCCTGAAGCATCCTTCTCAATCCACCTGCCCTTGTTTTGTTCAATTTTCTTTCTTGGCCTATATCAACCACCTGGAAGAAAGACAAGTGTTAGTGATAGATTAAATTTCCAAATTAAAGACAATTGGTGCTAGAAATAATTTTATTTCTTCCAAATTTCCCCAATATACAATTTACATGTTCTGCTGCGTGCAAAATTCTAGCTTGCACAAACAATAAACAAACATATTAAATTGTACATTAGGAATTTAATTTCCAATTTAACCTATCGCTAACACTAGTATATATATCAACAATCATATGTGTCATTTTCCCATTTTGTTGGAACTATGAAGCAATGAACGTTCATTATGTTGGATCAATTCATTTGCTCCAATCAGGAATCAAGAGAAAGCTAACTCATAAATAAAAAACACCTATGTATGTAACATGAGCTAAAAATGGCATTTCATTTTCCTCATCTAATTCGACCAAATAAATGCTCGCACTATTTGTAGTGTTGGGAAATACAATGTCTCCATATAAGGTGTTAAGAAAGAAGCAACCCAAATAGTGTTGTAACACCCTCTGCAACAGAGAGGAGACAGTGTGTTTTCCAACTGTGCAGATAATGGGAGCAATTCATTTGTTCCAATCAGGAGAAAGCTAACTCATAAACAAAAAGCACCTATTTATGTAACATGAGATCAAAATGGCATTTCATTTTCCTCATCTGATTCGACCAAATAAATGCTCACATTATCTGCACAATTGGAAAACACACTGTGTCAATATAAGGTGTTAAGAAACAAGCAACCCATATAGTGTTGTAAAACCCTCTGCAATTGAGAGCAGATTGTGTGTTTTCCAACTCTGCAATTAATGCAAGCAATTTATTTCTTCCAATCAGATAAAGAAAGCGAAATGACATTTTAACTGTAGCAAAGAGTTGCTCAAAAACGCATGAAAAACATACATGACAACATACATGGAAACATACATAACATGACGAGACGTAGTGTGGGGCCTGCCAGATTGCTCAAACCGGCAGACGAGATTAAACATTCGGGCGATGGTCAAGTGGGAGTTAACAGCACTGTCAAGTGGGTTTTCCCGCCTATTTTCGGGCGAAAAAGTGGGCAGGTTAGCTTTGTCGACAAGTTTATTTTGTCTGGTGTGGGAAAAGTGAAGGGAATGACGTGGACCTTTTCTGTTTCGAGAAAGAAAGGTGAAAATACTATTTGTTAACTACTATTGGGCCTTTTCTATTTCAAGAAAGAAAGGTGAAAATACTATTTTCTAGCAACAAATAGTCATTCCTTTCTTCAATGTTCATGGCAAAATAGAAAAATGGCACATACACAAAGCGGATATACATACCTTAGAGAGCTCTAAACACCTGAAACTCTTCCCATTGCTATCCACCAAAACGTCGCTGTCCAAAAATGGAGAAAATGGGAGCTTGTCTAGGCTTTTTGATATTTGTGAATAATGGTTTCGAAAGCCACGTTTTAGGCTTTTTGTCCATGCCAAAAAATTATTTTGAAAACCCGCCAATGCTGACACGTTTTCCCGACGACGGTTGCAGGTATTGGGCCTTTTGTTTTTCGAGAAAGAAAGGTGAAAATACTATTTGTTTCCAATCTACACATTCAAAGGGAAACCTGAAGGTTTCATTGCATGTGGACAAGTTGGAGGAGAAAACATACCAAATTGAGGTGACAGATACTATACAATAGTGTTGCAGAGGGTTTTACAACACTATTTGGCTTGCTTCTTTCTTAACACCAAGGCTTTTCCAACATGAATTGTTGCAAAACATAATGAAGTAAAGGTAGACTTCAAAACACATTGTGTTTTCCAACATGCACTACCCAATGTGCACACCTAGATATACTGGTTTAAAATCCAGAGAGGGCTTGGGTATGTTGTGATGTGGAGGTTGAAAAATGCAGTGTGTTATGAAGCATGCAATTTGTTATAGACTTGAAACTTAAATACGACAATGGAAGGTGTGATTTGGAAGACTTTCATATTGTTTTGTAACATTCCATTTTGCAAAACCGTGGGTGTTAAGAACCAAGCAACCCAGCATGAGATGACCCTTTACATTTAAACAAGGAGATTCAAATAACTAAAACTTAGCACTGTGTTTCCCATTCACAATTATTTTGTGCAGTGTTTTTTTCAATCGACTGAAATTTAAACACAACAATGGAATGTGTGATTTCGAAGACATACATACTATTTTGTAACATTCCATGTTGCAAAACCGTGGGTGTTAAGAAGCAAGCAACCCAACATGAGACAACCCTTTACATTTAATCAAGGAGATTCAAATAACTGAAACCCAACACTATGTTTCCCATTCACAATTATTTTGTGTAGTTTTTTTTCAATCGACTGAATTTTAAACACAACAATGGAATGTGTGATTTGGAAGACATTCAAGAGACTGAAATACTCCACGTTGTGTTTCCCAAATTTCAAATTAAAAGATCTTGTAAAACCCTCTACTTGCAACAAAATTACCCCTCACCTCAATTTGGTCGGTATTCTACTCCAAGTCATCCACGTGCACTCAGACCTTCAACTTTTCATTTACATTTAAACAAGGAGATTGAAATAACTGAAACCCAACACTGTGTTTCCCATTCAAAATTATTTTGTGCAGTTTTTTTTTCAATCAACTAAAACTTAAACACAACAATGGAAGGTGTGATTTGGAAGACATTCATACTGTTTTGTAACATTCCATGTTGCAAAACTGTGGGTGTTCAGAAGCAAGCAACCCAACATGAGACAACCTTTTACATTTAAATAGGGAGATTGAAATAACTGAAACCCAACACTGTGTTTCCCCTTTCGAATTCTTTTATTCACTTTTTTTTTCAATGGTTCGAAATTTAAACACAACAATTTTATGTGTGATTTGGAAGACATTCGTACTGTCTTGTAACATTGCATGTTGCAAAACCGTGGGTGTTAAGAAGCAAGCGACCCACCATGAGACAACCCTCTACATTTAAACAAGGAGATTCGCATAACGGAAACCCAACATTGGGTTTTCCAAATTGCAATTATTTTGTGCAATTTTTTTTCAGTCATGCGAAATTTGAATGCAATTTTTGCCCAAATTAAAAGTTCTTAGAAATTTTGAAAGGGCTTTTGAATACATTGAAACTGTCTATATTATAAAAGCTCTTGAAGACACTGTTTCTGTTTAGTAAGAATCCATGTTCGAAAACCCTAGGTGTTAAGAAACAACCAATGCATATACTATTCTAATACCCTCTACAAGTGAGAAGAGATAGTGTGTTTTCCAACATTGCAAATAATGCAAGCATTTTATATATCCCAATCAGATAGAGAAATTGAAATGACATTTGGACCGTATCAAAGAGTTGTTCCACAATTTGAAAGTGGACTGCATTACATTCTTGGAGTAACGAAATCAAAATCTTCATAACAAACTAACTGAAATGGGATAGTGTGTTTTCCAACACTGCAAACCATCTATAACAATATTGTGCCTTGCAAGTATCATAATACCTATCGTTTTCCAATTTAATTACATTATTGGCACCTCATTTTTCTATTTGAAAATAATGGTTTCCAATGACATGTTTTGGGATTTTTGTCCATCCACACCGAACAATTATTTTGAAAACCTATCGGCGCTGAAACGTTATCCCAACGATGGGGCAACAAACGGCAGACGAGATGAGACATCTGGCCCTCAAGTCTTTCCTTTCGTCCGACAACCTTTTTCGTCGTCGATCCCACCTCTTTCGTTGTGACTCTTTTCTCCATGCGGTATGGGGGGCATATCCTATGTTATATACATATGTGAATTTTGTCTAGGAGTTAAGGAGGGAGCAAGCTAACTCCTGGACAAAATTCACATATGTATATAACATAGGATATGTTGGTTTCAAGAGTAAATTCACATATGTATATAGCATAGGATATGTCGGTTTCAAACTCCTAGACAAAATTCACCTATGCACATTGAAAAACGCATGAAAAACATACATAAGAACATACATGGATACATACATAACATGACAAGACGTCATAATGCGGGGCCCACCAGACGCCTGAAACAGTGGGTTTTACAATAGTCCAAGTTTTAGGAGACAACGTCTTTTCCAAAAAAATAGTGTATAAAATGGCAGCAAAATGGGATGTCAGATGGGTTTTTTGCTATTTTTGAATTATGATTTCGAATGCCACATTTTGCACTTTTTTATCCATCCCGAATAACAATGCGAACAATGGTGACATTTTGGGTTTTACATGATTTTCGAAATATAGCATTTCATTGCAGAACCCACAGATTATGCTTTCTATAAACATTATTCAGTAATTTCACTCATATTTTTACAATGGGTTGTCGCTTATTTCATTCGGAAATGGAAAAACTCGAAAACCAACTTACAGGGAGGAAACGAAACAAAAATTTCAAAACCGTCGACACAAAAAAACATTATCAAACCTGCATTTCAACTAACTCCTAGACAAAATTCACCTATGCACATTGAAAAATGCATGAAAAACATAAATGACAACATACATGGAAACATACATAACATGACGAGACATCGTAGTGTGGGGCCCGCCAGACACCTGAAACAATGGGTTTTACAATAGTCTGAGTTTTAGGAGACAGTGTGTTTTCCAAAACAACAATGTATAAAATGGCGGCAAAAATGGGATGTCATGTGGGCTTTTTGCTATTTCTGAATTATGATTTCGAATGCCATGTTTTGCACTTTTTTATCCATTTCGAATAACAATGTGAACAATGACGACATTTTGGGTTTTACATGATTTTTGAAATATAGCATTTCATTGCAGAACCCACAGATTCTGCTTTCTATAAACAATTTCACTCATATTTCTACAATGGGTTGTCGCTTATTTCATTCAGAAATGGCAAAATTTGAAAACCAACATACAGGGAGGAAACAAAACAAAAATTTCAAAACCCTTGACAAAAAAAAACATTATCAGACCTGCATTTCAACTAACTCCTAGACAAAATTCACTATGCAAATTGAAAAACATATGAAAAACATACATGGATACATACATAACATGACGAGACGTCGTAGTGCGAGGCCCGCCAAACGCCTTAAATAGTGGGTTTTACAATAGTCCAAGTTTTAGGAGACAATGTGTTTTCCAAAACAACAGTGTATAAAATGGCGGCAAAAATGGGATGTCATGTGGGTTTTTTGCTATTTCCGAATTATGATTTCAAATGCCACGTTTTGCACTTTTTTATCCATTCCGAAAAACAATGCGAACAATGACGACATTCTGGGTTTTACTTGATTTTCGAAATATAGCATTTCATTGCTAAACCCACAGATTCTGTTTTCTATAAACATTATTCAGTAATTTCACTCATATTTTTACAATGGGTTGTCGCTTATTTCATTTGGAAATGGCAAAATTCGAAAACCGGCATACAGGGAGGAAACGAAACAAAAAATTTAAAACCCTCGACACAAAAAAATATTATCAGATCTGCATTTCAACTAAATAGTTTCCCAACGAAAACCCTGCAAAATTCAAAATAAGAATGTGAACAATGGCGACGTGTTGGGCTTTATGTGATTTTCACAATAGTTTGTGGTTTATGTAAACCTTATTCACTTATTTTGATTTTCATAATGCTTTGTGGTCTCTACAAACTTTATTCGATTATTTCACTTATATTTCCATGATGGGTTGTCATCTATTTCATTCGACAACCCCAAAATTTCAAAACCAGTAGACAGGAGGAGATGAAATTAAAAAACCCTCAACATAAAATCACAAAACGAAAACCCTACAATAAATGGTTGTTCGTTTCTTCAATGTTCATGGCAGAGTGAAAAAATGGCACATACACAGAGCGGATATACATACCTTATGGAGTTCCGCTTGCCTACAACTCTTGCCCTTGCTATCCACCAAAACGTCGCTGTCCAAAAAATGAGAAAATGGGACCTCATTGAGGCTTTTTGATATTTGTTAATAATGGTTTCGAATGCCACGTTTTTGGTTTTTTGTCCATCCACGCCGAACAATTATTCTGAAAATCCGTCGGCGTTGACACGATTTCCTGACGACGGAACAACAAATGGCAGACGAGATGAGACGTTCGGTCATCAAGTCTTTCCTTCCGTCTGGGAACCTTTTCCGTCGCGGGTCCTACCTCTTCCATCGTGGCTCTTTTCTCCATGCAATATGGAGGGCATATCCTATGTTATATACGTAAGTGAATTTTGTCTAAGAGATAAGAAAAAAATCTCTCCTGGAAACAACCGCCATAGCAATAGTCAATTCACCATTTATGGCACTATCTCTAGCATTTGATCATCTTGTACAAAGTAGAGGATAATAATTACTCAAACGATGCTTTACCTATCACGCTCTCTTGGTGGTTGATGTAGTATTCACCTCGTAGTATCTCCCTCCAACCTACCGTATGCCTCAGCATTGAAGGTTTGTCACATTGCTCACCAAGGTTATGGTTGGGAGAGTACGTGCTTCTTACATATTCCCTTAGAAAATCTCTCTCTAAAATCTGGTCAGATCCAAGTGTCGTACAGAGGTGATGCCCAAAATTCTTGCAAGTATTTCTTTGAGTATTCTCGACGCCTCCCTCTGCAGGTAACTTTATTACCATAACTAGCTATCTTGATGTAGAGAGCGTCCATACCATTTTTATTCAGCTCCTGTACTATATCAACAACATAGAGATAAATAGACTGCAAAAATCCGATAGCTACCTTATATGTATATTGTACATAATATTCAACCGTCCAGATGAAATACGGAGTGAATGTATAACATTATAATTGATTTCAAAAGAAAATCACTATCAAATTTATTGGTATTCATTGTTCCGGATAGGCGGGCAGTAGCAGCTGTAATACATAGATAGGAAGGAAAATAGCATCGTCCTTTTTGTCTTAAGGGCAGCTTGATGAGTAGATAAATGTACATTTATTGAGAGAAAATCTAATACAAAACAGAGATATATATAAAGAAATAAATGTGATTATTATTGCCGTATCAGTATCATAACATAAAGCACACTACTGTGCATATCGACATCGCTGGGTTGCATAAATACACTGATATATTATTGGTTAGTTATGGCAACCGTAATAACGTCCCTGCCATGCTGCATTTAAAGTTAATATTGTGCCATGGAAGTATTCGTAATGGAAATACAATGCTAATGTTATAAAGAAGGAAGTAGTTTGAAGGCCAAACAAAAAAAAGGACTTATTTGGTACGCCTACTCCATCTCCTTTACAAGAAAATAATAATAACATTCTAAAACAAAACAATAAGGAAGATTTGACCCTGATTACATAATGGGAACTTTTTAAGTTTATTTTAAAATGAATATGGGAGAGCATGCCATCGAATAGAAAGAGAAGAGAGACTTTCCTAAAATGTAATTAAAGTGAGACTTTATTATAATTTAATTAAAGTGATACTTTCTTAAATATAATTAAGGCAGATTTTCTTAAAATATAAAAATAGATTTATTTATATATATTTGTATATATCATCTTTTAAGAAATTTTATATTATTATCAAATTTATACGAGTTATTATATTTTAATGGATGTATATAATAAAATATAAATAATTTAAATTATAAAAATAATAATTGAATTATTTTGGTAAATCTTTTATAATTGTAAAGGAATAGAATTAAATGTGATAGGTTACTAGAGTATATAAATTAGAATGTATATTAATTTTTCTTATGATCGTAATCTATTGAAAGATATTTAAATTTCTCCTTGAATAAAAAAATTGGGTCAGATAAATTGTATTGGGGTTAACCTTTTTGCCTCGATAGGGAAATACAAGATAAAATAACCCCCTTGTGGATTAAAGGCTAGGTGCTCCTTAAGGAAATGAGGTATTACATAAAACTTTAGGATTGAGCTTGTCCACCTAAACTATAAGCCTAGCACAAATATTTCAACGTAAACCTAGGGTAGCTTACTTCTTGAGCCAACCCAATGTCTATCTAAGGGTGAGCATGATGGAATTCGCACACCCAATCTCATTTTCTTCCTCTCTCCCCACTCTCGGGTGACATGTCGATAGTGATGTTGCACAAGAAACATCACTCGATGCGTAAATTTTACCACCATGCAAGTGCATGGTTATCGAATGTTGGTGCTTTAGCGTGCACTTTAGAACATGGTAGAAACAAAAATTGGGTTTTTGTAGCATAAAATTATGGGCATGACACTTGGTATCAGAGCCCTAGGTTGCAACTCTAGAGAACTTTGGGAATAAATTAGGCATCAATTATTGGGTGTGTGCAAGCAAATGTGCAACTTGCTTTATAATGGTCAGAATAAGATGATGATAAGGAAAAAATTTAAGGGACCTCCATGGTGTAGTAGACAAGAGCTTAGCTCGAAATTATGTGGCCCAAATAAAATTGTAAAGTACTAAATTATTATGAGTGACCATTTTAGATGGGTCAAGCAATTAATTAATTAATGACACCTAACTTTTAGAAGAAACTTGATCTAATCAAGGTCCCCTAATTTAAATAAACAAGGTGAATGACGTGAGCGAAAAATTAGTGTAGTTAACAAGAGTTATGGCATTAATTCAACCCTTCAATATTAAATTATCTTAAACATTTGGGAGGGTATAATGGAGTTTTTAAAGTATGGTATGTTTATAGAAGGTGTGAATAGTGTAATATGATGTTAGAAGGTGTATTATTAAATAAATCTTATTTGTTGACTTCTTAAGGCCAAAATTCTTGTGGAAAATTCTTTAAGTTATGGGTGTTTTAGAAGAAACATATTTTCATATGGAAGCCTTGGTACAAATAAAAATTGGAACACCATAGCTATATTTTGGAAACTTGTATCTAGTCAAAAGGACAGAATGATATCGACCACGAAAGGTATTATTAAGCTAACGATTATGATTAATGAGTTAAACTCTTAACCCTTAAATTTATTAAATCAAGTTAACAACATGAGTGCAACAATGAACAACAAAAAAACTTCTTGACCTTGTATTAGGTGTAATTTGAGTACCCCATACATTTTGGATTAATTTTTTGTCAAAAATTAAAATTAAACATTTAAGGGTGTAGATTGTTGGGCCTAAGTTTAAGGACTTGTTTGTAGATTGGTATCAATACACTCTTGAACTTGTATCTTGTAGGCCTTAGACCATGATATTTTTTCAAGGACCTAACCTATTACCCAAAGATCTTAATTTGCACATAAGTGTATAAGGGTTAATTTCATGAAGCCACAAATGATTCACCTTATGTTGGTAGGTAACAATTTCCTTGATGATGTCATCAACTAATAATTAGAGTTTTGCATTATATAGTAAGTACAATTTAGAAAAGTAGCCAAAATCAACATTTTCACCTTGACTTAAAAGGTGAGACTTTAAAGTTATTCAAGTACATGTGCAAGTAATTGATGACCTAGTAAACTTAATAGAGCTATAACAACCAACAAGCTCTTGTGCTCTATTATTTAAAGATTAAATTGTTAGAGGAATAACATGATTTCAAGGATTCAAGTCAAAGGTGAGAATGTGTAGAAAGTTTCAAATAATTCAAAATTGGTGAAGATTGATTGAGATAATGTATAAATAGCTTTCCTTCTAGTAATTAAACATAAAACCCTTGTGAAGAGAGTCTATCAAAATGTGAATTTGAAGTTAAAATGCTAGGTAGAACACATGCTTTTATTACTTTCCTTCTAAATAAGCTAAGAAATGAAGACTTGTTGGTATCAAAATAAGAAAGGATACAAGTCATATAGGAAGTAATAACATATTCAATTAGGTGTTGACCTTGGAATTTTCGGGTGTCACAAAACAAATAAATAAATATAAATTGAGCAATCAACTATTGAACTTATAATTTGAGTAATGAATTATGTGTGACTCACTATGTGTTAAGGAATTGGAAATGTAGATATGAGACACTAAAGTAGATGTTTAAATATTTTAACTAATGTTGTACATTATATACCACTGACTATACTTACTATTTAAGGAAAGACCTTATACACCCAAATACAGAGGAGGAAACTTAAAGGTAGATAAAACTTTCAAGACCTTTTGTGCATCTTTATGAGGTTAGATGGAACTCTGATGGTAAAAATGTTGATTATAACATGTGATTGAATGGCTCAACCATGATAGAAAAATGCAATATTTATAAAAGGATATTAATGAGTTGTGAAGCTACTATTCCATGACTTAACTTGAGTTTTATGCTTTGAATGCTTCAAATGAAAACTGTTGACTATCTTCCTTGTTGAGTGGGAAACCTTCTTTAGTAGGTTGAGAAAATCACAGTGGAACTAACCATACTGATATGTTAGTGAACATAAAAATATAGTTCAATGAAAGAGGAAGAATCATGTCGCTAAATATAAAATAAATAAATAAATAAAAACCAATCTAGATCTTAAATTTGATGTCAAACACTTAGTAAGATGGGAAGTCGGATGTACCATGTATTGTTGAGTATTACCTAGATTACAATTGTGAATTAGATGGAAATTTACTTTACAAGTATGCAAATGGATAGATGTTAACAAAACGATAAATAAAGTGAATATTGTGTAAAGAAAATAAAGCGTGTGTGGGTATATCAAAATTTGTGTTAATAGTATGACGAACCATGCATTCTTAAGTTCTAGGAAGATGGGGTGATATACCTATGCTACAATGCAACTCTTCTAGTTATTTCTTGTACGTATGCAACATGAGTAGATATTCCAAAATTAAGACAAAGAAAAAAGTGAATATTGTTTAAAGAAAATAGAATATACATGTTAGTCTTGGTGAATTTTGTAAAGTGTGTTGTGTTATGACATGTTAAGTGAAACCAGTAAATATGTTGTGCCCAAGTATGAGATACAGGGTATCTAACTTGGGATAAGGGTGAGGGACATCAAGTACAATTCCCTAGGTACACCCTTTTGTGATGGCGCTTTGTGTAAGCTAGTTAATTGTGAAATAATGTGAACATGATATGTGTAGATGTGTGTCTACTAAGTGAAATGTGAAGTAGTTCTTTGTATAAGTCTTGTTTGTATCTTAAATGTGTACCCCTAACGTATAGTTCCCCTACAGGATTGAGATGTTTTCTAGCGTAAATAGGGGTTGAGGGGCGAGATAAACCCAAGTGGGAACTCCATGGTTTCCCTTGGACATGTTCCTAACCTACTCCCCCACATGAGAACCACACTTGTTGGTTCATAGTGAAAACCCACTCCTTGATGTCTATGACCCATGGGTAAAGGATGGAATTATTTGGGCCACATTGATCACAGATTTTACATACTTTAGCAATGTAGGGCATTGATACTATGTGGAAGAGTCCACCATGATATTGTGCGCTATCATATTTATGTGGTCAAGGACCACCAGATATTGCATGCTATTATATTTATGTGGTTAGAGAACCACCATTCCCCTCCTCCCCTTAGGTTGCTTTATCAAAGTCATGTGGTGCTCATAATGTGAAAGTTTTATTGTTGAGATATGAATTATTAGTAATTTCTTAATTGATTTTTAATTTTGTTATATGCCACCAGTGTTAAATTTTACATTTCTTTTAATGGGGGCTATTTAGCCATCTAAAATTTGTTGTAGTCCATTGCCTCAAGGACTTATTTAATTTCTATTTTGAATTAAGATTGGAATGTTGAAATGCAGTTGCAATTTATCTTTATTTTGTTTTTCTTTTGAATCTATAAATTTATGTTTATTAAAATGTTGGTTTATGGTTTTATTTTATGTTTCTTGGTTTGAGGCTTCTTATTGTTGCTAATTGCTGGAAATTGTGGTGTAATGTGACATTTGTAAAACTGCCATATCCATTATAAGAAGACATTATATTGTTCCTTAAGACTCTTATTACCATGCGTAATTACCGTCTTACTATTTTGAAATTACTCTTTGGCGTAATTACTTAACAAAGGTACAAAATCATTTGATTGAAATTTAGGCAATACATATAACTTGATAGATCTCATATGGTTATCATATAGCTCTCACTTGTGTGATAGGTAAGAGGCCCAAGATAAATGTTAAGAATTTTTAATCAGCATACTAATATAAACTATTGCATAAGTAATCATAGACAATGTATGAATAGTTGATCTAGAACATTTTAGAGGTAATATAATTACAAGAATGCAACAATCAATATTTTAAAAATTTAGAAACAAATTTAATGTTTATGTTTACACTTTATAAATATTAATAAACTATAGATTTTTATTTTTCTACTAAATACCAATTATATGAACTCTTATTGTTTATATATAATTACAGTTTGAATATCACCCATATATAATATATATGAGGTATTAATACAATGATGCTTATAACATATAACATGATATAATAACTTAGTAACACATTAGCTATCGTGTTATTTGATGTATCACAATGGTGATAGTGGGATTATCAAAATTTCTCTAGTGGCCTAGGACAAAATCTACACAGATCAACAATCAAGTGGTATAGACATTCACAATTTGGAGGCTCATAATTTAGCCTTAGGGGAAAAAGTTGCATAGAACATATTTGCTAAACTAGAAGAAAAATGGTGTAAAATAATGTAAGAAAAATGCTTAGATTCCAATGGTCCTCATAGAATTTTTTTATATCAAATTAAGAGATTGGCTCAAAAGTTTGGAACTTCATTATAAGATGTAGAGAAGTAATTAATCCTCACTTATTGGGCTATTCATAATTATAAATTAGCTTCTTTTTGGGATGATCATTACAATTGGAACCCTCCTCTTGGAAATATAGTCTTTATTAGAATGAAAAGCAATATTGAAACATTTATGAGGGTATAACATAAAATATTATTTTTTTGTCTCTCTAGACTGTGTATTTATGATAGCAAAGTGGAAGAGTCTTAAATATTGTCCTATTTCGTAGATCCAAAAAAACATTTTGTGGTCCATTCTAGAAGTAAGGAAAATCTCTTTCTTCCCTTAGCTAGACAAGCTAATTTGGGTCCCTTATAAAAATGTCAATACAATGTTAAACAAGGTTATAAATCTTTAATCCTTTCAAGTTCTCATTTATTGTCTACCTAAAGCTAGGGATTTTGCATGGTTATCCCTAAAGAATAAAATTCTTACTAGTTCCAAAATAGATAAATTAGGCATATCTCAAGCTTTTAATTGCCCTCTTTGTGACACTCACGAAGAGGATTTAGATCATTTGTCACTTGTCCATTCTCAAAAAATCTATTGGAGGTGGTTGACAAAAAAATTGAATTGGAGATCCCCTCTCCCCCAAAATTTATTGGATCTTTTTTGTAGTTGGCCTTTTCTATTTAAGGATCATGCGTTTTCTAGCGTTTGGATCATTTCTCCCTCACTCAGTTGGAGCATATGGCTTGAGAAAAACAAAAGAATCTTCAAAAAAGAATTTAACAATTGGGAAGAAGTCATTTAAATTTGGAAAAATTCATCTATTTTGGATATCTTCATTATCCATCAATAAATAAACATTTATTTATTAATTAATCCTCACTTGCGCGTTCCTCCAATAATTAATTATCCTCTCATGCATAATTCCCTCAAACATAACTGACACTCTAGATTCTAGTCGATTAGATAATCAATTCTAGTTCAATGATCAATCAATTCACTTTACTCCCACTCTCTCCAAGTCTTTGAATCAATAAAATTAGTTAATAAATTATCATTATTTGTTGACTCTACAATCAATTGTTCATGCAACCATTTAACTAAAATCCCACAACCAGTTACAGTTAGTTAACTAAGCAATCAATTTCTCTCGACAATCTTCAACCATTGATCTTGATCTTGTACCTCTTGATCTGGATCGTTCATTTGAATCAACCATTCTATAAGAGAAACCCTCACATCACATCGATGGCTAACCACAAGACTTTGGCATTTGCATCATTGCAATCATCTCATACACTTGAAGCTTAAGGCGTAAGAAGAGCATACCAATTTTTGAGAGCAAAATAAAACAAAGGACAATGAAAGTAATCCATGACAAATGGTGAAGGTAGAAGTATTGATTGCTTAAATCTGATTTCATCTATGTTGCATGGAGGTTGTCATGGATCACATTACCTAGCCTTCTTTGTTTAACCCATCCTTTTGTTCTTGGGATGCAAATATTTTGTAGTGGAAATATATTTCTCATCCATATTCTAGTTGCTTCAAATCTTCTCATATGATGGAGAAAATTATGATGGTTTGGATTCCATCGCCTCATTCAATAGTAAAATTAAATTTTGATGGGGCTTCCCATGGTAATTTAAGTGTTTTGGGTGTAGGATGTGCTTTTTGTAACTCAAAGAGAGAAATGTTAGTTGCTTCAACAAAAAAACTTCAGATAGGATCAAATAATCAAGCTAAAGCTCAATCACTTGTAATAGCGTTACAACTGACCATTAAAAATAAGGTAAAGAGAATTATTTTGAGAGAGATTCCCTCAACATTATCAATGTTATTAAGAATAAAAATCTTAATAACTAGAAGATCAACTATGTTCTTCATGATGTTTAGAATCTATTAGATCATTTTAAATCATACAAAATCCAGCATTGTTACACAAAAAAAAAATCGCCTATCTTACCATCTTGCAAATCTTGCTTATGCTAAAAAAAATATTTCAATTATTGATGCTCCAAATCTTAATATTTTTCCACATATCCTATCAATCTTGGAAAATGAATTATCTTCAAAATCTCCAACCATGGAGACTGTGTAAGAATCTAACCTTTCTTGTGTGTGGTAGGTCCCTCCTCTCTTCCGTACTAGTCTCTTTTCCAACACTTATTTATTTCGAGTTAAATGACTGCTTAGCAATACTTTGTATCTCCTCAAACGTGCGATCTCTAGAATTGGTGTCATTCATTTCATTGCTTCAAATATGTGCTTCCTAAAAGAGCCACCACTGTACCTCCAAACATTAAGTGATATATGCGAGCTGATTATTCTTGAGATTAAATTTGTGAGAGAAGATAATGCTAATAATTCTGTTTTCATTTCACACGTGTTGTGGGCATCAATTAGGCCCATTGGTGGAGTTTTCTTTTTCACTGTTCTTTTTTTGCTTCCAAGGTGTTATCATGGAGCTCCAGTTGAACAAAAGATTGTTCTTCCCTGTTCTCAAATGAGAACTTCCAAACCATGGTGGCTTTGATTTTGATATTCTGGGGAGAGTATTTAAATTCTAATCTTTGGAGGAGGAAGAAGCAATCTAGGAGCTTACAGGCTATGAGATTTTGTAGGATTCCCCCAAGGTTTATTTACTTTTCTCATATCTCCTCTTGTTTCTTATCAAATATTCTGGACCTTGTCCAAGATGCAGATATGGTAAGGAGCTCCACTTCCACTTTCGTTCATGATTATCTCATCTCAGAAGCACTTTCAATAATGCTCTGTGAAATTATGACTTCTTCGAAGTTTGGGGTGCTAAGTTGGGGGTTGTTTTCTCATTTAGACGTTCAGAGTACCCTAAAATAAATTGTAAATGGTGTTCATAATGCACGCGCTGTTACAGTCCACAACTCCCTGAATTATCATTGATTTGAAGTGGATGCTCAACTCTCAGAAAAAGTAAAAAACGTCTTTCAGGATCTTCTTCTTCTCACTCAACCCCATCCTGCTGCACCAGCTGATAACAATGTTCAGGATGATTCAAATGATGAAAGTTGAGGATATAAGTATTAATGTTCCTCCTCGTTGTTGATCTTGTCTATGTTATTTTGTTTCTCATGCTCAAGCTCCACTTTGTTGTTCTACCCCATGTCCATGTTCCTTTTTGGTGTAAATCAAGAGAAATTTGGCTTCAAATGTGTAAGAGATTTTTTCTAATATTTTTGACATATGAGTCATTATATGGCTTTGTAAATGAGATTGTTATGTGATTTGCATAATATTAATGTAATGTTTAGATGCCTCAGATCTTTTACCCAAAAAAAAATAGTGATAGTGGGATGGCGTTCAACATACCACCAAAAGATATATTTTGTTCTATTGTCTTAGGTATCACCAAAAGGATATCTATTGTAATTTAGTTTGAGGTACCATCATAGTGATAACATCATGATGGAACTTGTAGTAGAAGTAGATTGTGATTTAAAAATTATTATTATAATTTTATATAATATGAAATCATTTTTTTTAATTCATGTTGTCATCATTGTGATATTTGTTGTGTTCTTTTTGGTGTATTATTTATATATTATCTTTCATTTAATTATTTTCTTTAAATATTGGTAATGAATTATTGTAATAATTTAGATTACTTCAAGAAGTTATCTTATAGACAAATCATAGAATTTTTGATTCCCTGAATGAGATAGATGGATATGACCACAAATTGTTGGTGTCCAAAATATTTGTTAAATATTTCTAACACAAATATTTATATCAAATAATTGTAAATTGTATAAAAATTCAATAGTCTAAATTTAATTTTTATTTTAAATGATTATAAAAATACTGTTTCTCTTCATTCTTATTGATTTGTGTAAGAATAATATTCAATTTTTCACCAAAAAAAATACACATTATTATGCAGATTGTATGTTATTTATTGCTATATAAGTACAGTCTGCACTCTGCCAGATTAGTAGGTACGTCAACAATTGTTGGCTAAGTCTGGTTATTTATATTCACAGATGGCGTACAGGCACAAATATCCTTTGTTCGGGACGGTCCACATTTACTCCAGCCAATTCAATCACTCCTTACATTCACATGTATGCCAAATATTCAGTTTCCTTCTCAATTTTTGCTCCCATTTTTCTTAATTAATTATTTATTTATTTAAATCCCCTCTTAATAAGTCTGTAACTTAATCAAATCTCTTTCAATCTCCATATCCAAATTATAGGTTTTCAATAAATTTTAAATTAAATTTTGTAACCTCACCATTTTTAAAAAAAATTACTATTCCCACTCTTAGCTATTGTCATGTTTTAGTTTTGCTTGCAATTTTCTATTTTATCTTTCTTTTTTTATCATATTTTTTTTCCGCCGTCCACGAGTTAAATAAAAGCTAACGGTTTCATTTAATTAAAGTTAATGGTTTTATTTATTTAATTAAAAATGGACTTCGCAATGCAAAGTGTCAATTATTATTGCATTCATTTCATATGTTTTTGGTAGGAATGGGTCATTACATTTTTGTATTTTTAATTTTAACATATTACTTTCTATTTGTGTAGTCTGAATTTTAAAAGTTATTTTTTATATTTCAAAATTAACATTTATCTCTTTTTCTATTCGTAGGAGTAGTTTTATAAATCATTTTTGTTTACAAAAATCAGAAAAATGTGAAGGCATAGATTGGTATGGATGTCTTAAATATATTTATATAATAGGTATCTAAAGATATATATATATATATATATCTTTACATTGTTTATATTAAATTAGATACTTATTTACACAACAAAATGTTAATATTTAATTTTTTATTTAAGCAAAAAAAAACATTAGAATGTGATAATTAAGTTTGGTTTTACTTGTATTTTTTAATATAAAAGTTAAATTTTAGCTTTAACAATTTTAATATAGTTTTTCTTTAAATATTTTATTTGTAGTACAATTTTAATTTTTAAATCTAATTTATTTAAATTAATTTAATTATATTTATGTCAAATTTTATAATAATAATATTATTTGTTATTTTTTCCTCTCCATATTTCCTTCAATCTATCTCTTTATATCTATCTTATGTCTATTTACCTCTCTCTATTACTATATATATATCTCGCTCTACCCCTCTATATATATATATATATATCTCTATACTTCTCTCTCCCACTCTCATTCTCTCTCCCTCTATACTTCTCTTATATCTCTACTTTCCTCCTAACTATTGGTCGGTTCACTAGAGTAAAAATAGATCTAATGGCATTTAGAACAATTAGAACAATTAGATTCTTGAGTTTGAAACAAGATTGTTACACTCTTTCATACGAATATGTTAATTGCATGACAAGAATGCTCACTACTTTTTCATCTGCTTTCTCCTGAATGAATGAATGAAAGATTTTAATGACGTCCACGAGACTAAACAGTCTATGGGACCAAGACAAACAACTTAATTTTTCTTAAGGCTCTTTTCCAAGTCGAACCTCTTGCTATTGATTTTGACTAGGAGGCTAGTCGTCTGATTGATCTTATTCTCCTCAAATAACTATTGCATATTGTTCACCCCCAAACTGTTTGTGAACTGATTGCAGATATCTTCATAAGTTGTGCATTCCATGATAAAGTGTCATTCTGTTTCCACCACCCCCTTATTACAGAATATGCACGTTCTTTCTTCCCAAGCCCCTTTAGGTATCTTCCACCTACCAGTCTCGCATCTAAGATGGTGCGATCCCGTTCTCAATTGTGCAACTAACAACCTCGCCCTCCCTTTAATAGTTGCACCTAAATAGGTTTTTCCCCTATGATCCTTTGTTGGGTTAAACTCTTTGATGTAATATGTTTTTTTTCGCCCAATCTGATTTGACCACATGGCAGTCCTAAATTTTTCCCTCACATAGTTTTTTATTTCACTATTGGTGTCAGGACATTCATGTAGTTTGATATCCCACTTGTTCAACCACTTGTTCTGCTTCATCCAAGTTTTCTTTCTTCGGTCTAACGTCTCCTCCATAACCGTTTTGGGCCATCAGTGATTATCAATGTTTTCAACCTTCTTTAGATAACCAATCAACCGGGTTATCGCTGATGCTTCCAAAGGAAAAGCCCCCACTTTAGCTACAAGAATTTCATAAGGGATTGTGGCTTTAACTTTGAGATTGCTTGTTATTAGGTGTTTCTGGATTCTTTCTATTTGTCTCCAATTGCTCTTTGACGTATTGCTTCCCCACACTTCACACCCATAGAGTACAACCAGGGTGACAAGTAAACCAAAAAGGGTTTTTTTGGTTTTCCAATCCCAAAGTTCAGCTTTTCTGCATCTATTTTGAAGCAAGTAAGAGGCTTTCCAACCTCCCTGTATCTTTTTCGTTCTGCAAGTTTCTCAGGTGATCTTATTGTGAAAATCAATCCCAAGATGTTTGTATTCTTTCACTATATCAAGTGGGTTGCCTTCAAAAAGAAAGGTATGTTGTTTATCTTTTCTATTCAAAGAGAAAATCATGATTTTGGTCTTGGAGGTGTTCACTTGCATCCCAACTTCCTGACAAAAGTGTTCTAGAGCTTTCAAATGTTCTCTTAACCCATGAGCATTTTTAGAGATTAAAATAAGATCGTCAACATATAGAAGTAATTTCACTACGTACTCAGCCAACTAAATACCATCCCCACCTTCCATGTTTAACCAAGCTTCCAACTTATCAATGTATAACCCAAAAAGTGTGGGAGATAAAGGACAACCCTGTTTTACTCCAATATCGTTGCCAAAACATTCTGACATACCATCACTTGTTCTGATTTTAGCAATAACCTTCTCATATAACCTGTGAACCACAGCTCTATACACATTGGGAATGCCTAGTTCTTCCATCCTATTCCATAGTTTGTCCCTAGGCACCATGCCGAAAGCTTTTTTAAGTCAACAAAGCAATAGAAAGCTTCCTCACCCTGAGTATCCCAAATTTTCTCAATCAAGTGTTTAAGGGTGATGCAGTGATCAATGGTAGAGTGCCTGGATCTAAAGCTTGCTTGCCCCTTTGCCCTTTTGCCCTCATTTTTTGCCCAAATGTTGATCCTAGGCTCAATCATGCTCCCAAAGATTTTGTCAAAGATAGGATTGACCATAATTGTGTGGTAGTTAGATGGGTTATTGATATCACCACTTTTAAATAAAGGGATGACTACACTGGTAGTCCACTCCATAGGAAAACCTTCTCGATTAACATTGTTAAAAATTATTTATATGTGAGGAGCAAGAGTTTCAATCCCCCATTTTAAAAATTCAGCCTGTAGCCCATCTATGTCTTGTGCTTTACCACTTGCTAAGTTTTTTATTCCTTGTTTAATATCATCCACATCGAATAGCTCCATTGAGGTGTTAACAACTGGAGGGTAGTCTTTCTCGTGGACCCACTCATAGAGAAGTCTAGCATACTCTAACCATTGGACATCTATAATATTGTTTCCCAACTTCTTTTTCTTTTGATGTAGTTCCCTCCAAAAGCCTTTAGGATTATGTTTCCCAAGAGAGATTAGCTCCTTCCTTCTTTCATTTACATACTCTGCTTTTTTGGACTGCACTAATTTTTCATATTTTTTCTTATACTCTTTGTCCATTCCACTCCCCTTTAGCGATCTCTTGGCTGTCGTACATTTTTCATCATACCACGGATTTGTCGGAAAGGTGTTTGATGTCCCTACCTTGGGATGGGACCTTTTGCACGTGTTTAAAGCCTTGTGGATTATCGGGATCAACAAATTACTGTGAATGTGGACATCTACCTTATTTTCCGCTTTAGACTCTCCATTATTTTCCAAAACATGAACATGGTGCTTAAGAGCAACACTAAATATTTCCCTATTTTCCTGATTTATGAGGATTTTACCTTTGGGAAGGGCATTTTTTTGCATGTGTTGAACCTATTTATTGTGTTGGCTAATTGGAGAAATGTGTAGCTTAACCCGAAGAGGTAAGTGGTCAGATTTCATCCCAATAGGGCAGTCCTCAATATCAAACTCCACCAGCCTAGAGCTAAAACTCTGAGAGCAAACCACATAGTCCACCACACTTTGACCATTATAAGTCTTGCAAGTGATACCCCCTGAATTTGGCCATTCTTTCATACCATTGCAGATGACCATGCCGAATAGACTACAAAGACCAAGTAATTCTGTCCCAAACGAGTTCACCATGCCATTACCATCTTGAGATGTATGTTCCCAATGAATACTACCCCCTCCTCTAACCACAAAGGATTGTTCTCCCCTTTGGCTTCGTTGCTCAACTGAAGAGATTGATTATTAGCAATCCTCGCATTAAAGTCACCCATTAAAACTACATTTCCAAGCATGTTGAAAATAGAGATATCTTTTTCTAGTGATGCATACGGGTCTTCATTGTCTAAATTCCGCTTCTTATAGAACTTAGATTTTTTTGGAGCGAAGTAGCAAGCAATTAAGCTAAAAGTGACCCCATTCTCAGTTATTTGCAGCCAAATGTATTGTTTATTTGCATCTTCTTTTACGAATTTAACAGTTCCCTGCCACTTTTCATCAATTAGCACTGTAACCCCTCCATGCCCTTTTCCTGTTTCATTCCCTTCATTCCAAACTAAGACTTTCTTATACCACTCAAAATCCGAAACTTTGCAACCGTCATGTTCATGTGTTTCAGTAAGAATAATAATATCCCTCCCATTTTCTATGGGCCCCAATCCAAGTCCTCTTCTCCATGGATAACCTCTACAATTCTAACTTACAATATGTAGATATTCTTGTGGGGCCCCTATTTCCTATTTCTTGTTTGAAAAACGATCACTGATTTGAGCTTTCCCGTTCTTCAACCAAGCCCACTTCCCTTCATTTCTTGTTGTCTTCACCTTCTCCCATTCTTTCCTTTGTTCTTCCTGTTGCTCAAAGGTCAAATCCTCATCTAGATAAATATGTGTGCCTCTAAGTAACCCCCTGTTTTTCAGAATCCTATTCTTATCTTCTAGATTTCTCAAGATGACCCTTACATGCCTATCTCTTCCTCCATCTATCTTTTTGCCAATTTTGTTAGGTTGTTGAATATGCCCTATCCAATTCAACTTATCTTTCAAAAAGTCCCTTGCCAAAATGTCAATTCTCTCTTTCTCTCCAAAGTCTCTCAAACCTTTAATTATAATGTTTGCAGTCTTGCTTTGTTTATCTTTTTCTTCCTTTAGTTGTCTTTTAACTTGTTTTTCAATGATTCCTTTTTGCTCATTTGAGGGGCCACTCACCACTTGAGACCATGATTTGGCCTCTTCTATCTAATCTCTTAACTGGTTCTCTTTTATCTCCAAGTCTGCTAATGCTGATTGTATTGCCTTTAGTTCCGTTATGTTTTCTCCTCCCTCCACTTCTAATTTCTCATTTTTGTTGTTTTTATTTGGTCTAAGTCTTGTTTTAGAGTGACCAATTCATGGTGTCCCCTCTCCAAATTAACTTGCGGCTTTAAAATTTGTTCTTGCAGCTTTTTGTTGTCGTTTTCCAACCTGTAGTTTGCCTCGGTGACTATTTTAAACATGTTGTCTTTGTACAACCCCTTCGTTTCTAGAACATCGAGCCTACTTTTCATTCTCATGAACTCTTCAACATATAACTCTAATGACCATAATAGTGGTGAGGACATAGGGCTGTAGAGTTCCTGAGGTGTCTTTTCATTAACATTTTTGTTTGCAATGAACTCATCTGTTTTGCCCATGATCTCATCCAACTTATCCATGCTTGGCTCTGGGTTCATTGGGACATCTATTTTCTTACCAATATCTTTATGCTCAACTTGTTTTGTTTGCTCTTATTTCTGTGGTACCACCCTAGACAAATCTACCTTGTTGTTACACACCTTTGGCAAAATCAAAGTGAATTTTTTCTTTTGGTTTTGTTTTAGTTTCCGTTTTTTAGCCAACCTTCGCCTTAAGATCCCATTGTATTGTTTTGTGTTTACAAAGATCAACCTTTCTTCTACGTTTACAAGGTTTAGAATACTTGACAAAGGCGATCTTGCTAGCACAGGTGCTAAAAGGTTTGCCAAACCCCCATTTTGAAAATTGGTCCACCCATTTGACCATTGGAGCGTGTGAGATTTTGGAAATCTTAGACCTTCATGACCTAGAAGATTCAGAAGGTCATTCAGTTGCACGGGAGGTTTGTTTGTCAATTTGTTGTTACCCAAAATGTACTCTAATGCCCCCATTTGCATTGAAACTGAGTTTGCATTCAAAGTTTGTGGTTCCCCTGTCTTGACACTCTGATATATCAAACTTGAGTTTTCCCCCATTGCTTCTTGGTTAACTCTCATGCGTTGAATAGAATATTTGCTTATTGTGAGCTTTCAAGATTATGTGGGTATGCCAGTTTTGCCCCGTTATGGAGAAAGGGGACAAAACAATCAAAAAAAATATAAAGAAAAACAAAAGAAGAAAAAACAAACAGGAAGAGGGAACGAGAGACCTGTTTAAAACGCAATCCCACTCCACTTGCTTTGACTTTGCTGTCCCTGTCTCTACTTTGCCTATCTGGGTCCACTTTTCCCGACAAAACCACACTGCCTCCTGGGAAACCCTGTCGCTTGAGATTTTTGGTTCCTGACCACCTGCCTGCCTGCCTACCTGTTGCGGTTCCCTCCCTGCGTTGGCTCCTGCATGCCTACATCGGTTGCCTACTACGGTTCCTGTCTGCTTTCCTTCGTGGGTTCCTGCCAACTACGGTTCCTGAAAATCAAAATTAATTGCATGACAAAAATGCTCACTACTTTTTCATTTGCTTTCTCCTATAAATCAAAATGCATCATGCTCACTGAGAGGAACTCGACACTTACGTCACTTGTTTAAATAATTATTTCAAGAATATTTCCTCAGCGTAATTTTTTTATTTATTTTTATTGGTTTCCTATCGCCTATGTGATTGACAAATATAAATGCATATCACCTTGCATCAATAAATACAATAGAACTAAAATTAATATGAGATTATTATTGCATGTAAAATAGATGTCCTATAAAAAATCACATTCCATTTTTCTTATCTGTAAATTTTTTCTACTTCGCAAATTTTAAACCCCCTTTGCGCATGGTGGTCGTCTGTCATGGGAACCCTCACAATCCCCCTCCCCTATCCTCGGTTGTATCAGGCGTACAAATGGCACACGCTGGCTCCCGAAACCTAGGGGACCCTCTCCCTGTGGACTCTCAGCTACCTGGTTCTGCGTCCGTGAAGTCTACTATTTCAGACCCCAAGGTCTGGAAAAGTGTTTTTGTTGGAGAAACCCGGGGTGAATTTGGGAGGGAAATTGCTTTGCTCGTGTTCTCTGAGTTAAAAAATGGAATGAAAATAATGCTTCCAGACTCGACTATTGAAAGAATAGTTTCCTCAATGGAGAACGCGTTGGTAGGAATTTTTTTTCCTTTCACCCCTCTATTAACATGGTCTGGCGTTGGATTGTTGTCAAATGACATCTGAAGGTCAGTGCCAAAGTGAGCATTATGGTGGGGGGTCTATTCATCTTCAAGTTTGTGCACCCAAGGATGATCTTCTATGGTCCTCTCTACGAGCCCCTGGTTATTTGGAAAACACAACTCATCTATGTGTAGGTGGAAGCCAAGGTCTGACCCTGCTGCAGATCTGAATAAAACAACTCCTGTGTGGGTCAGACTACCCGATCTACCACTCAAGTTCTTAAATGATATGGTGTTTGAACAGATTGGAAACTCCTTAGGGCGATTCATTATGACAAACATCATAACAAGAAAAAAATCTAGGTTAGTGTTCGCTCACTTCTGTGTGAGTATTGACATCCAAAAGACCCTTCTGAACTTCATCATTTTGAATTCCAAGTTCGTGAAGTGGTCTCAACCAATTTTTTATGACAATTATATTTTTTTGGTCAGAAATGCTTAAAAATCGGTCGTAAAGGATAATCAGAAGCTTAAAGATACCTGGTGACCCCTCAAAGGGCAACCTATGGTGATACTTGGTGATCCCTCAAAGGGCTATCCTTTCAAAGAGTGCATCTCGAATATCCTCACAACCCCTCCCAAATCTAGAAATCGTGAAGAAAAACCTAATGCTCCTCTAACCCACTCTGCTTCTCCTTTGAGGATGGAAAGCATTGTGGCAAAAGATGCACAACAGGAGGATATTTTGTCAATGAACAAATTGAAAGAGACTATAATCTATTTAGTGAAGGATAAGGAAGAAGGGGAAATATCATGTGATTCCCTTAATAGTCAAACCCTCATGGAGACCTCCCTCCCATACAGTTCAAAGGTCCGTTTTCCCATTCCTACAAGGGTAGAGATAAGTAATTAGACATATGGTCATCTGTTGGACCTAGAAGGATGGACAACCCCTAAGAAAAAAAGTAAGAATAAGAAAGTAGAAGTAGGTGTAGAGATCAAGGTAGGAAAACCCTCTCAAAGGAAAAAGACAAAGAGAAATAACAAAGGAGATTGATTTTGTTAAGGAAAGAATGTTGGAGGTGTCCTCCAAGAAGAATTGTAAATGAGATTCTTTCTTGGAATATTGAAGGGCTCAATAGCCCTCTCAAGCAATTAGCTCTAAAAAAATACCTTTTAGAAAATACAATTAATATCCTTTTAATCCAAGAAGTCAAAATGAAGCTCTTCAAGAAGCTCTAGCCTTAGTAAGTCTCATTTATTCTGAGTCTTTCCAATCCTCCCCTTTGCTCCCCTCTATATTACTAATGTCATTTTACTACATGAGAATAAATATAGGTATGAACAATCAATTGCACTTATCAACAAGTCTTTGCATGAAGATAAATGGAGGCATAGAACATCGAATGATAGGATAATGTCCAAGGAATCTATTAGTAAATAATTATTTGAATCAATTCATGAATTAAAATATAATATTCCAATTAGCTTAGAGATGTCAATGCATATGTTGCATGATGCAGAAGAATAAAAGAAGGGTGCAATGCTCAAATAGTACTTGAGATTATGAAAATGAATGAGGATGGAAGAGATGCACATGATAAATCTTCACAAGTGATCAAACAATGAGGCATTTGTTTGACAAGAAGGCTCTTCAATAAGGTATTTCAGATGATTGCATATGTGGAATGATATATCAAACAATGTTGCAATGGATTCTTCAACTATTGAAGCACCTAAATTTGACTAGATGTTGGTTTCTTATCATTGTCAATGTGGTTTTAAAGATATTTAGAGGCCAAGTATTCCTAAAATTTTATACAACTAGAAAATGAATGAAAATCAATAAATAAGACTAAACCCATAGTCCCAAATGTATGTTGTGATGTATTGATTTAATATGGAAGGATTATAATGGGTTGTTACTCAATTGCTCAAATTGGAGAATAGTGTGGCAAGACCATATAAATTTGATGAGTATGGTCATAGTGCATACTACCTCAAGATAGTAACAAGAGATCCCATGGAGTTATTGATTCATGACAATATGGATTGAGCATTACTTCTTGTAATAATGAGTTTTGACTTGTACATATTATGTTGTGTATGATTTATTCTTGTGCAATTGTGACCCTTATCAATCATGATTAAGTGTTTTCTCCTAGTCCCCTTATTGACAAGAAGGCTCTTCAATAAGGCATTTGAGATGATTGCATAGTATTCATGTGGAATGTTATATCAAACAATGTTGCAATGGATTCTTCAACTATTGAAGCACCTAAATTTGACTAGATGTTAGTTTCTTATCATTGTCAATGTGGTTTTAAAGATCTTTAGAGGCCAAGTATTCCTAAAATTTTATACTACTAGAAAATGAATGAATCAATAAATAAGACTAAACCTATAGTCTCAAATGTATGTGGTGCTATATTGATTTAATACAAAAGGATTGTAATGGGTTGTTACTCAATTGCTCAAATTGGAGAATAGTGTGGCAAGACCATATAAATTTGATGAGTATGGTCATAGTGCATACTACCTCAAGATAGTAACAAGAGATCTCATGGAGTTATTGGTTCATGACACTATGGATTGAGCATTACTTCTTGTAAGTAATGAGTTTTGACTTGTACATATTATGTTGTGTATGTTTTATTCTTGTGCAATTGTGACCCTTATCAATCATGATTAAGTGTTTTCTCCTAGTCCTCTCATTGTTGTTCTTTTTTTATGGTTTTCTCCCAAAGATCTAGATTCTCACTACACCTTCAAGAGAAACACATCCTCAACCAAAACTAATGTTGGGACTCAATCTAGAAATGCAAAAAATCACTTGAGCCCCAACCCACTTGTGTATTTAACCTTATTTTACTCACCATCTTTAACCAATTTAAGAAAGGTCCAAATGAGTCTCCCTTGGTCAAGTTTTCCTAAGTGTTGTTCTTCATCACCCCCCATGTTCCTGCCATTTACTAGAAGTTGCAAAAAAAATTAAAAAGTTCTAAGTTTGAGAAGGTTTTATTTATTTTCTACAATTTTTATGGAGTTGCAAAGTTTCATTGGACTACCTAACTTTTTTTGGTCATCCAACCTCTTATCCTAACCATCAGTCCTACATAAAATATTAGTAAGGTCTATTGGATCCCTTCATACCTTTATTTTCCTTCCTTCCATCATTTTGTAGGTTTTCAATAGACATCTAGACTTCTTCCATTTTATTTCCATGTCTTGACCTTGTGTCTTCTTCTAGAATCCATATTATCTCATTCTCTTGCTCCTATATCCTTTTCCCTTTTGTGAACTTGTGAAGATCATATAGATATCTTCATCTAGTTTCATCTCTAGTTATCCCTACCTCCCTTCCATATCCCTGTAATCTTCCATTCCCTCTCCCTTTGTGTACTTGGAAAGTTCCAATGGGATTTTTTTGTATTCCATTTACACCTCCAAAAATCCACACCTCTAATTCCTTAATTATTTATTGCATTCTTTCTAGCTTCCCTCATTGTCAACTTCATTTGCACCTTTAGACTTATATACTTCCTCCAATTCTACCTCCACTTCTCATATCTACATGTTTTTCCTACATCCATTCCAATCCTTTTGTGGATTTTCAATGGACTTCTGAACTTGTATCCCCATGTCCAATCCTACAATGAAACCATGGATCTCCTATTTTAACCTCTCATCCTACATCAAAATTCCAAATTTCTTCTAAATTGCCTCTACATTCATTATCTATCTTCCCTGGATTCCATTAGTGACCCAATTTGACTCTTGCAACTACTCCAAGAGTGTTTTCTTGCCTAAACATCATTGCATCTCAAGGTTGTGAATTCACATTTACTTTCAATAATGGAAGATGAAGGTGACCATGTGGTCATTAATACACTCAAATTTTGTTGATGAGATGATCAAACCCCTTCATAATGAAATTTTTGTGGCCCTAAAGTGTATTCATTCCTCTAAGAGTGTGAGCAACAATTTTGGGACCCAACAATTTTTGTAAGGGTTCAATTTTTATTTTACAAAGGTAGGAGTTTGTTTTATGTAAGAAAATAACTTACACAATAAAAGAATATAATATAAAATATGTTGTTAATACTTGATAATAGTATGTCATTTTGAGGGAGATACCTCCAATAGTCTTCAATAAGAACACAATACTCAATATTATGATAATAAAATAGCCACTAGCTCTTACATATGTACTTTACTTGTGTCTTGGATGTCACCCAAGCTGACTTAGATACCTAAATAAAAAATCCTTGGATGGCTTGACTATCTAAATAATAATATAATAATGATTAAATAGCTTGACAAAGAGTTAAGGTGGGTACAACCCAACTACTCATAACCCTATGCACACTATAGGATTAAGGGTGTAGTATGTCCCTCTCTTTAGAGAAGCATTGTCCTCAATGTTGAATAATTGTGGATGTTTTTGCATAAAATCATCATCTTATTATTATTCTTCTCTTTTGTGTTCTTCGTGTTCTTGTTCTTCTTGTTCTTCTCAAGACTTTTTGTGAAGATCCACATGTTAGGAATCTCTGGAACCTTGGCTAGAAACTATTTATCCAATTATTGATTTGATTTATTTTATTTTTGCATCCATCCTTCTCAATATTTTATCCTTAATCTTGTCAACCTCTACCCTTACATCATCCAAGGTTATGGTATCCCTCTCTTTTAATGGATTTTTTTTGTGAGGAGTCCTTTCATGAGTGACGAGATTCCTTCTCTTGCCTCTTGTTGAAGCCCCCACCATGGTGTGGCAAAATAATTTTTTAATATATTACATAAAACAAGTCTAATCAATCTTTAAAAATTATAGTAACTTACCAAGGCTTAGATATCACTTCCCAAAACAATCCTCCATGAATTTCACTAATTTGTAGCCTTGGGAGTGAATTTGATGGAAACACTAATTATGTAATAACCCCTTGAATTCTACTCTAAAAGTTCTCAAATATAGACTACAATAGATTGAATATGTCCTTGAAAAACCCTTTAAAATTTAGGAAAAAATCACCAAAATGAAAGAGATGCATTTCTCAAAATAACCTCTAAAATTGAAAAAATCCATCTTGTTTCTTGCCTTCACAATGCTCAAATTATGCTCTAATAGTAGTTTTAATGAAAAAAATTGCAAAATAGAAAAATATAATAGGAAATATGTTGTAAATACTTGATAATAATATGCCACTTTGAGGGGGCAACCTCCTAATTTACTTTGAGAGGGATACCTTCTATAGTCTACAATAAGAACACAATACTCAATATGATGATAATAAACTAACCACTAGCTCCTATATATACCATATTCATACCTTGAATTTCACCCCAACTAACTTAAATACCTAAATATAAAAATATAGGATGACTTGATTATCTAAGTAAGAATATAATCATATAACTTATTTAAGAGTTAGTTTATCCACAAGCCAAATAGTCAACCTATGCACACTATAGGATTAAGGGTGTAGTACTTTAGCTATGTACCCATGCAACACCAAGTTCACAACCAATGGCCTTTGCACTAATGTAGACTATTAAAGCTCCCAAACACACTTTTAAAACTGTACACCAAGACTTATAAGGTACACTTCAAATGAAAAGACAAATTAAAATGAAACTCTTTTTTGGTGATGTAAGATTGTTCGACCCCCAAGGTGCTTGCTCTTATAATCTTTCATAATAATAAATGTGGAGTGTTGGCATTTTTACAAGGAAAAGTTTCATCATATGCATGACCCAAGGCTAGATTTGGCCTTATATTTTATGTGTGGTTGTTTTCTTGGTTGCTAATGTTGCATGTGACATGTGTCTTTATCATCTATCTTGTGAGTAATGGTGTCTTAATACTATTGTTGCATTGATGAGGATACTTTTAATGTTTTTAAAATTTTTGTATTTTTGCTTCTATATATGTAACAATTTTTTTAATCTTTTTGCAGTTATAAAGTTTACCAAAAATGGGAAATTATTACTATTTATATCCTAAAATATTATGCTAAACATATTTTACTCTTAACTCGATTGTAAAGCTACTATGGACGATTGATCAAAAAAGCATATATGTGTTCTAAACTCACATTTTTGATATGTTATTAACAATTTTAGTTGTTGTTTTGAAGAACTACACACTAAATTTAGTACAATAGTTTTTCTTGAAAATAAATTAATCAATTTGTTTATCTTGTCAAAAAAAAAATGTAAAATCATAGCCTTACCACATCATGTGTAAAGTGGTAAGCCTAAATCATTTTCCAATTAATGAGAAAGGAAAAACTTCATGTAATATGTGAAAACATTTTGAAAAGTGTGACACCCTAATAAAAAATTATTAGATAAACATGCAATCAATATACTTGTTAAGGTAATAACAAGATTAAAATCTCATTTCAAATATTACAACCCAAAACTTTTCAATCAATAATCTAAGGAAAAAGACCATAGATGAAGATAAGTATTAAAGTCATGTTTAAAAAAAAACATGCATTAGGTAAAACAAAGATAAGATGTGAGGTTGTAATGTTTATATGTAAGATATTAGGTATGTGGAGCATCTTCACAACAATAAATATAGTATTATATTTTTATAAACATGATTAGAAAATATTTCTTAAAAGATTAGGTTCAAACTTGGTCTATAAAATATAATCGGAACCATCTCACAAAAGTAGGTGTTTATCTAAGTAATTTTATCTTTTTCTATTGATATTGTAAATCATGATGAGATGGTTATAACTATAATTATGAGCATTACGAACATGTCAAACTATACTTGGTATCAACCAAGCTCTCATCTTAGAGCATTAAAGCATTGATTTCAATTGTCTTTGGCCAACTTGCACTTACTAGAGATAATGCATTCAATGCTTACATATCATTAACCTAGACTCTTTGTCCTACTAAAACTTACAAACACAAGATTAAAAACCAAGTGTAAATAGCAACAATTGTAAAAACCAGATATATAGCCATAAAATTCATAAAATCAAACCTATTACTATTAAGTACATAAGAAAAGACACTTCAAAAATCATAAACAATAAAACAATACATAAGCACAAGATAAACCAATTGAACCAATGGTTGCAATCTTTATAGTATGATCATGAAAACTAAATGATACAATATGTCAATAGTAGACAATGTGGTTATTAGAAAATCCCAACATTAAGAAAGTGAAAAATAAAAATTGACAAGTAAAATCATGAAGAGAATCAAGCAATAAATCAAGAGACGAATAAACAATGGTAACATGCATGCCCCAAGGAACTATCCACCAAATGTCACATAGGGGGTTTGGGAGAAGAGTTCTAGGGAACCACCATGAGAGGAACATGGGTACCACTAGTAGAAGGAAGTGAAGGGGGCATGTGGCAAATGGTGGGTTGCACAAGATGGGCAAGGGAGTAGAGAGGCTATTGTTAGATGGCGTTGCTCCAACTGGACAAGATGTTTATGCCAACTAACAACTTCAACCTTCTTATAACTTCATAGATATTGAATAGGGAAAGATTTCAATGAATATAACAGTCTCTCAAGCACCTTGATTGTATCAAAGAACAAGACAACTATCTACTTCCAACCAAGGAGCATTTATACAATGTCCAAGTGATCTAGTCTCAAATCCTATATAAGCATGTTAGATTTGTCTTTACTTGAGAAATCCTATGTTGGAGAACCCACCAATGAGGATTTTGCCTTATAATTCAAGCATTACACAAAATTATCTTTATGTAGGTGGGAAGCAATATTTAATAGGTTTTACAATGCCTAAGCTACTAAATTGCCTCCTAAAATACTCTCTTATTCCAATTTAAAATTCAACACCTCTTCCTCAAATTGTCTCATCTCCATATCATTTTTTGTGGCCTCCTACTCTACTATTTAGTGAGTATTATACTAGAAACTCAAACAATGATCTTTTTTATACTCACTTTATGGGAGAAGGTAAAATTTAAACAATAAAGAAAGAAAAATAAAACCTATCTTTATTCAAAATCCATATATCTATTCAACCAAATCAAGAATCCCAATAACCTCTATATAGGTAATTATCATGAGAACAAGAAGCAAATTGAACTTAATCTTTTTTAGACTTACTTTATGAGGGAAAGTAGAATTTAAACAATAAAAAAATAAAAATAAAACCAATCTTTATGCAAAATTCATATATCTATTCAACCAAAACAAGAATCCAATTTAAGACTTCATAGTTGAACTTAATCTATAACATGAATGCAAGATTATGAACATAACAAACAACAAAGTGAGCAAAGCCATGATACACACTTAAAACGAAAACTAGAAGATCAAAAACAATTTATGCATTTGAATGAAACTATTTGTTTCAATGAGACAAATTTTGGCTTGGAGCTTGGGACACTACAAGGCATTAGAACAATTTTAATTAAACAATAAAATTTCTCTTAATATAAAAAACAAATATAACCACTACATACATTCTAAACTCACATGAAGCCTTTACCACATACAGATTTGAATTTGAAATGCAAGCTTAGTCAACCCAATCTTATAATTCTCTTGTATTTTAAATATTTATTTGTACCAAAAAAGTCACTTTAGAACTTATTACATGTATGTGTGTTGGTGCTATAGGCAACCCAATCTTATAATTCTCTTGTATTTTAAATATTTATTTGTACCAAAAAAAGTCACTTTAGCACTTATTACATGTATGTGTGTTGGTGCTATAGGCAATTTTTCTCTGACAACAAAAGAAATATATGTATCTATAATTAACTTATAGATTTTATGGAAAGAAAGTCCTTATGTTTTGAAAATGAGTATGTGTATTTACAGAATGTTATAATGCATGTTTTTTTTAATAACCACATAAATATTATATTCTAAAGTGTCTTAAAATATCTTTCTTGTTATATTAACATTATAAGAAATTTTCAAAAAAATCAGGTTTCGAATCTAATTTTATGTACCATAAAATCAAATCAGAAAAATATTTAGAAAAAACCTAGAATATATTCACTTGTATATTCATAATAAGTTCCCACTTACACTAATGGGTAGATTGCAATCTCTTGACAATAATAAACTTCATTCCACTTATTTAGAGGTTTGAGAGAAAGTTTCTCTTCCTCATCAAAATAGAAATTTTTTCTATGCACACTTAATTACAAAGAACCTTCAAGTTTTAATATCAACCGTTCAATTTATAGACAAGTTCTGCATTTATCCATCTATACACTTTGTTACATTAAGAGGGCTTCCTAACAACAAGAACTGGGCATTTTGCGTGATGAACACAATAACTGCTCACACTCCCTAAAAGGGCTCTGCAAAATCAAAACAAGAATGAATTACTCTTTATCAAATTTGGAATATATAATCATGCAAGAGTTTATGCCATTTTAGTAAAAAGCCTGATTGCAACTTAATATCTTTGTAATGAACGATTAAAACTTTTTTAAGTTATTTGGCTTTGATACTATAGCTGAAGACAAAATTAATTTTCTATATGTTAAAGAGTTCATTATGATAGAAAATCAAGGAACTCGAATAGACCAGAAGGTGCTGAAGCACATACAAAAATGAGACTGCTAGAAGAATTGAATTTTACTAGAAAATACAGATTGAATCCCCGAGGTTTAGTGGTGCTACTTCATATCCTTTTTTATTGTTCCAAAAAACACAGAGGGATGACTGATTTTTGGTATTTAGCCTATGATAAGGTAGAAATGTGTACCTATCATTATCAGATATAATAAATATGTTTAAAGCTTTAAACTTTAAGTTATGTTTTTTACCTTAGAGGTTTGAATATTCGATCTGAGCTCACGTATTGCTAGAGGGAATGAATTTGGATAATGCACATCATCATTGACTAAAAATGGCCGTGCCACCTGTTACCAAGCTGATAAATTTTTATTTGATTCTTTCCTCTTTTTTCTCACTATAGTAAATGGCTGTTAATTGACCCTAAAGAAAAATGAAGGACAGTTTCTTATTGTTTTTCATCCAATCTGAGACGTCGCCTAGCTTGGGGGTTTTAGACTTGGCAAGAGACAAAACAAAACCCTAGATGTTTATTAATGTATTTCATGGCTATCGAACAGACTTGTCAGATTACATACTTAATTGTCTTCAATTATCAAACTAAACTCATTATTATTTGACAGTATTCCAAGCGCCCATGAATTTCCTAATACTAAAAGATTGGGACCATAATTTGCTAATCGAACTGGAAGAATAGCATTTAGTCTCTTCAAGAAGCACAATCATATCAAATACGTGATTTGGTAGATACTCTTTTAAATTAAGTATTTTTGTCTTTAGCTTGGATGTCTTTTATATGACAAGATAATAGTTTCGTAGTATCATTCACTGCTAGACTGTTTAATATTTTCTCTAAGTTGCTTGAATGACATGTGCACCTTGCTTTGTTCAAATGCCTGTTCTATAACTGGGATTTCATCTTGAGGACATTGTTTCCCTTCTTTTTGGATACATAAACAAGGCTTCTATTGAGGACCCCTACCCTGTAATTTCATAAAAAATGGCCGATTGAGGAGGATAAATTTACCATAAGGCAATTAGAAAATCCCAATAATGGGCATGGTAGTGACAACAGAAGCAAACAGCTACTGAAAAACATATAAGCATATAATCGAGACTTCGGATCACATCTAAAATTGACAAAATAATATAATAACCAATCCCATAAAGCAAATAAAAGACAAACTTGAAGAGACTATAACTGGAAATCAACTTGGTGGAACTCCAGGGCATCTCCTTCATCTTCCTCAGAAGAATAAGAGAATAAGGGACATGAAAGAATATCAACCTCAATCTTGGCTGTGTTACACCCCTACAAACTCATCTTTGGAAGGTTGTTTCCTTGTGTTTCATTGTCTTTGCTTGTCAAAATGGTTGCAGATTAGAACTGAATGTCATGATCATCTCTTTAAGGTTTGTCCTTGTCTCAAGTATGGTCATCATAAGTTTGTCTTGTCCATTGCTGAGGTCATGTGTGAACAGGAAACAATGGACAGTCCAATAAAAGAAAAGCTTGATAGGTTCTTGTGGAAGTGGAGAGATCATGTTGGAGCACCTAACACAAGGAGATTCAAGTGACAGAGATGAAGAAAGAATGTGCTTTGGATAGGTTTGTCACCACTTTAGAGGCGGATGCAAGTAAAGGGCATGCCTGACAACATTCATTCATCTTTAAGTGACGAACCCTCTCCATATGAACCCCTAGGTTTTAAATGACAGGGTCCCTAATGGCAAGATCATAGGAATGGTAACTGACAATGACAAAGCACATGCACCTGGGCTAGACATGACAACCTTTTCATGACAAGAGAGTGAATGGTGCACCTGAGTATGAGGAAACGTGTTTCAAGGGAGAAGGATGACTAAAAGTCGTACCTATGTGCATACAATCAGTCTTTAAGTGAAGATGACAAAAAGGTGTGCCTGCAGGTTATGTCAATGTTCAGGTGTCATGATTGAGCAAAATGAGCATCTTGGAGAGTTTGAGCAACACTTAAGTGGCAAAGGTGGCTGCATGGCATTCCTATAGTGGATAAAGGACCATTCAAGTCACATAAAGCCCTTAATTGTGTGCCTGGTGTATCCATGTCAAGAGGTTCAGTGACATACATGATTAAAAGGTGCACTTGAGGAGAAATGAATGTTTTAATTGATAGACATGGTAAGAATGCACACCTGAGTGTGATAAGGGATGACTTAAGTGTCAGCAACTCCCAAATGTTGGTGTGAACAAGGTATTTTACCTAACTAGATCACCTAGTAGGTCCTTTTCACACATGTTCACATGTTAAGTTTACTTAGGGCTTTAGGAATCTTTCTAGAAGTCTTTAGTAGTCATGTGATCTTATCTTATCATATCACTAGTTGTCTCATTGCATAGGATTAAGACACTTGTCACAATCTTGTCTTGTCGAATCTCTCAACCTTGCCTATATGACCAAGGCATCGTATGTACATTTTATCATAAGGGGTTTATTCATAATCCATTGTGCCCGTAATCAGGCAATATTTTGCTCTTGCTGCTCTCTTGTGGAAGGCATCTTTTGGTTTTGCAGCTGACCTTGTGATCTTGAGTCCATTGGTGACTCTAACACCAAAGAGTGCACTCATGCCAATGTTTTGGTGGCAAAAGCAACAAAAAGTGCGCTAGGTCTTCAGCTTCTTGAAGTAGCAAGAACTGATTTCAGTCATGTACGATAGCAGATTTCCTAACATGTATGATGGCAGTTTACACCCTAACACCATATCTCTGCTTCCACACATATTTCAGTAGTTTGAACAGTCTCAGTCGGAACAGCAACGAACAAAGGGCATTTCAGTACAAATTTCATGATTTTTGCGAAGTATTCTCAGCTAGGATTTGGCTGATGTAAAAATCAGTACTCTAAAATTGTAGTCATCTAGAGTTTTATGTGTAGTGCAGATTCATGGTAACTACCAAGGGTTTAAGGACAGATTCTAGCCATTTGAACAAAGATAATTCAGCTAGGATTGTTAATTTGTGGTAAATCCTAGGGTTTCTCTATGGTTTGCAAGTGACACAGCTGTCTGAAAGAGAGTATAACAGTAGCATTGCAGCCATCTTTGTTACAATGTTCCACATATTTGATTGATCATGTGGGGTTTTCTCATATCTCGGTTCAAGGGTTTCAACCATCAGTTTTCAGTTTTGTCAAAATCCTAGGCAATTGTTTTCTGTTGTGCAGATGGGAACCAGCAGTTAGGGTTTCAGAATGATTTCGTTAGCAATAGGACCTATGATTTAGAGCACTAAATTTGCCTTGTTTGTGCAAATGGCATCAGATTCAAGTCACCAAGATTGGATGATGAAATCATCACTTGATGAGTGGTTAAGGTTTTGGAATTCATCAAAGGATCCGACTGTCTCATAGCAAGGGCTACATCAGAAACATAGAGAAATTTTATGCATCAAACTGCTATTTTTTGTAGTTGCTTTTTTAGAGGTCCAATTTTTGGATAGACGGTTAGGGCCTATTTTTAAGGTTGCTTTTAGTTAGTTTTTGTTTGTCCTTTCTTTAGAATAGTTTTTGCTTTAAAGTTCCTTTTTTCTTGCTTTTTAAGAGCTTTAAGTGTTTTGCTTTCAAAAGATGACTTTTGGGATTAATTATCATCTCAAGTCCCAAAAATTAGTATTTTGTAACCTATAAATAAGTTCATTTAACATATGAATTCTTAATGATAGTTGACATTACTATATTTCTAATTTCATTAATTGAATCGAATGTAGATTACAGCATCAAACTTTGTCTTGATGATATCTATCTATTGAGGTTATAGCTTTAAGTGCAACATAGCTTTTCAATTCCTAGAATAATATGTTGTTATTTTTCCAAGTTGTTATTCTTTCAAATTTTGTATGCATTGAATTGTTGGTCTCTACTTTAGCCAATAGGAAGGTGTTGTTTGTTTGTTTAGAGTTGGATGGTTTCATTCTCAAAGTCTTTGAAATCTTGCTTGTGAGACAAGAGTTGTTATCAGTCTTGTGCTCATATCTGAGGCAAAAAACCAAGTAGATAGTTATTTCATTATTGCAAAACTACCTAGAGGAAATATTGTAAAGTGTGAATAACTATATATTTTGTCTATAGCTTAGTGTCTAGGGTTAGTTTAGATCTCAAGGAGGTTCCCCTTCTAATTGGAAGACGGGTTTTACCTCACAAACTATTATAGTTGAGTTGTCCCAAAGGAGAAAAATTAAAATGCTAACAATTTTTGGCACCCACCATGGGTCAAGAGACAGGTCAATCTTGCAATGGGAAGCTATTCTTATCACCTCCAATTGAAGTTATTCCATTCTAGAAAATAAGGTTTATAATAGATCACAAAGGAAAGCAAATCTTTCTAATCTTGCCTCTCAACCACTCAATCAAACTTTTTCAAATGAGGGCTCATCTTCTCTAACTATTGTTTACCTCACTGTATATGGTTCAACGTACTACGTACTACTAAAGTAAATTGAATATTTGCAAAACATGGAACATAAATATATAACATAATATGATTGAATCATGAAACACTTCTATTCATTTCCAGCAAATATCAACATGTACAATTTGACGGTCACAGTATCATTAAATCCACACACATAACCCCATCTGACTACATGATCCCAGTACATATAGCGCTCGACGGTGGTTGAGTAACCAACCGTCGTGTCGCTTCATAACCATAACTGCCCACTAATCAGGACTTAGTTACATGCCATTAATTATACTTACTTATTCCCGCTACGACTATGGTTTTATTATCAAAGCAACCAGCCGACTACTCCAAGGCCGACTACGCTAAGGCCTTATGTCGGCTTACATCATCCCTCCCCCAAAAGAAGTCGGCTTCCCAAATGACTAACACAAAAACTAGGAACCCTTTTTCAAAACAAATTTAGTGAGAATAGGGTTGAGAGGACATCCCTGGCGGCTGGGGGACTGAAGAAGTGGTTGCCGGAGTGGTGAGCTGTTGCAATCAGTATACCTCCTCAGTACGTTGTTGCAGGTGATGAGTGGCCTTCAATTCCTTCTCTCGTGTGGTCTTCACCAGATGCACCGCCTCCTTCAGGTTCTTGTTGGCCTTCTCCAGTTCTTCGTCCTTCCTTTCCAACTGTCTAGCCATCTCTTCCTCTTGCACCTTCATCCTCCTCTCCATCTCCAATATGGTGGTATCTCAGTCGATCACCTTCTTGTTTTCTTCCTCCAATAGGTGAGAGAGCTCTTGCCTTTGTTTCTCAAGAGATTCTACCTTGGCCTGCATGTTCTGGGAAAGAGTGATTGCCTGCTCTGCTTTTTGCGCCATTTTGTCTACCCTCATCTCAAACTCCTTGTAGGCTAGGAACAAAGACCTGTATGCTGCCTCCATTTCAAAAAGTTGTGCCACTAGCTTATTGTCCTTCCCATGGAAGGACGACCTCTTGGGATACCAAGCTGCCATCATCTCTGGTGTCTTTCTACCTACCCACTCGCCTATGAATATTCTGTTGAACTCCTTTTCACTCTCCGAGTTCATGAACTAGATGATCCGCCTAGCCTCTTGCTCTTCTATTGGTGAGTAGTTTTGGTTCAGTGTCTTTGCAATGTCTGACACTTCCTTTATGACCAATGCAATAGGCTTGAGGCTGTGGATGTACCTCTCAATTGTGCCTATTGGGTCCTCTCTGTCAAGCTTGGAGATCACCACAGCAATCCCCTCAGATACATCTGCCTCACTGGACTCCCCATCGGTGCTAGCGGTTGCAGGTACGGCTGGTTGCTTTGCCATTAGAGGCTCCCCATCTAATATGATGTGTATCACCTGTTGTGCCAGTTCTCCCACCTCTCCTCTTGGTTGCTCTGTGTCTGCCTGCTGAACTGCTGGTATGTGTGTTGCTAGCTGTGTACTCTCTGTTGTCCCAATCGGCTAAGTGCTCCCTGTTGGTACTCCCTCTATCTCCCTCAAGCCAGGCGAGTGTATGGGGGAAATTTCCTCTTCCCGAATAGGGGACCCCATTTGCATCAACCATCCGTCTGCATGGAGTACCTCCCCTGGTGGTACATCCTCACCCATTGTGTTGTCCAAGGCCACCTTCTCTGCTGCTACCCTTTCGGTCGTCGCTCCTCCCGTCAATGCTATGTCTCTAGCCACTCCTCCTTCGGGTACTATGTCCTCTTCAGGCATCTTTGGCTCACCCTCAACTGCTCCAACCTCGCCAACCTCCTCTACTGACTCCTGTTCGACTGGTGCTATCACTCGGGGATTGACATCTACCAAATAGACGCCAACTAGTGCGGTGCTGTCGGTTGAGGAGGAGAGCGCTAACTGTTCATACTCCATGCTATCCGGTTGCTTCCTCTTCCTCCTTATTGTCTTCGGTTTCTCTATTGTACCGCCTGCCTCTAAAGTTGTCCACCTGAAAACCGTTTGCCAAGAGGGGTCATAATCCTTGTCTAGCTGCAGTTTCCCTAGTTTACCCTGCGGCACCTGATTGTAGACGGCATCCAAAAATAGTGCTATCAGATGATGGGTCATGTAGAATGCTTTGTGTTTGCATTCTAGAAATTCGCTAACCCTTTCTGACAGGTATAGCGCCCAGTTGTAAACCCGTCCTACACTCAACCCAAACATGAAGTCAACCATCTAGGTTGCTATATCCGAAGCTCGGCTAGCACTTGTCAACCTGCATTTGATGAGGTCTCTAATACACTTCCACTCAGTACTCACCAGCATGTGTTTTTTCAGTCCCTGCACCCCTGAACTCCACACCATCTCCTTTTCCTTTTCCGTGATATCAGGTCTGCAAATGCGTTTAATGATCATTTCTTTTTGTTGTGTCGTCATCTTTGTGGTTGGCTTGGCAACTACCTTGCCAGACGCAGGTATGCCAAAGACTCTTCTGAAGTCTGTTGGGTGACAATGTCAACAATAACAACAATTCACCTCTATTGCCTTTGTTGTGAGGAGCTAGCATTGGTCCCTTGACTTTGAAAGAATGCCTTGATTTTCCAAATGTTTTGAGGAAAGGTTTCTTGAAGTTTCATGGTGACGGCACACATCTAGATGAGCATATATCAGCCTTCACCACAACATGCAATATTTTGGGAGCGGCTCATGATGTAGTTTGAAATTTTGTTGAGACATTGGTTGGTGGCATAGCATAATGGTTTGTAATGTCCCCGATTTAGCCCTACGATCTACAATTGGATTTAGCCTATTTCCAAAAACTCGTAGGCTAAGCAAAATGGGAACACTTACTATTTATAGTAAGTCATGATACTGCTCAGTTGGCATACAAATGTGGTTTTGACAAACTTACTATTTATAGCAATATGCTATTTTTGGTAAGTATATTTATAGCAGTATCACTCTAGCAGCAACTCAATCTTTTGTAGTTCAGTGTGGCCGATTCAATTTGGCTTTCTATTGAGTTGAAGTGAGCTTACTATTTTTGGCAATGGCTATTTTTAGTAAGTCTAATCTTGGCAATATCATCATCTGCAGTTCAGCTCAGGTCAGGTCATCATGTTATTTGTGGTAATCCATCAGTTTCAGTATTGGCTTTGGTTTTGGTTATCTCCTTGGACTAAGTGTTATACTTAGTTAATTTCATGTTTTTAAGTTGTCCCCCCATGCCTAGGAGTGATAACTTCATGTTGTTTTAAAGAGGGGACATTAAGGGGTCATGTTGAGCATTTAATGATTTATTAAATGCTTTATTGTTGCAAATAGAAATGGACGCCTAAAGGAAAGGGAAATAATGTTTTATTATTTCACAATAAAGTGAATGGTTGAAGGTGCGTCCCTTGGGAAGTTGAAGATTCAACTTCTTGGAATTCAAAGTGTTTCATTTGCCCATTGAAACTTATATATTGCTGCATCGTGGAGAGCTGATTATGTTATGTTTTGGAAAGCAAAGTTATGTTGTTGGTTTGAAATCCAGAATCCGGCTAAGGGAAAGCTTAGCAATTCTATTCCATTCTTCGGGCCTGAAACTATGGTTCCCTAGATGATGGATTGAGAGTGTGCTTCATTCAGAAGTACATATTGAACTTCAACTTTGGAGAAATTGATGTTATTTCCAGAATTTGTGTTGTTGGTCCTTTCATGGTTGAAGGACGTTTCTATTTACAGCTTTGAGAGTGATTATTATTTTGTTTTGGGTGTTTGACCAAAGGAATTCTATGCTTGGGGCGACCCTTCCTACCAGTTTGCAGATTTTAGTTTGGAGCCTTTGATTTTATATGTCAAAATCGCCCCTCAAGGAGGGTCGTACATTTCAGCTTGCATTGGGAATTGTGCCATAAATAATAGTTGGTGTTTTGAGGTTGTTTCTTCATCTCAGCAAGGGCGCCTATCTTCTAATTGACCAATGCACTTGGAATCATGCAATTCGGAGGTAATTTGGTTGAGTTATGAGCATTTGATTATTTTATGTAGTTGCTGATTTGACATTTCCAGAATTACAATTTGCTGAAACAGAATTAAATCATTTACTGTTTCCATATCTCTTCTTCTTTTCTCATTATGTTCTGACATGGAAACAATGTATAACATGGTGCTTTGAAAAAAGGTGAAAAACAGTGTAATTTGCAGCTCTCTTTTTTGTACAAACTGTCAACAGTAGTACTGTTTCAGTTTTAGCTTTTGCTGCAATATTTAATTAAATTCACATTAAGCACCCCTGGATGGTATACCGCCAATGTGGATAATCTGATTTGTAATCTCTTTCATGCCCACTTTCAAGTGGTGAATCCCCACTCTTCAGTGGATGCCTGCCGCAGCAGAAGAAGTATTAAATTTGTAATCTTTTCCCCCCACTGTTTGGTGGTAGCGTGGAAAATTCTTTGGCTGGTTATCCGCCTTGTTTCATTTCAATTCAGCAATAGTACTCCACCATATGTTAGCACCTCACCTGTCAAAGGATCTTGAGTGCACATTCTTGGTGTCGAGTTTAATATCTCTCTTTCAGTGTAATCTCATACTCTTTGATTCAGTAGATCCTAGGGATCCTCTAACCATATGCCTGCCCCTCCTCCTTAAGTGGTTTTAGGGCGCATTCTTGGTTAGAGTTCTTTCATGTACGTTTTGGGTTATGCTAACCTTAACGAGTGATTGATTCTATTGTAAATGTTCACTAAAAACAAGAAAAAATTGAGAGAGTATATTTCAGTGGTATATTTCATGGTTTCACCATCTTGCCGCATGTTCAACCACTTGTTGGACCTTCATGTGCATAATGTTTTTTTTCATATTTCAAACAGGTGGGGATGGTCGTATCTTGTTTGCCCAATTGTCAAATGCAAAGAATCATAGTTGAAAAACTCGGACTTGGCAATAACTCGGCAAGTCCAAAAAATTTAAAAATTTGGGACTCAACAAAAACTCAAGGAAAAATTTGGCAATAACTCGGCAAATTTATTGAACATTTGAAAAATCATAATTTTTTTAATTTTCTTCAAAAACACAAATTTGTATAACATATTACTGATTTCCATCATATATAAATCAAAATTTGAGTTTAATACATATTATCCTTTACTCTCCTAGACATACAATTCAAAACTTTTGACACATGTATATAAAATTAAAATATAATAATTTAATTTAATTATTTTTATTTATTATATTACCTTTGATGACATTTTCATATACAAAATAATTTTTGGTTCTGCATAAATATTTACCAAGTCGCTCATGCAGATAAAATATTATTTTCAGGTAAGATTGTTCAAGTATTATTATTTTGGCATTATACTAAAGATATATATGGTATTGTACTGAAGGTGTTGTACCATATTGCTGGATCACAACAAAGGCTTCCGAATCCTATTCAAAAACAATTCGCATGCATTGGGAGGTCTATATTTTAATGAATATTCATTTTAGCCACAGTTTATCTAACATTGGCTTTGTTTCTTAGCTATTTGTTAACACAGTTGGTCAGTCCACCATAGAATAGATCATGTATGTGCAAAAGCATTTGAATAAGTTTGTGAACTGCTGATCTAGGGGGTTGTTGTGCCAGGAGGAGACAACCACTGACAGTTTTTCTGCAACCACCTCTATAAGGGGTCAGGTATCTTGGAAATGTGTTATGCAAATGAATATCTAATTGCTGGTTTATTTGAATGCAACAGTCTATCACCCAATCGCAGCCCAGGAAGGAAATAATAGACATAAGTTGGGAATAATAAATCCATAGCGTTAAGGAATAAGTATTACTGTTCTTGATGGATAAAGAGAACTATGGCGTATCATAGCAAAGGTAATAATTATTTCAAAAATGTTTGGTGATCAAATTAATATTCTTGTGCAACCGCACTTGTGGTAGTTTGAATAACTACTCTTTGAGATGGTTCACCTTTCCAAACACTTGGGAGGGTAATCAATGATGTTAATGATCTCCACCTATTCCAGACATTAACACAGCAGCTATGCACAGGAATTAAAATGATTGTGATTTAGCTGTCATATTTTTTTATCCAGCCTTGAGAAAGGTTTGCAAATATTCAAACAGATATAATAGTGACTGCTGCAACTTAGGTTTCGTCATATATACACTAGTTGCTCATAAACTTGCAAAATTCTTTACAAGATTGATACAACCTTCATTTCTCTCTCAAACTTATCACCAAGGTTTTAGGTACTTTGTAATTTATTCCAGTATATTTGCCATTTGTTTGATAAAATGTCAAAATTCAGAATGTTGGAAAATTGTTTGATATAATTCCTAGATATTGGTTATAAAAGAGAAATAATTGCTTATCTTTCATGAATTGTATTAATTAGACAATTTACTAACAATTTGAAGAACATGTGATAATGTAAGAAGATCCTAGACAGTTTATCATCAGACTCCTGTATTTCATTGTAAGAAATACTGGTAAGTTTATCCACTAGATCCTTCTTTCATTTTCAGTACATTTTCCACCTTCCATGGCATGTATCAGAATCAAATGAATTAATCCACCTTTTTGGTGTTAACGTAATTTCACTTGCATTCAGTCAATTTAGTTTGATCAAAATTCGCATTCACTATTAGCCAGTTTGGCTTGATTGATTTTATGATTTTCTTTAATTGTAAATTGGACAGTAAGTTGCCAATATCTTTCATACAATTACTCTATCCTCGTCTAATCTTTGTATGCTCTCACCTTGCCTGCATTGGGAACTAGGTGATTATAAAGAGTTAGAATTAGAGTGATCACAACAAAAATTATATGCATTTGAGCTAACAGCCTGTGGGGGTTATTACACTCAATTAGGCCCATGATTAAAAGTTCAGTTGACTCCCTCTATCACAAACATGAAGAGACAACTTCAACAAAATGGTCCAATTGAGCACTACCAAGGACATCCTCATAGAAATTCAAAGGATACCAGGAATTGGTGTGGCATTCACAAAGGTACGTGACACCCAACAAACACTGGTGGGTAAGGCATACACTCCACTATACACACCAACACCAACATTGATACTCACATCATTGCAGATTTTGATGTGGATAAGGGAACAACTCTACACTTCATTGTGGATGATAAACAATACTCCCTGGCCCTTCATTAACTCCTACATGGTTGTCTACTTGAACGACATAATTATCTTCAGAAAATATAGGAGGGGCATTTGGAGCAAGTGTTGCATGTTCCTGACACCCTATATCATCACAAACTATATGCCAACCTAAATAAATGTTCACTTTTTGGGCAAAGGATCCAATATCTGGGAAACATTGTTGATGGGGATGGAGTACACATGGATTCTCAGAAGCTGATGTACTCCGAGATTGGACAGCAGCAAGAAACTTCAAGGACCTTCATACCTTTCTGGGTTTGATCAATTTCTACTGCATGTTCATGAAATCAAGCAGAAAAAGGATGGGTAAAGGTAAAGTGCATTTGAGGAGCTGAAGTGTCACCTCTTGTGGGCACTGATTCTCATCTTTCCAAAATTGTGGCATCCATTTGAGATTGTCACAGATGCTTGCACTTGGTGCTGTTGTCACTCAACATAGGTACTCGATGGCCTATCACAATGAGGCATTCACTTATATGGTGATTATTCATAGTATGCATTGAAGCACTAATTGAATCCATAAGTGGTGGAATGCATGGCTGCAGCCCTACTAGCATCCTCAAGATCCTGAATACTGCTCCTATTCAAAGTTTTAAACTGTACTCAGATGCTTCTCATTCAAGACAGATTTTGGAGAAAAATAAATTGAATTAGTACCCTTTCTTAATCCAGATTTCCTGGTACTTTTGCCTCTGATATATTTCCTCTTTATTTTTAGAGTTCTGATAGACAGCCATTGAGAAATTGATCATGTTTTTCTATTTCAGCCTTGAAGCATTTGTACAAATTTATGCTTGTAATTGTTTCAGTTGAGACCATGTATCCTGCTTTTGCTGGAAAAATTAACCAGAAGAGGTTTGATCATAAATCTTTATAACTTCTTTTCTAGAAGTTGACACATCAAGGTGAATGGAAAATAAAGATACCCAAGGGAATTCTGCCTGCCAATTCTTTCTATGTAGAAAGAATCATGGGTACTTATTCCACATGCTCTCATATTCAGAGGAATACCATTTAAGCTTTTGAGAACGAAGGATATTGAGCTGAACTGGCCAATGATCCAATTAAGTAAACCCATGAACCACAGCTGATAATCACAGATGAGAGTGAATCCGTGTTGTTGATGGAAAAAAAACTTGTCTTTTTTTCCTGAAAAATAGCTAGTCTCTTTCTATAATACCATGTAGACTGTCATGTGAAATTGGCATCAATGAAGCTTCCCTCCCTAATTAAATCTTTGGTTAAAAAAGAAGCCTATTTATAGGCTTTCTGCCGTCCTTCACTACATCATTGGTGATGACAAGTCTCCCTGAGAAAGGGCATATTTTGTATTCTCAGATGAAAGTATTATATTTATATTGAGGTAGCTTGCTCCTCAGATTTTCCTGACGAGGAAATATAAACAATAATAATAAAAAATTATTTCTATATTCAAATTTTTAAATAATATATATTCAGCAACTTTTCCCAATGAGAGGGTATAGGAGACATATACACTGAACTTTATTGGGTTCAAATAAATCACAGCTCACCAACATGCCATTGCCATCCAGCACAATTCTTACCACCCCAGAATGTGCTTTAACCCTTTTGTGCATTGAATTTCATAATTTCCTCTGGAAGTTCAATTAAATAGTTCCTTGGCACTATTTGCATTGCCTCCAAAGGCTTTTATTGGATATTGAACTGCTCTTTTGCTGGCAAACTTTCTTGCTTGTTTTTTAACTGTATCACCCAAGGTTTGAATTTCCAAACTTAGAATATGAAAAGGATTTGAAATTTGTGAACTTACTTGATTCTCTCTTGGAGGTTTGATTTTTCACAAATATGCCTTAGGACTTTGTCCTTTCTCCATCACTGCAAGAGATTTGTCATTATCTGCTTGTGGAAATCATGCATTTTGGATTGTATTCTTTGGGTAGTTTTCATTTGACATTTTGGTTCATTGTGATTTTTCTTTTTGATCTCATCCATGGAAAAAGATCCAGCTTGTATTGAATGAGAATTTAGCTTAGTTCATCCTGTTAGTGTTTCTTAGATCAGATTAGATAACCAATTGAACAAAAGAAATGCAACACATAAGACAATGAACACAACAAGATACCCTGGGAAAACCCTCCTCTTGAGGGAGAAAAACCCAGCAAATATATCTCTTATATATATGATAATAAGTGACAGAATTCTGCTTACAACACAGCCCAACAATGGCTAATGAATTTGCACTCTTCCTTAATACTTAGATGCAAATATATCTGCTCTTCCTTGAACTATGACTGCTGCTATATTAATGATGATCTGCTGTTCAAGTATGAACTTCTTCTAGGAATGCGAATCTGGATTTCTGTTCTTCCTCTTCATGCGAATTTCTGCTCTTGAATATATGGCGAACTTTCCTTGTATGATGCGAACTTTATCTGCTGATAATAGGTGCGAACTTCTTATTGAAATGAATGAATAACAATGACAAGAAGACCTTGTATTTATGCAAGAGAGGTGCCTCTTCAAGTTAGGTCGGCCCCCTTTTAGGAAAACATAAATAATAAATAATAAATACAATTTAGGGTCGGCCATAGTAAGTGTGAATCCTTTAAGGGTTGGCCCTTTGACATTTAGAAAATATTCATTTAATGTATTCTCTTGGGAAGTGCAGACCGACGCTGTAATGAACATCAACACATCCATTAGATGGCTTTGGTTGAGATGCAACCAGACAATCATGAGCTGCATGTCCAACCTCGTCCATGGAAAAAGATCCAACTTGCATTGAACGAGAATTTGGCTTAGTTCATTCATTAGATGTCTTTGGTTGAGGTGCAACCAGACAATCATGACCTACATGTCCAAGCTCATGACATATTCAGCATTTCTCACAATCAAAAGTTTGCCCCCATTCAATGCCACCAAGTTCCACTAGAATTATATTAGGAGATGGCTGCTCTAGATTGATATTAACACAGATACAAGCATAATGCAACACATCAAGCTGCATATTTAACTCAAATGCTTCTATAAATTCTCCAATCATAGTTTCAACTCTTTAAAAAAAAACTCACTCCAACATACTAGGAATCAATGATAATCTTCCTCAAATTGGAATTCCAGGAGATCATATGCTCAATTGGAGGAAGGTACCCATGGTTTCATAATAAACCATATTTATTACAAAACTAGGGAACACCTTATAAAATTGCTTCCATTTCTTTCTTGAAGGAAAATACTTTCATCAATCACGAGATACCCTTTTGGTATCATTAAAATACCTACATAGCCTTTTGGGTTCCATTTAGGTGTACCCATTTTCAGGGTTTCTAGGCTTTTCTATCCTCCCATAAACCAAAAGACCAAGGTCAGCTTCCCGGACAACATAATACCTATTCCACTTCATCTAATAAGAAATGATCTTGAGGGGGATTTTCTATTCTTAGATAACATCCATCAGCCATTCTTTTTGGAAAATTTATTTTCGCATATGGTGATGGAAAAACATTACCATTTTCTCCTAGAAGATTGAGGACCATCCAAGATGGCAATTGATTTGAAAGAGAGGGGAGAGAGAGCTTGGGAGGTCATAACCCCTCCTTGAAAAATATTACAAAGTAAAATTGAGCAGCCCTTTAGAGATTAGTTGAATTTTGTAAAAACTAGAGAAATTCATGATGTTGATAGAGAACAATACATGGAAGAAGACACTAAATTCCTTACTTATCCAAGAATGAAGTAATTAGTTGACCAAATATTTAGTCTTATAGAACAATCAATATTTGATAGATATTACTTGACTCGGACTATTAGCAAGCGGCAGAGATTCCATGTTAGATTCTATGCAATCTGATAAGTATCCTTGTCAGCGTCAGAAATAAGAGTCAACTTCATCACTATTTAGTCTAGGATTCGATGTCAACCATCGTGCCATATGTGATATGCGACTTAGCGTCTGCGTATAGCCACACCAGCCAGATATTGACTTAATCAATATCAATATATTTGCTTAGAATGTCTTCCGTGGAGAAGTGCTAATAATCAAAATGTGTCAGGCAGAACACAAATTATCTTCAATCTGCCCATATCGAATACTTCTGAAAAGTTTAAATCTTTAATTTAAACTTGCCTATAATTGCCCAATGGAGTGGTGTTATTACATGGTTGGACTAATAGAAGTAGAACATTGTTGAATTTTCTTGTTCTTTCCTCAAAGAATTGTACTTTGTGAAATCCATTGATTTAGCGATTAAGATTTTGAATTTCTAATTTACTGAATTGTCATTTTTTTTCTTTCTTAGGTGGCATAGTGTTCTTGAAGTCAATTGATGCTTCAGGAAACATTAAAAATGTTGAGTTCTTTTGTGAGGCCATGGAGGGAGTCTTGGTCGTGTGTAATGTCCCCATTTTCTGGTTCTCTTGCATTGCAGTTGGCACTGACCTTCGAGGTTTGTGTCAGCCAATTCAAAGGAGTATTTCGATGTCGCTAGTGTGTTCAGATGGTTTATTAGAGATGCTTGACACTTTTTGGAGGGATTTCAGACAATTTGTCCATACTATTTATAGTAAGTGTCAATTTTGGTCACCAACTTGGCAGTTGGCAAAGTTGCTATTTTTGATTAGTCGGCGATTTCTTAATTTAATGATTCATTGGCGACATAAGGCATTTTGAGTTATATTTTAAATAACGTTAAGATATATAGTTAAAATTTCATATTTAACTAACGTTATTTAATGTAATAAAGTTACTTTTATAAAGTGACTTTATTGGCAACTTAGAGAGACATAAGGTGAATTTAAAAATTTATTAAAAAGGTTGCACAACACTAATTAGAGTAGGGGACTCATTTGCCGAGGATTTTTTTATAGTTTCTAATATTTATCTCTCAAAAAACCCTACATGGTTATGGAGATTTGGACTTGGTCCTAAGGTAGTCAAAGATTATCTCTGGCTGGTATTTGTTGGAGATAATTTACAAGTATTTCACAGTGCATTCAGATTTGGAGAGTTTGTGATGCTCGAGATTACCAGGTTTGAAGTTTCAACTTTGTGTTGAATTTTGGGTTCAGCTGCTTGCTTCCTTGCTACATGTTTTATTATTTTCAAATGAGTCGTTCAAATCCATAACTGCCAGAAATCAACCCATCTTATATAAAGTTTTAAAAGCATATCCAAATGATTTTTTAAGCTGGTCGAGGGCTGGAGATTTGGAGCCATAAGTTTTTGTGACACAGAAAGTTAACGCTAGAGGACAAAAATCATTTCAGAATTTGGCACAAGACTAAAATGGCAAACATTGAAATATAAGACAAAAAAACTGGACTCTTTAGAAGAAAGAATACCTGGATGAAATAAAACAAAAAGTGGATGGAAAAGTGGGGTGTGAAAATGCAAGATTGTCCAAGTACAAATGAAGAAATAAAAAAATATGTGAATCACAAACACAAACACAAACACAAGGGAGGACTGGCGAACGAAACAAGCAGACTGGTGAACGGCAATGGCGGACAAGGGTTGCAGACTGTTGTGGACGGTGGTCGCGCCGACAAGGGCCTGGGAGTTTGAAGCAAAACGACAAGGGTTTGCAGGCAGCGGGAATAGGTGTGCCCCACATTGGTCTTTTCAGTTTTCTTTGCCTTTTTTCTCTTCTGGCTTTCAAAACAGAATTTTTGTTTTTACCAAGCACAAATTCGTATAAAACAAAAGGGTTGTTTTCACGAGTCAAACTATAACTTTTCCAATGAGTGGGCACACTGAAAACAGGGGGGACATGGCAGCCTCAAGGGTAACGTGCATAGGTTTCGGGGCAGTTGATGCTATTAGCATTCCAAAACATACTGATATATTGGGAGAATCAAACAAGCTTATTTTGCCAACGGTGACTAGCAGCATATCAAAACAGATAATAGGGAATGAGGCAGGGGTTGATTACATAGTAGCTATTGGGGCTTTTGAAAACATAAACGGTGATGCGCAAATTCAGGGGAATCTGTCGGAATTTTTAGATCTGGGGAGCTCTCAGATTCCTTTTATATCACCTGCACACCTCCTAGGGGGGTCCTCAACAACAACTCTGTTTGGCACATGGGGATCATGCGTGATGGGCTATCCACAAGATAGCCAGTCAAACGCTGGGGGAGGGTGTGTGTATGTAAATGAAAAACAGTACAGAGGGATTTTAAAACGTAGGCAAATTCGAAAAGTAAAGTTGGCAAAGAGAGGGAAATTCGTTATAATTCTTCCAAGGCTAGAGCATAATTGTTTATCAAACACTGTTGATTCCCAACAAGCTCAAAAAGTGGAATCTGTAGTTAACGAGAAAGTGTACCCAGCAGCTCACTCAATCTCAGTCGTGAACCAGCCCGAAGAGGTAAACATTCCAACAAGCAAGGTAGGAGGGGGTGAGGGTAAACTTTTTGATTCATATAGTCCTACTACAACACCTCTATTGTGGTCCTCTATATTGTATGTCAATGAGCTAATGGCTGTGAAAAAGAGGCTCCAATCATTAGAGGCAAGGGGGCTATATGAAGACAGTAAAATGAAGGAGATCATGGACGTCAATTGGCAATTATCAAGGGAGAACAAGTTTCTCAAAGAAGAAATAAATAAACTTCAAATCTCCATGTCAAAAGGAGAGCAAGAATTGATTTCAATAAGGCAAGTTCTAGCACAAAGTGGCACAGCAGTCAAAGGCATATCAAGAGAGTTAGATGAAAGCAGCAACATGCAGATAAAAGAGTTACAATCAATTTTGGACAGCGTGAAGATAAAAGAAAACCAACTAAAGGACCATTTAGAGGAGGCCAAAAGCTGGGCTCATATAGTGAAAGGTCCCTCAGACACAAATAGGGACCTCATAGAAAAGCAGGTTCGAAGGCAGATAAGAGAAGAGAATGACAGAAATATCAGGGTTGTGAATGTCATTATTAAAGGGCTAAAGGACTATGGGGAGAAAGAAACCACAAAGGAGCTAACAAAAGATTTTTTCAAGGACGAGTTACAATGGACAAGAGTCATTCAACAAGCAAACAGAATTGGAAAATGGGTGAAGGATGGCAAGAGTAGGCATGTAAGGTTCACTTTGGCGAATATTGAAGATAAGAATAGGCTATTAGGGAATAAGAGGTTCCTTAAGGGTACGCAAATATACCTTGATGAAGACTTAACAATAGTACAACAAGAAGAAAGGCATAAAGAGTGGGAAAAAGTAAAAACAGCAAGGAACGAAGGAAAATGGGCTTGGTTACAAAATGGGAAAGCTCAAGTCAGTGACAGAATTACACACCAAAAATAGGAACTCGGGGCCCACCAGGATCAGTTATCAATGGTAAGTTGGAATTGTAGAGGTTACCCGTGGAGAAGAGGACCTGGTTTAAGGCCCATAGCAGATGGAAAGGACATCATCATTCTTACGGAGACTCATGAGCACGATGGCTGTAAGATCCCAGATTTTGAAGGTTATTAAAAAACTTCCATTTGGAATGAGAGAACTGATAGTGGAAAAGGACATGGTGGAGTTGCAGTCCTAAGCAAAGAATCATGTTGCAATAGCATTCAAATCAAGAAAGAAGACCCAAACAAATAATATGTTTGGTTTAAAATAACAGAAAATCGGACTGTCATAAGAGTGGCAGCATGCTACTTCGCTCCAAAAGGCTTGAAATCCTACAAGAAAAGGAACCTTGACCGTGAGGACCCTTTTGCTGCTCTAAAAAAAGACATTTTGATCTATAATGGCATGGGAGAGGTTATTTTAATAGGGGATTTTAATGCAAGAACAGCAAACATATAAGCTCTCAACTTGAAAAGCAAAGACAGGGAGAAATGTGATCCGCTATGGTTGGAGGAAGAGGGCCAGCATATGTGGGAAAGGAATTCCCAAGATAATAAGCACAATGTCACGCACTTTGGGGCTGAACTATTGGGATTGTGTAGTCTATTCAACTTGGTCATTTGCAACAGTATGAGGACATGGCCAAACTTTGGCAACATCACTTGCAAAACATACAATGGGCAAAGTGTGGTTGATTATGTCATTTTGCTCGCACGTTTACACGTCAAAGATAAAGGATCTTGTGATTGGAAAGTGTCCTCTAGAGCTGAAATCAGACCATAATCCAATATATGTGAATCTTGACACCCACATTGACGTGCAGCAGGGAGGGTAGATTCATATCAGCAAAAAGAAAGTGCCTTCGCAAGGTAGAATCATCATGGATCGTGACAATCAGGAGGTCTTCAAGGCTGCACTCAAAAGGCTTTTTAGAGATTACGAAAATAAGATAACCAACATGGAGCAGCACACTATAAACAAGAGCATGTTGATTCCCATTGTTCACAAGGCTTTAGATGAGTGTAAGAGGGCTAGGCCTAAGAAGCCAATTACAACTACTTTCCCAGCAAACCCATGGTTTGATGAAGAGTGCAAGATAACAAAAAGAAAACTTTGTGAGGATGGAAGGACCACTGAAAACAAGAAAGAATACGAAAAGATGATACGGAACAAAAAAGAAAAATATGTGAGCACTAGAAGGCTAGAGCTGATTGCCCTTGGAAAGAACAACCCCGAGAAATTTTGGAAGGAGCTACAACAAAAAAGAAAACAAGTGGAAAACAATATCACAAGCTCTCAATGGCTAGAATATGCAAAGGTATTGTATGAGCGGGAACAAGATAAACATAGACCTACTACAATCAAGGCTACCACTGAACTTTTCACTATCGATGACATCAATCAAGGCATAAAAAGGTTGGCCGGGGGAAAAGCGCAGGATATTGATGGGCTACAAGCTGAATTCTTAAAATGGGGCATTGAGGTCCTTGCACCTTGCATCAAGGGCATCTTCAATAGGGTTATTCAAGAGGGCTTTCCGGAAGGGTGGACAACTAGCATTGTTATTCCCTTATACAAAAGCGGGGACATAAATAACCCATCAAACTACTGCACTATTATCATTAATCCACTTCTTGGAAAACTTTTCGGAAGCATGATTGAGCGCAGAATTAGTTGTTGGGCCGAGAAAGAGGGCAAAAGAGCAGAGGGGCAGGCTGGTTTTAGACCGAAACACTCCACTATTGATCATGGTATTACTCTCAGATTTTTGAGTGAAAAAATATGGAACGTGCAAGGGGAGGAAGCCTTTTGCTGCTTTGTTGACTTTAAAAAAGCCTTTGACACTGTGCCACGGGACAAGTTGTGGATTAGAATGGAGGAACTGGGAGTTCCAAAGGTGCTTAGGGCGGCTGTTCATAGGCTGTATGAACAGGTCAGAGCTAAAATCAAAACAAACGAAGGTATGTCTGAGTGCTTTGGCAGCAACATTGGGGTCAAGCAAGGGTGCTCGCTTTCCCCAACGCTATTTGGACTTTACATTGACAAGCTGGAAGAGTGGTTAGACAATGGGGGTGGGGAAGGTATTCAATTGGTCAATTATGTTATAAAATTGCTCTTGTATGCTGATGATCTTATTCTGATCGCTAAATCAGCACATGAACTCAGAAAACATTTGAAAGCTCTTGAATCCTTTTGTCAAGAGGTTGGGATGCAAGTGAACACTAGTAAAACTAAAATAATGATCTTCTCTTTACGAAGGAAAAAACAACAAATTAGCTTTATCTTTGAAGGCAATCCATTGGAAATTGTTGATGAATACAAATACCTGGGGCTAGACTTTCACCACAAGTTCAATTGGGAAACTTGTAAAGCAAAAAGGATCCAAGGGGGTTGGAAAGCGCTTTACTCTCTACAGAACAGATGTAGAAATGCTGAATTATGGGATTGGAAAACCAAGAGGACGTTGTTTGGATTACTTGTGACCCCGGTGGTTTTATATGGGTGTGAAATTTGGGGCAGCAGCATGTCAGATCAGAAATGGAGGCAAGTGGAAAGAATTCAAAAGCATCTAATTGTTAGCAGCCTTAAGCTCAAAATTGCAATACCTTATGAGATTGTATTAGCGGAGACAGGCACCTTCCCTCTTGGAGGCTTTCGCGATGATCAGGTTACTAAGTTACCTGCAAAAGGTGCAAAACATGGAGAACCACCGTTGGACTAAATTGATTGTAGAAGAAAAGCTGGATAGAAGAAAGAATACCTGGATGAAACAAAACAAAAAGTGGATGGAAAAGTGGGGTGTGAAAATGCAAGATTGTCCAAATACAAATGAAAAAATAAAAAAATATGTGAAGCAAAAATTGAAAAATGCTATATGGACAAAACAATCAGGACGAAAGAAAGACTACTATATCAAAGAATTTAACCCCAAGGGGACCATGAAGAAAAGGCCTATATAGGAGCGAATATTAAATGGAGAGCAAAGATGTTGATAGCTCAGCTCCGGACTAGCTCACATAGTCTTAGATGTGAAACAGGCAAATGGTTGGTTCCTAAAGAAGAATGGGAAGAAAGAATATGTCGATTTTGCAACATGGGATTGGTGGAGACCGAATGGCATTTTGATATGGAGTGCTCAGCGTATAATGATATTTGGGCCAGCTATGCGGACACCTTACAAGTTGATAATTTAAATACCCTGTTTGAGGAAAGGTTGGCCAAATCAGCAAACTACATCATCAAAATTCACCGGCATAGGGTTGACCTCGAGCGAAGAACTCAAATTGCTTAGGGTCCCCCCTTTTTGGTGGCGGTCCTGTGTTGTTCTTGGGTCCCATAGGTTGTTGTGGCCTCGTGGACGTAATTAAAATCTTTCATTTCATTTCATTTCACGTGGGCTTTGTTGCAGTTCGCAGCTTGGGGGTGAATTTTAGAAATGGAGTGGCATTGTTTTGGACTTTTCTAAGTCATCAAAATTAAAAGAAGTGAGACATTGTTTGTTTCTTGTCTTTTAGTGCAGTATGAGAGTCGTGGGACTCTAGGAGAAGATAACACAAACTGCAGAAAAGACAAATTTGAGATAAGACAAAAAGAAAAAGATCTTTATTCACTTAAAATATTACTAGGACCATAAAAAGCTGACGCAGCCTTCTAGAGAGTCTCCTACATGCTTTAGGACTCTTAAACAGCATCGACCTGCCTTTAGTGCCACCTACCAGCTTGGGAAAAGACAAAGGAAGGAGTCACGTGGCCTTTGAAGACTGTCTACAGCCATTGCTACCCAACAAAGGAGTCAAATAAGGTCAAAAACAACCAAAAGGATGTGTTGTACATGTGTTTAGGGAGCTTCTGGTGATGTTACAGGTCAGAAAAAATAGTATTTAATCTAAATCACCTTTGTTGGTATTTCTGATATAATTTTTGGTCTCGTTTAAAGAAGTATATCAGTTGATGTAACAAACAAGTTTGGGTTGACATGGAAGTTTATTATGCAAATTTCATTGTATTTGCTTAATATATACTCAGCCAACATAAAAGGTCAGAATCTAATTTATTGCTTATGTATTGTGAATTGAAATTAAATAATCTATATTGTGGACTGAATATTCTGGGCAAAGTTTGTTAAACAAATTGGTTTGCTGAATATTATCACTGTGACTTCCTCTCATACTTGTTATGCATTGATTATGTATAAAAAACCTCATATATCTCTACTCATGTATGAGTATCAAAGGCTTCATGAATGCATGTGAGTTCCAAAATATTGCAAAATGAGACTACAGAAGAAACATCACATTTCCTTAATGCAAGCAAACTGTTTGACAATATGCCTGAATACTAAACCAATGAAAAAGTGAAAGAGAAAGTGCAAAAAATTCATAGCAAACAAGGCAGCATACTACAACATGGTGGGTGAGGAGAATGTAGTACAAATAGTTACAAATAATGCAGCAAATTATATAGTTGCAGGTAGACTTCTTATGGATAGTCACCCCTCTTTGTTCTAGACTCCTTGTGCTGCTCATTGCCCTGACCTCATATTGGAGGATCTTGGCAAACTTCCATGGATCAAAACATGTATAGAGTACGCAAAAAAAATTGGAAATATATATGATCATACTTGGGTCCTCAACCTTATGAGGAAACTCACAAATTAGAAAGAGTTGGTTCATCTTGGAATAACCCGCTTTGCAACCAATTTTATCACTTTGCAATCCTTGCTTCAATCAAAGGCTGCTTTGAGGCACGTGTTTGTAAGTGAGGAGTAGTCTACATAATCATATGCAAAGACCAATGCAAGGGTTGATGTGGTTGATTGGATCTTTGATGAGCATATTTTTTGGCAATTGGCCAAGGAGACAAAGCCACGTTGTCAAGGAAACCTATTGCTTCCTTTGCTAGTTGCTTTCTATTACTAGTGGAGCCATTGCTAGAAATTCATAAAGGTATGCATTTACATTTTATTCAACATAAATGTGAACCATCCCAGAAATCATTGTAAAAAACGTAACTTGCAAGTACATATTGTTCAGTTTTAGGTTAGTTTTTAATTCATAGGGAGCTTCCCCTTCTAATTCGAAGAGTGGTTTTACTACATATCTATTATGTTTTGTGTTGCATTGAAAGGTGAATTAAAATACTAACACAAAGCATGTTAGGAATATTAAATCATTCACGTGGCTAGGTTTGTTAGTTTTTAAAGGCTTGTTAGGAGTTTTCTTATTTTGTGGGTGTTAGTTACGAGTTATAGGAGCTCTCCTATAATATAGGAGTGAATCTTATAAATAAGTAGAATGTATTGAACAAATGAATAATAGAAGTAAAGTGTTATTACATGGGTGAAATTATCTATTTGACTTCTGTAATCTCACCCAAAACTCTAATATGGTATCAAAGCTGACATATCCATATCCTGCTGAAAATTTTGTCGAGTTTAAAGAGTCATTTGCACTCTTTCCTAAACCATTGATCCATTCGTATTAATTTCTCTTTCATGCAATGAAGTTGGGGAAGGAGTAGAGGTGAAAGAATTCAACATCATGAAGGCTTGGAAGGTGTAGAAGATTCAATAGTTTTATTCACCTTTGGCCTGAAGATAGTTTCACTCTATTCCTCTATCTAGTAGTGGTCAAGAGGTTTTGTAGTTTCACTTTACTCCTCTATCTAGCAATGGTCAAGAGGTTTTGTATAGTTGGGAAAGCTCCAATCCTATTGTCAATATGTCAACAACCACTAGTTCATGTACTTTTTTGTTCAATCTGTGGCCTCCATCCTCCAAGTCAAAGCATTAACTTTGTCAACATCAACAAATGCAAAATCAAAAGAGTATAGTGTCTCCTCATTTTGTATCCACTTATCCAAAAGGGACGAAGCAAAGCCCTCTCTGAAATCATGATAAGCCTTCGCAAATCATATGACTCTCTATTCATATCAATGCCTATGACCTTTCCATTAGGGAGCAAAGAAGGACTGTGCAAAGCAGAGAATATCTTGTAAACATGCCATTCTCTATAGCCTTCTTGGCATTTATTAGTTTCAATAGGAGAATCAAAAATTAACCTTCATCGGTAGGAATGGCCATTCGGTCATGTGGGTGGTGTGTCAATACTAGTAAAAGTATTCAAAATAGAAAATGATTGTTTTGCTAAATGATCTTGGTCTCAAATATGTGATAGCTCCCATTTTGATTTGGGTCAATGTAGAAGGAGGAGCCTCTGGTAACGCTAACATTCAAAAGGAGGATGAAGAAGCATTCTTGTTGTTTCTTGCAGTATCTGATACACATGCAACTATCTCCACTTACAAGTTGTTTGTGCTTGGCGGCAACACTTTTTTTCTATAAGTAAGATAGGCAACATAAGCATTCTTCTTTGGCTAAAAGTTTAATTTTGAGTCTTTTTCGTGCATTGATAAAAGCAACGGACTCCTTGTGTATTTGAAGACAAGTTGAAACAAAATGGGTTGTGCATGAATGTCTTTTTCCATGCATGCTATCAAGCTTTTGTTACATAGAAGGACGGATCTTTATGCTGAGAGGGATGAGGAGCACTCCCACTATTTCAAAATCTTCAAAATTGTTTGTTATATTAGCAAAAACATATGTAACATAACTATTGGGTCCAAGGTTCAATTTTCATGTGAAAATAATTTTAGTATTTTTTTTTTATATTGATAGGCTGTTATTATTTATTGTCTAGTTATTATTGTGGCATCAAAAGTATATCTATTAAAATCTAAAAGTGTCTAAAAAATTGCCTCAATTGTAAATGGACACAATATTGCTTGTACGTGACATCCATCTTGAGGGGGCATTCTATAATTAAAGTTCAAAGACAAATTTGCTAAGAAAGTAGCAAACCTACTAGAGGATGGAAACATGGGAGGTTGGAAGACATTCAGTGACTCTCATCAGTCACTAGCGATGGGGCCGCAAAATTGTATTAGTGACAAAACTATTTGTACTAAAATGACTAAAGACAAGATCAGTTTCTAGGTGACAGTGGTAATTGTCTCATATCGTTTGTGTTTCTAGGTGACATCCATCTTGAGGGGGCATTCTATAATTAAAGTTCAAAGACAAATTTGCTAAGAAAGTAGCAAACCTACTAGAGGATGGAAACATGGGAGGTTGGAAGACATTCAGTGACTCTCATCAGTCACTAGCGATGGGGCCGCAAAATTGTATTAGTGACAAAACTATTTGTACTAAAATGACTAAAGACAAGATCAGTTTCTAGGTGACAGTGGTAATTGTCTCATATCGTTTGTGTTTAAAGTGGTGGACATCTATAATGGTGGTTGCATATGCAACAAGGACTTGGTTCTCAATTACAATTATTAGTTGTTGGTGGTGAATGTGTTTGTCCCAAATCACATTAGTTGATTAATAGTGATTGGAAGTGTTTGTCCCCAGTCATAGAAGTTCGTAATTATGATTGGATGTGATTGTCTCCAATCATAATTGTTGTGAGCAGAAGTGTGTGTCCCTCTTCATAACTAATGGTAGGTAGATGCTTTTGTGCCTATCCAAATTTGTTGTATGACTTTGGAAGGAAGTGTTTGTCCCTATGCTTCGTTCAATGGTTAGATGTGTTTGTCTCTATCCTTGGATAAAAATCAAACACGGTAGATCCTACTGAAGAAGCATTGTGAGGCAAGTTCCACTGTTGCTTGTCATGAGTAGGTGTGTATGTCCCTACTCTTACCTTGTGGTTTTTTATGAACTACTGAAACATATTCATCAAGTGTTGTTGGTCCACTTACCCCCATTTGGAGAATGTTATAATATGGGGGGTGTTAAGAATATTACATCATTCACATGGCTAGGTTTGTTAGTTTGTTTAGGCTTGTTAGGAGTTTGCTTATTTTTGTGAGTGTTTGTTACAATTGGTTATAGGAGCTCTCCTATAATATAGGATGTGTGAATCCTATAAATATGTAATATGTATTGAACAAAAGAATAATAGTAGAAAAGTGTTATTATGTGTGTAAAATTAAATATTTGACTTCTATAATTTCCACCCAAATCTTTGATAGAGCAATCCCAATGAATTTCAAAACAAAACCAATTAGAAGTAAATTGAAAAACAATTCCCTTGTAAAATTAATATAGAAGTTTGAATACATTGATTTGAGTGTGCTTCTCATAAGTAGAACAAATTTGATTAATGTCATGCTAATTGTTACCCCTATGAAGGGCATGAAAGCTATCTATAAGTCGGGTCAATCAAAAGATATGTTATTTGCATGGTCTTATAAAAGAACTCTTGTAATCTAAGACACTTCAAAATGTGAAAGAAACATAAGAACTTGAATTTCATGGTTATTCAAATGGATTACCTTTATAGGCCAATGAGAAAGTGCAAACATAATTACTTAAATCTTCATTTTATCAATGGGACTACTAGCTTAGTTTTAGTCAATTCAAAGTTGTTAATTTAACTCCAAGATGGGTCAGTACATCAAGTTGAACTTACCTCTTTACCATTCCATAGCCATGGTTTCCTAAAACAAGAAGATCAATTTGCATTTTCTCCGCTGCATCACATATAGCATCTTTTGGATCTCCTATCTCCACCATAGTCTCAACACTCACCTGTAAAATAGAAGGCATACATCACTAGCATATCTATTTTGTGCAATGTGTCTTGTACCTTTGCTATTATGAAGCAAATATTACAAGTGTAAACATAAAAATTCTATCTGAGTTTGCAAAGCATTTGCCCATAAAGAACTTAAAAAATGGACCATGGAAAGCTAAGGTGTTGGCATTCAAATTTTCATAGCTTGTATTTCAAACAAAGCTATGAACAAGAGACCCATTGCATTTTAAAAACTTGGGAAACTAAAACTTCCTATGAAACAAGTATTCTAATAGAGATTAAATTTTTGGTAACTTTTTTCTTAATATGCTATTTTGAGAAGATCTTGACAGCAACTCCATATGGTAGATCTAGTAATTATTATATCATATTTCAAAATTTAAAACTCCGAGCAGAAATTAAATTGTTGGTGATAATATTTTCTGTGCATAAAAAACAATTAACAAACTTATGGCTTACCATGTCACACTATTTTGTGTGGTAGAATTTTTTGTCTTTTTTAGTGTGGGAAATCTTCCACATGTAGCTTTACATCCTTGTAAGTGTGCAACCTTATGGATGCTTCCACTTGTTCTTGCCCATACTTTGCAGAATCTTCCACTTGTAACTTGCATGCTTATTGAATCCTCCAATTCTAACTTGTGCATACCTTCTTTGTGAATCTAGGTATTGAGAGCACTTGCTCTCTTTGTATCGTGGATTTGTGTTATAGCTTATACTTTTGAGGATTATTTGGATACCATTGATATTTCAGGTGTCCTACTTGTGTGTATGCTCTTAATCTCTGTATTTTTTGTTGTGATCCTAAACTGATCACTGCTGAAACTAATGATGGTACTGCCAAAAATAAACTGATGATGCTAAAAAATGAATTTGGTAGAAAGCTAAATAATACTCTGAGTTTTAAAACTGTAAAGAAACAGAACTCTCATATTTCATGCAAAATAGATATGAGTAGTACATAGAAGAAAAGGGAACTTTCCCAAGAGGGTGTCAATTCCAACACAAATCAAATCCAGGGAAGTATGGGTGCCGTTTTAGTCAAGCACACTCATTAAACCTATGCATGATAGCTTCTTTCCTGGAACATAATAGCAAGGTTTCAATTCATGAAATCATTGACAAGCAATTCCTTATTAGTAAGTCTATAGATACCTCTAGAAAAGGAAACATTATTTTTTTAAATAATTTTCTATTATTCATCATAAATCAATCTAAAACTATCTATAGCCTTTGCACAGTTTTATTGTTCTAATTCCCTTAACTAAGTCTCATTACTTTATTCTATTCTATTTTCCTAAAATAACTTTATTCTTGATCCATTTCTGATCTATGCTCTATTCTTTATTTTTCTAGTGTTTTTCTTTTTTTATTATTCAGTTAAACAACAATACCCCACCCCCTTGAATTGCTTTACCACCAAAGCAACCGTAGATTTGGATGCTATAAGTTATTTGGAAACTCCCATTTAGGCTCTACCACTGCAAATCTTTCCATTACATCAGATACTTGAACAATATTTGTTCCTCCATTTCTTTTCTCAGGTGACAAAAAATTTCTGAATCATGATAGCAGGGCCTTCCTCATCTAGAGGGGCAAAGAGATCTGGAGTTTTGACATTTTTCCCAACTACTTTCTTCAAACCTGAGACATGATTGACATTGTGCACCGGAGTTCCTGTCAATAACTCAATCCTATATCCAATCTTTCCTCATCCTACAAACAACATGTAAGGCCCATAGTAATGAGACCAAAGTTTCTCTCCTCCTCCTATTTAGGTTTCATCTAACCTCAACTTCTCTGACTTTGATGCTCATCCTACTGAAATTTCATCCTCTCCTAGGAAGCTTTTTGTCTCCTTTAATAGCTTTAATATTTTTTTTTATTCTCACAAGAAAATCATGAATCACTGGTACTTGAGTGTCTTCTATGGACCAACTCATAGAAGCAAAAATCCTGAAAAAATCGCGATTTTTGCGATTTTTAAAAAATTCTCAGGCTTGCCGAGTTTTTCCCTAATTTTTTCAGGATTTTTTGCAGACCGTTGACTGGGAAAAATTTGTTGAAAATCGCAATTTTTTTCACATTAAAATCATGAAAAAATCGCCATAAATCGTGCTAACAAACCCAAATCAGGGTTGCGATAAGTTAAGGGTGACTATCGTCGACTCTACAGTCTGCCCTACATACACGCATGAACAAGTTCCTTTCTACTTTGAACTTTAAGCTTGCAATCTTGTCAATACGCCCTACAATAAAGTAACCCACAGTAAAATAAAGCAAGGGATTCTTCATTAATCAAAATAAGCAATTCCAACCATTTCCACTAGTTGTGCCTGTGTAAGGTGACCTTATAATGGTTATAGCATTTCCCACCTCCATGCCAAGAAAACTTCAAAAGCTAACTTTGATGACCAAGTTAGTCAAAATTTTACATATGAAATCTACAAAAAGAATGAACAATCTACACCAAATCAATCCAAATTGTAAATAACTTTATTGTATCATTTTAAGTTCCTAGCATGTTTAGATGTTAGGTGATAGGTTTGACTCTATTGCCCTCAGATAAAACATTGATCAAATTTTTCCCAGAGATTTTGAAGTCCTCATATGGTCCAAGTTTGTCCCAAGGTCCCAAAAAAAAAACATTTGTGGTACCTATACAAAAATCAATGATCATACTACTTTGTCTCTCTTTTTGTCATAGATTAATCATCATTTAAATGTCAAGTCAAATCAATTATTGTCTTCCCCCTATCAGGTTGCAGGGTTTTCATGTTTTGGTCTAGTTTTTTAGCCTACTCTTGCAAAATGTCCAAGGTTACTATTCCAAAATGAAAAACGATAAAGTTCCTCACTATACAAAAATCAATGATCATACTATTTATTCTCTCTTTTTGTCATAGATTAATCATCATTTAAATGTCAAGTCAAATCAGTTATAGTCTTCCCCCTATCAGGTTGCAGGGTTGTCATGTTTTGGTCTGGTTTTTTAGCTAACTCTTGCAAAATGTCCAAGGTTGTACTATTCCAAAATGAAAAACGATGAGGTTCCTCGTTGATGATGACCGTAGTAATGAAATGAAGTATGTAAATGTCTAATACTAAATCTATAACCTGCATAGCCTATAGGCACTTTACTTTACATAAAGAATATTAAAAATAACTTCACTTCATGTTCAAAACTTATAAAATAGCTCTTGAAAGATTTCAATCCCACACCCATTTTTATGCCAAGCATGCAGATTATGTTTGTAATTCAAAGACATCATTTTGCAAGCTTGAAATCAGAGATAGTGCATTACCCTAAATTCAAACTCCATTCTCTGATTGCAAGCTTGCACAACTTTAAAGAGTATTTGCCTAAGATTTTAACCATTCTCTTAGACTGGTAATGCACTGTCTCTGATTTCAAGCTTGCACAGCTTTAAAGAGTATCTGCCTAAGATTTTAACCCTTAGCCAATCCTTTATTTTATCACACTTTTTCATCCTCCACTTTATTTCATTCATGTCATTGCCTTCTCAAAGCTTTTGGTCACTTGTATCATTTATGACTCCTTCATACACTAACCTTTTCCACTTTTTTCAGTTGTCATATCTGCAAAGATTTTAGATTACAATTGATTCCATATCTCACATATACACTACTCTATTGTATGAGGTGCTCCAAACCATCTTTAGTTCACAACCTAAGCAAGAAACGGATGCCTTTAAGCTCGACAAACATAAACTTGATAAACAACATGCAAGCTTTCTACAATTCATGGGTTAAAATCTCTATTTTATTTGCTCTCTATATCTCTATGCTATGGAAATGACCTTAAATTTCAAAAAAGAGTAGCATGTCTCTTTTTCTACTATTTTTTACATTTTTTTTCAAATCTGATTTTTTCCCGATTTGTTCACGATTTTTTCAAAAAAATCATGAACTTTTGGTTTGCCGATTTTTTCCCCAAACGATTTTTGCTGCTCACCAACTAATTATCAAGGGTGGATTATAACTATAAAAGGCCTTAAAAAATGGCATGCTAATAGGTCTACGATATGTTGTATTGGACCAATGTTCTACCAAATAGAACTATTTTGGCCATGAAGTTTGCTAATCTGCAACATTATTCCTCAAGTACCCTTCCAAACAATTATTTGAAATTCCTTATTGTCCATCTAGTTGAGGATAATTGTTAGAACTTAAGTTTAAGGTGGTTCCTAGATGTTGAAACACAACTCCTTCCAAAACTTACTTCTAAATACTAGATCTCGATCACTAACAATGTTCTTCGGAAGTCCATGTAATCTAGAAATATGTTGCATAAATAGGTCAGAACTTGTGAAATTTTATCTATTTCAAAGAAATCCATGGAAATAGAATTAGCTTACTTAGTCAACCAATCAACCACAACAAAAACAAACTTCTTGCCTACTACTTGAGGTAGGCCAGTAATGAATTTCATAGTAATGCACTCCCAATTTTTGGTTGTGAATGGATAGGGGCTGCAACAGACCTAAACTTCTTGTATTCTTCATTTTAATTCTTTGCGTAAGTCACAAGGCACCACAAAGTGTTTTCATGTCTTCTTTCAGCCCTTCACAAAAACAATCTACTTCTTTTGTTGTAGTAGGTTTTAAAGAAGACAAGGTGACCACAAGCAAGGAATGAAATTCTTCTAGTACATTTTCTTAAACTTAGAAATGGTATAAAATTTATGTAGTTTTTATAGAAAATCAGTTCGCCTAAGAAGGTATAGATGGTGTCCCTTCTTGAGTCTTTCAACATGGACAACGGAAACAATTTTCAAGTCTTCAGCATATTCTACCAATACTTCTTCTAAGTTCTTTCCACCCCGGTCCATCCATAGCAACAAAAATATTTTGGGGAAAAAATCAGTAAACCAAAAGTATAAGATTTTTTGAAAAACATCGGGAAAATTTTGGATTTTAAAAAAAACGTAAAAAATTGTAGAACAAGAGTCAAAACTAATTTTTTTAAATTGAAAGGCATTTCCATAGCATAAAGATATAGAGAGCAAATAAAATAAAGAGTTTAACTAATGAATTGTAGAAAATAGATTTTTGTTGTTTATATTCATATCACTAATTACATTGCATTGCACATCTTCCAAAGCATTACTTCACAGTGCATAACTAATAACTAGATGTTGATAGATGACAAAATTGTAATTACAATATAGTTTGTGCAAAGTCAACCTATAGACAAAGTAAAAAGTTTCAAAAAAACAAACGTAGTCAATGACTTGCTACAACAAATAGAACTATGCTAGAGGGCTGCAGGTCTTGATGATGAAGCTCTTGGTTCTGAGCCTCTCCTAAGTCATTCAACCAAATGAATATCCAAGTTGGCCTCTAGGATCTCAAAATCCTCAGGCTCAAGAAAGTCATCATCACCAACAAACCACTCAAACTCTAGATCAATCTCATCAAGGTCAATTGGCTCGTCATCCTCAATGAAACCTGGTTTTGTCCATGGACAAATTAGTCTTGAGATTACAAGTGAAAAACATTATGAATACAATTACAAATTTACAACTACAATTGCAAGTATACTATAAGTCTAACCTTGAGCTTTCTTTAGCTTCAGGCGAAGGTTGTGGTGAACAAACACCAAGTCATTCATCCGTTGTTGTGTTAGGCAATTGCGTTTCTTCGAATGTATGTGTTCAAAAACACTCCAAGTACACTCACAAGTGCATGAACTGCATGGTTGGCTTAAAATGTGTCTCGCCATCCACCTAAGATTTTTGGTTTCGTGACCAAAAAAATCCCACCATTGCGCTAAAAAACACATTATATGGAGATGATATTATGTAAGAATATCTTAAAATTTTAACACATTTAATGATCATGTCCACAAAATAGAGAGCCTATCAAAATTTTATAGACTCTACTTGGTTGCAAGGTCTTCCTGCCTTCCACAGTAACCTTAGATGAGAGAAAACCCTTTGCTTTCTTGTACATTGGTAACTATGCCATAGCTTCCTATAATTGTTCTGTGGTAGCAAACATTTTTTCCATGCATATGAACAAGCCCTATGCAACCTCACCATCATCATGTCTAAATGAAGAGTTATAGAACAACCTTAGATTAATATAGTATCTTGCAGCATGGAGAGGAGAATGCATCTGTTGATCCCATATTCTATCAATTATGTCCCATAATGGCATATACTTGTCCCTTTTATTTTCCATCCTACCCCTCATCACCTCCTTGGCCCTATCCATGGCCTCATACAAATATCCCATGGAGGATTTATCCCCATCCACTAGTCTCAAGACTTTTACTAGAGGCTCTAAAAATTCTACAACTTGTTCAGTTGCATCCCAAAAACTAGCAAAATAAATGCACTCTGCCACTGCTATGCCATCTACTTGATTTGTGAAGCTAGACTCCATCCACTCGTTTGAAACATTCATTTCAAATTCATTTTTTGTTGGCAAAGATTTTGAAGTGCAAGGAAGTGTGTTGCAAATTTTGTCACCCCTAGTTGAACTAACTCCTTGCCCTCTGTGAAAGAGCGCATCATACACAAAACCCTTAAGTGATTATAGATAAATTTGGTAATTGTGCGAGTCTTTTGTAATACCTCCTTAACCCATTCAAGTTTTGCAATGTCCTCTAGGGGTTAGATCAAGGTAATGTGCTACACATGGAGTACAAAATATGGAGTGGTATTTGTTTGTCAGGAGTCTCCCAACAACAACACAAGCAACACCATTATGTGTAATATAAATTGAACCATAATTTTTGGCCCTACATCTTTGACCACCAAGTCATACACCTTGAACAATGCATGTACAGATTTGATTGTGTCTAATGCATCCATAGATTTCAAAAAAATTGTCATATCACAAGACACAAGGAAGTTGATGAGTGTTTGATTCCTCCTATTTGTCCATCCATCTGACATTATGGTGCAACCAATCTTTTCCCACTCTAGTTGTTCATCAAGAACATTATTAACATCCTATACTGCATCATTAAGCATAGCAATCCTCAATGACTCATAAGATGGGGCTTTGAACCCAAGACCCACAACTGCAATAGCATCCACCATACCTTGCTAGTATGGAGACCTAGCAACATGGAGTGCCAAGCTAGAGTAGTACCAAAAATTTGCAATTGCCTTCTTTGCTTGATCATGTACATTCTTCCTCCATCTTGTACTCTCCAAAGTGGTCTACAATCCTGGTGTAGTACAAGGTGCAAAGAAAGAATTAATGTTTCCTCCACTTGTGTTTGGGCCACGTGTTATAGAAGAAGGTGTTGAACCTTGGAAAACACATGTGCACCATCTTTCTCATCCAAGCGATTCCTCCTATCTTCTCCAGAATTAGAGTCTATTTCAATCCAAATTCTTGCCTTTTTAGCCTTACCCTCAAAAATTGCTTGAAGAGCTTGTTTTGCGTAATACATGACATCCGTAGGGCATTCAATACAAAAAATGGTGTTATTTCCCACCTCCTTTTCCAAATTCCATTTGAAGCGATAAATGCCACCGTTGATTTCATTCAAACACCAATTGCATTTAACCTTCATTGTACCCAATACTAACGTGCAATGTGTCCGTGCAAAGTTTTTTTGACTTGGCATTATGATCAAATCTACAAAAGAATCTTAATTCAATTTAGTTTGACATCAAAGGCCACAAGAAATTATTAAGGCATGAATAATTAATTGGGAAAAACTTGCAAATTCATTTTAATTCCCTTGCACATGGTGTTTTATTCTTCACTCCTAGCATTTGCATTCTATGATGGAGCAACTTCCATATTACAAAACCATCTTTGAAGAATTACAAAGGAAAATAAGAGTGGGAGCTTAATCAGGTTTGATGGGTCATGAGAATGTAGCTTCAGCTAAGTCTTTGCAATGGTGTTTATTTTTTGTTAAAAAAAGAGGTGTGGATCTGCTATTTGGGTGAGTTGGAAATCTTCAGAAATATTTATATACAGGTATGTTATTTATTTGTTTTTGTTTGTCTGTAGCCAAAAATACTAAAATACTAAAACACCAAAGCATCTTATCAAACAGTTCACTGCTTTGCTGCTATGGCTAAAACAGACGCTTTTGAACAAGCTATGGATGCTTGACAAAAATCTATCAAAGCATAATAGTAAGCATAGACAAGGTAGTGAACTGTTTGATAAAATGCCTCAAAGAAATGTGGTCTTATGGAATGCCATGAAAATCAACTGCATAGACAAGGCAATGAACTTCTTGAATTGTTTGGTGGACATGTATGAAAACTGTGGTAGCATAGACAAGGCAGTGAACTATTTGATAAAATGCCTCAAAGAAATGTGGTCTCATGGAATGCCATGACAAGCAAATGTGCGTGCAAGCGTGCACCCGGGCAAACCCACAGGGCTGGGCGCGCACCCTGTGCGTATCCAAGGCGAACCCAGCCAAATGGTTCGTGGACCCAGGAGTATCAGCCACATACCTGGGTGTACCTGGAAGAACCCACGGCCTAGCACTTAAAAAGTGGGCCCAAATTTAAATAAAATACAATTTTTTCATTATTATTTTGTCTCCTAACCCTAAAACGCCCCAATATGAGGCCCTTCAAACACATACATTTCATTTTTACCTAAAATTTTTTGCGGTTTGTGTGGTTTTGAAGGTCTTAAATTGGGCTTTGTCAGCATTATTGTTTGCCACTCAAAAAATCATGAAAATGAGGTGCGCCATGAAGTTTTGTATGGTTTTAGAAGCCTTAAATTGGTGCTAGCGGGTTCGCACCCGGTAACTAATCAATATTTGCTAAGTTACCGGGTTCGCACCCTGGCAAACCCACAGGGAGCGTGCCAGGGGCGCTGCTCACGGACCCCGCTAGGGGCGCTGCCCCCAATCCCCCACGAGGAGCGCTGCCCCTCGACCCCGCTGGGGGTGTTGCCCCCAGACCCCCACGAGGGGCACTACCCTTCGACCCCATTGGAGACATTGCCCTCAAACTCCCATTGAATTTAATTGATTTTCTAGGTACTCTCCAAGTCCAAGTTTCCATAGTTTGCCTACAAGTCTTCATCTATAATATCACATTTAAGGCTTTTGAAACCATACAAAACTCCATAGCGCACCTCATTTTCATGGGAAAGAGGGAGATGTAAATTTGTAAAATATATTAATGTAGTATTTACTTTCATTTTTACAATAACAATTTTCTATTTTCATTTTGTTTAAGAATATCAACATCAACGCATTCCACATGAGGATGCCATTTTGTACCCAATTTGCTTTCAAATCAATCAAATACAACTATCAATTGGCATTTAATATTTATCTTTGGCATTTGGCATTGATCAATGATTAAGTATCATACTATGAAATGATTCAGTTTTACAATTCTATATATTTCTCTTATTTTTTTGTATATATATACACACGTACCCATACGTACCCAAACCCCTAAAAAAAAATTTAACGTACCCACGTACCGGGTTCTCGTACCCAAACCCATCCCCGAACCCGAACCGTTAACTTAGAATATTTGTGAATGTGATTGCACCATCTAGTTCATCCAATTACTCATCAATGTGTGGAAAAGGATATTGATTCTCGATGGTCTTCTTATGCATTTCCATTTAATCCATACACATATGGAACAACCCATCCTTATTTCTTACTGAGATGATTGTCAATACAAGCATACCCTTGCTGGGTGTAACATGTCCCAAGTCCAATAACTCATTGACCACTTTCTCAATTACATCTATAAAAAATTAGGATGGTGATGAGGGGGAATAGTTACCAATTTAGATCCAAGCTCAAACTCAATAATGTGATTTGATCATCTCTCTAGTAGTAGTCCACAAATCAATTTCTTGAAGATGTATTCACGTTCATCCAGCAGCTGCAGAACCTCTTTCAATCTTATTGATTATTTTTCAGCCATTTTAGCAATCAACCATTTCATTGTATTACATTCCAAGTTTCCAACACAAAACTTAGCTCATCCTTTACAGTTTGCTTGGTTATCTATTGAGTTGAAATAAACTGTTTTTCCCTTTGTTTAAAACTCTTTCTTGTGATCCATTGCTGGTCCTTTACAAGCTCTGTGTACATCTCTCCATAATGCACACAATATTCACTCATTGTTATCAGTAACTGAACCCCACAATTCCATCTGCTGCTACCATAGAAATAACATGAAAATTAAAATCAATTTCATGAAAATCATTTAAGACCTTTTATCCTTTCCTTGCATTCCATCACAATGTTGTTCAACATGGACACCTGAAAATTCTGCAATGGTTCTATTTATATAGCCAAAGAACTCACTTTTATCAATAAAATTGATAATGCCGCCATTGTCAATGAGAGTTATGAATGTCCTTCCTTTAATCCTAGATCACACTTTGATAATCAAATATCTGATTGTTATGGGCCTTCCAAATCCACCATTTCATCTTCCCTTTCAACCAGATATTCTGGGTTAATTATTGCCCCCAATAGAACCCCATCTAGATTTTCAAGCATTTGGGTCCTTTTATGTGTCCAACACTTATGACACTTAGAAATGGTCCTTTCATGTATGAAAAATCCCTCTAGATCTTAAATTCAGTAATAACTGTTCAATCTATTGCCCTAACAACTTTAGGCTGAGTGGTGTATCAACTAGCAGGAAATTTAAATCCATCCATATCTCTTAAACAATTCTTGGCCAATGATTCGTTCTTGGCTGATCAAAAAAAAATAATCATTTGATGGTGTAGTATAATTATTCCTTGCCACTTCAAAATATGTTTATGCTTGATGTATGGCTCCTCCCAAAGTACATGTCCCTATAACCTTGACATACCCTCAGATTGAATCCTTCAGTTCATCCATAGGCACTACATGTCAAGGAGAAGTCTTTCCTACCAACATACTTGTTTCACAGAATTCCTAAATATAATATGTTACCATTCCAATTTTCATATTTTGAGTGGTGTAATGTCCCCTTTTTAGCTAGCATCAGTGATTTACAGATTAGCTTATCATTTGGTCCTCATAAGCTAATGATGGTGATTAGAGGGCCTTGTGAGGGAGTTATCTGGTTCTCAGATGGCAGTTTCATAGTGTTTTCTTCTCTAGCTCTTGGGCATATTCAGAGGTGATCTTCTTCAGGTGTTTTGGGTCCGGTTATGCATACTTACTATTTTTAGTAAGTCACTCAGATGTTGGGGTCCAGTCTTACTATTTATAGTAAGGCACCCTAGTGAGTAGAGGAATCAATGGGTTACCTGTTGGTGTTGACGGAATTGATTAATAAAGATTATTGATGGAGTTATGGTATTTAAGATACTTTAATAATAATTAATTATTTAAGTGGATATTATAATGACTTCATTTGACTTTATAATAAAGGCTAATTTAATAATATAAAATCAAATTATTAAGTCATTGAGTTTGGACGCCCACTTGAGAAATATATCATAAAGCAACAAAAGCAAATATATAATATTATATTAAATTGATTTAATTGCCTTGGGAGTCGTGCTTTTCAAGAGGAGATATAAAAGCTTTGTAAAAAGCACATTCAAGCATTCATTCATTATTCAACACTTCTGAAAATTTGATGCTTTGCTAAGAAGAGGAGAAACAATGGTTTCTTGCTGCAGATTGATCTTGGAGAACGATTTTCTTTCAGATTCAAGCATTCTACAGGTGTAAAATAACACCCAAGGTTTGCTTATCAAGTGGCTTTCATCCAAAAGTCGCATTGTACATATTGAAGAGATTATTACAGGGTTTTTAGTAGATTATTGTTCGAGATCAGAATTATAACAGCTATTGATGGATTTATTGCTGATTGTATTCTTGTTGGGCCGTACAAGTCTCCATGGCTGGGCCGTACAGTCTTCAAGGCATGGCATTGGAATCTCTAGGCTGAAACGCCTATGTTTTGTGCAATATCTTTCCTTCATTTCGGGCGACCAATACATTCATTCCATCCAACAACAAATTCAGGGTGGAGAATCCATTATTTGGAGCTTGGCATCCATGATAGGGGTTTTCGTGATTGCTAATATGCATTTCCAAAATTGCAATTTACAATGCTTGACTTTTCGAGTATGGTGTTAAATGATTTCTAAGCATTGTATAAAATCTGATTTGAATATATTAAGAGTTTGCTTCAATAGTTTTCCATTATTGCATTTGTTTGTATCTATTTTCCTTGCATTTTTTTGGCATAAACATCAAAATACAAAATTACACAAAAAACCAAAAAACCTAAGGCAACCAAACAAGGCAAAAAGTTAGTCAGTAAATATCTAAATCGGGGTGGGATATTTCAGTGGTATCAGAGCGATTTCCTGCCATCCTGTGATTGAGTATTTTCATGAGTAAAGATCACATTCAATATACTAGAGGTGCAGCACAGTGGGAACCACCTCCAATACCGTAAGGTGAAACAGTTTCAGGAATTTTGGGTATTCAGAGAACCAGTTCTAGTGACAGTGATAATGTGATAGGTACCATGGCTAATACGGAGAAGAGACGGGAAAATTCAGTTAGTCTTGACTTCAGAGCCAGAAGGAAGTTTGAGAATATGATGGATATGATGTCTCAACTTATTGGCACAATGAGGCAGTTTACCCCACCACAGCACATGGGTAATCCTAGTGAGACTAGTGGTACAAAGGGATGTGGTCAGCCTAATGTGACAATTCAACGGTCTACATCTTCTATTGGTTCAGTCATAATTGGAAAACTCGGCATTTTCAAGTACTCGGCAAGCCCGAAAAACTCGGCTCGGCAAAAACTCGGCAAAAAACTCGGGAACTTAAAAAATTGCTTAAACTTCACTAAAAACTCATTTTTTTTGCAAAATTCAAAGATAAGATGCATCCAATGAGTCAATAAATGAGTACATATAAGAAACAAGCTATATTTGATTGATTTGAAAGAAATTGGATACAAAATGGCATCCTCATGTGGAATGTTCAATGTGCTGATATGATAATAGTCTGAAACAAAATGAAATAGCAAATTGTTTTTGTAAAACTGAAAGTAAATACTACATATGTCATAAACATTAATATATTTCAGTTTTTACAAATTCACATGAATCACATCTTCCTCTTCCCATGTCTAGATCTCAGTATGGGACCGGAAGAGGGTGTCCGTGTAATCATAGGACTCCGCTCCTGCTGTGCCTGTGGCTCCTCAACCTCCATCCTAGATGTAGATCCTCCTGCAGCTGCTGGTGGTGGCACTGGCAATGACTCCTCCTCAGGATCATCCTCAAGGTCATCCAATGAGAATGTAAATCCACCCTCCTCCATTGCCTGTCGCTCTAAATCATAAATCTCATCCTCGGTAAACAATGGAGGTTGCTCCCCTCGCCCTGTCCAATCACTGTATGGATCTATCTCCTCCAAATCAATTGGATCATCATATGATATCTCCTCTACCTTTTTTATGCGCAATCGAAGATTATATTGCACATAGACAAGGTCATTGAGGCGTTTTTGAGCGAGTTTGTTCCTCTTCTTTGTGTGGATGGCCTCAAACAAACTCCAATTGCGCTCACAATTGGATGAACTACAAGGCTGGCTCAAAACACGGAGGGCAAAGTTTTGAAGATGTGGGGTTTTTCCACCCCAATGTGTCCACCAAACATCTACAAAAAAAAGAAGAAAAAGTTAGAAAATTGTAACTTGTAACTTGTAACTATCAAATTTTCATTTTTGTAACTTGTAAATTTCAAATTTTATACCTGGTGGCAGCCTAGATACTGCTCTCTTTGCCAAGTCTGAAGAGAAGAGTACACCCCTTTTTTCCCTGTAACTTTGCAATTCATTAACAATGCAGTCTGCCTCATCAGGCGTGGATGTCATCCGCTGAATGCAAGTAGTGAGGCCCTCCATAACCTCTCCAGTAGGATCTGTATAGGTGCCTGAATGGATGAAACGGGGGTTCAAGAAGTACCCTGTTGCATGGATAGGTTGGTGGAGTTGATTGTTCCACCTCCTGTCAATAATCTCCCAAATGGGATCAAACTTGAGGCTGTCCCCCTTATAATAATTTCTAATAGCCTCCTTGGCCCTATCCATGGCCTCATAAAGATAACCCATTGGGGTTTGATCCCCATCCACCAAACGGAGCACTCTAACCAAGGGCTCTGACACCTACAATATAAATTTAAAAATGCAAAAAACTATTAGAGTTACAATTTAGTAATTTACAAATTTACAATGAAGGACATTAACTTTAAGAAAATGTTCAATTTGAATTTAGATTCAAACTCAAAGTTTTGAAGTTACCTTCACAATCTCTGTTGCTTTTTGTGCAAAGAGGGGCTCGAAGACAATGCTTGCAACTCTTTCTCCTTCCGGCTTCTTTGAATAAGGTGAGTCTATCCATGCTTGACTCACAAACATTTGTTTCAAAGCCGTCAATGCGCCAAGAATGCTTTGCAACGTTAAGAAAACCGTTGCAAACCTTGTCACACCAGGTCTCACCAAGTCTCTCCCATTGGTGTGCTCCCTCATCAAGCTCAGAACCCAAGGGTGATTGTAGATGTATTTAGTGATCCTTCTTCCATCCTCTACAATCGGTGTGACCCAATGTAATTTTCCTATGTCCTCCAAAAGAAGGTCAAGGACATGGGCAGCACATGGTGTCCAAAAAATTGTCTGGTGTCTATCTTGGAGGATTCTTCCTGCTGCCACATATGCCGCTGCATTGTCAGTTATGATTTGCACGACATTTTTAAGCCCAACCTCCATGCACACTTGCTCCAACATTCTAGCCAAATTTTCTGCATTTTTTACTATGTTGGAGGCATCTACGGATTTCAAGAACACCACCTCATTTTTGCAAGAAACCAAAAAATTTATGATGGTACGGTTTTTTCCATCCGTCCACCCATCAGAAAGAATAGTGCAGCCATATTGTTGCCATTCTTCTTTTTGTTCTTGTATCACTGCCTTTGCTCTTTCAGTAGCATTAGAAAGCAACCTACAAGTACAAAGTGAAATTAAGTACACAATTTTAATTTGTAAACAAAAAAATAACTTAAATTAATCATAAATTAAACTTAAGAAACATAAAATTAAATTAAAGAACATAAACTAATTTCTAACCTTCCACTCAATTCTTTGCGCGAAGGCGCCTTGTAGCCTTTCCCTGCAACTGTCAATGCGGTCACCAAATTGTCCCAATAAGGTGAGCTTGCCACATTGAAAGGGATGTTGTTGAAGTACCAAAAATCGGCACAAGCAACATCTGCATGCTCACGCACCTCCTTATTCCACCCAGTTGCCTCTAAAGAAGGTTGTGCACCAGGTGTGTTTCTAGGCACAAAAAAATCACCAATGTGTGAACCTGTGGCTCTAGGTGTCTGTGTTGATCCTGCCACTGGTACTCTAGTAGAGGAAGATGAAGGCATGGTGGTGGTGGTGGGTTGCCTTCGCACACGTGGACCACGAAGAGAGCCCGCTATGTTGGCTACTACATCATCATCATCTGACAGTGAGTGAAGGTTGTCTGCACTTGCAACACCTTGAGAAGAAGCTATGGCAGCTTGCATTGCTGCTTTTGCCTTCGCTTTTTGCATCTTTTTTTCTTCTGCAGCGGAAAGTATTGCATTCATTTGTCTTTTGATTTCCTCATTGGTGTTTATGCAAGCCTTAGCATCACGTCTAGGGATGCCTGCAAGGTGGTATTTGAGGCGATTGATGCCTCCACGGTAAATTTCTTTACATCTAATGCAATACACTGATCCAGGTTCTGGTCCTTCATATGCATATCTCCAAGCGGGATCTCTAGCTCCTTTTGGACGAGTGCCTACATATTCCCCACTCCCAGGCACAGATGGGGCTGAGGTAGGGGTAGAAGCGGATTCAGAAGCCATGATCAATTAACCTGTTACCTACACAGTACACACACAAAGTGAAATCACAACTTGTTAGTTTTTTGATAGAAATTTTAAAAACAAGCTAAATTAGATTAAATCAAAATTGAAAATTTCAAAATAGATTCTAAACTAATCTAAGATTCTAAATAGTAAACTAATTTAAGATTCTAAAGTCTAAACTCTAAACATTTTCAATTTTTCATCAAAAAAATGGATTAAAAAAAGAAAATAATAAACTAGGGTTACAAAAAAATGTAAAAATTAGAAAACTACTTTAAATTAGTAACAAATTAAGCTAATATATAAATTTAAACATGTTTTCAACAAACAAGAAGAATCAAAATTACAAAAAATAACTAGAATTTGAAGAAAATTTGAAAAAAATGAAAAAAACTGCAAAATATATTAAAAAATCATAAAAAAGTGTCACAAATTCTTGTTTTGTTGAATCTAAATCTTCTTTTAAACATATAAATGTATTTGAATTTGTTTTATAGTTCATTCATGATGTTTTTTAAACATACAATCAACAAAAAAGAAGAAAAAATGAAAAAAAAAAAAGAACGAGAAAAATTAGAAAACCTACCTGGAAATCCAATTTGCCTTCGAAATCTGATGAAAATCCCCTTCGAATCTCGTCTCCTCGATGCCAAATCACAGATAAATAGTGCAAAATGCTTTGGGCAAGTTTTTTCCTCTGCTAAGAGTGAAAACAAGTGACAAAATGAAATGACAATGACGTTTTGGCCGGCTGCGGACATAAGACACAGGCTGCGCGGGTTTTTTTTAAAAACTCGCGAGTTTGTCCGGCGAGTTTTTGCAAAAAGTACGGACTGTACCTTTTGCGAGTAAAACTCGTAAAAACTCGTTTCTAAAAAAAACTCGCGAGTTTTTGGCGAGTGAGCCAACTATGGGTTCAGTCCTTAGACCCAACCAGCCTACCTTCACTCCTAGGGAGGCACCACTAGCACCAAAGGTTCCAGTGCAGGAGCCATATGTTATCACAGCTGGTGATATCACACGCCATTATGCTGAGTATATGACCCTACCAGATGAGGTCGGGGAATTGTTGACTCAATCAATTCCTAGATCTGAAGAGGCCTAGAGTGGGAGGAGCAGTTAGGACTAAGCATAGGGCACCCCAGGCACCACAGGGCACACGTGATTTGCAACAGGCTGTGAGCAAGGTCACCTTGCCACACTTTGATGGTAGTGATAAATGCGCTGCAAGATCGCCTCCTTCTCCTCTTCCTCTTCCTCTTCCTCTTCTTGAGACCTCCCTTCTTGGTCCATTCATAAATTCACTTAACATGCTTCGTATGTCCGATATATCTCCTCTTAGGTCAAACATATGTATCTTTATTGAGGAAATTTCTTCCTTGACCTTACTTATTTCCTCATTAGGATTAATATCCTCTATTTTTACCCCATCCTTATCAAGAGTCTTCCTTGGTGTGACAAAATTCTTTTTGCCCCTTGTTGCAAACCCCGTCATGATGGGAGCCAATAATTTTAAAATAAATCACACAAATGAAATTGAAATTCTATGAAATTTTTACTATAACTTACTAGGGCCAAGATACCTCTCCCCTAGAAAATTCTCCAAGAAATAAGCAAATTTGCAGCCTTGAGAGTGATATTTGTGGAAAACCTATTTTTTTAATAACACACTTATTTTTGCTCCAATTTCTCCAACTTTTTTACTGTAGGCTCTTGTGGTATGCATCAAAAAACCCACTAAAAATCAAGCTCCAATTCCTTAGTATGTGAAAAATATTTGGTTTCCAAATAAATTGTGCAAAAACCATAATTTTGCAATAATTCGCTCAAATATACTCTAATTCCTCTCAAATCTGGACTAAAGATTCTTTAATATGGTCTTCAAAAACCCTTTAAAAATCGGAAAAAAAAAAATTGCCAAAATCTGGAAGATATGCTCTCCCCGAATTCGCCTCCAATATTGAGAAAAAACCTTGCCTCTACAGTGCCAAGATCATGCTCTGATACCACTTGTAATGAAATAACTTGCACAAGAAGAATATAATATGAAATATGTTGAAAATACTTGATAATAATATGCCACTTCAAGGGGGCAACCTCCTAATCCACTTCGAGGGGGATACCTCCAATAGTCTTCTATAAGAACACAATAATCAACATGATCAAATAAGACTCACAACTTCCTATATATACCTATTTACGCTTAGGATATCACCTAGGCCGACTTAGATAACCCTATATAAGTCTAAGGCCGACCTAAACAACTAAATAACAATATACTAATAATAATATGACTTAATTAAGAGTTAAGGTAGCCACAAGCCAACTACTCATAACCCGATACACACTATAGGGTTAGGGCATAACAGGTTACACTTTGGGACAGCAAATTGTGTCAAAGAGACAATCACACTTGAAGTGATCAAACCAAGAATACATGAACATAGATTGAACACACCTATCTAAATAGAGAGAACGCAAGTTGTACTTGGCATTTAACTATCACAAATACGATTCAAGAACATATACTAAGCGAACAAAATCGAAGGCTTGTGAGCTCAACATTTTGCTGCCGTGAAGTAAAGTTACAAAATAATGAGCAAAGGCTCTTATTTATAGAAACTCAAAGGAGTAGGCAACCCTAAAGTCTCCTTGAGTTAACAATGAGTTCTTGCCAATTTGCAAGATTTATTCCTATGTCTAAAAGTAGGTGACCTAGCTATTAACTAGAAAGTCTACTTCAGTTAACTAATTCTAAACTAAAAGAGAACTTCAATATACAAAGTGCCTCCAAAATAGACATCCACAATTAGTGGGATAAGACATGGATGATCAGTGGGACAGTGAGTTAACTTGGAAAGAGGCATCAAGTTAACTGTTTGTCATAAATGCTATTTTGGAGGGGTAGGACGTCCTTAACTGAGAGTCTACACCTCATCAACTCTAGTTATCAACTCCTCTAACCAGTCGTTGACTGTCTCTGCCTCTAAACAATTGATGCTTCACAGGATGATGACGTGTCGTCGTAGCATCTCTTCACCACTCGCAATCTGTTGTTGATATTCAATATTCTTTGTAGCTGCATCATCCAGCCTTGTTGACATGATTGCAATCTGACTTAACTTGCAGCTAGCAGGGTCACCGCAGAAAATGCTACAGATGAGGTCCTGAAACTTCGTCAGCACATCATCGAGACTCACATAGTCACCATCTTCACATTTGATACTGGCAAGGAATTGATTGGTACTTTTGGCGGCTCTGTAACTAGAGTGATGACCTTTGTTTCTCCCGCAGCTTTTTGCTTCTAACGCTTTTCTTGATTCTTCTCAATGAAAGAATGTTGTATGATGAGACCGCTAAGTTTGACTGTGAACACTTTAGCTATGAGAAATGCACATGAACCCGCTACACACGCAGAATTCCAACAATATCAATCCTCTAAACTGGCCTTGTGAGGCTATCAGATATACGAGGTGAAACCATATGGAACCTATGGGCTTGAGTGTCTATGCTTGTCAATCTATCCAAATCAACCTTTGGGTGTGTCCAATGTAGATCGGTGTCAATCGTTTTCAGGAAGTCATGGAGTAAGACCGTTTTGGTCTTGTATTCAACTTGGGAGAACTGCATTCTGAAAACCTTGAAGATTGACTGTGCACATGATACTGTTTGGACAACTTTTTCTGTAACTGCTAAAAATAGCCTTGTTGGGGGTAATTTTTACGAAAAATTTTGAGACGTGGGTTTTGTTGAGAATAATTTTCTAAACAAACCCAGAACGTTAGAAATTCCAAAAAATGTAATTTTCTATGGCATGCAAGAGCCCTTCGGTGGCAGAGGCAGCGAGGCACCAGAAACTTATTTTTCCTGAAAAAATCTAACACATGGGTTTTGTTCGTGCTTCAAAGCTGAACAAATCCAATTTGTCTGCTTTTCAAAATTGTGATTTTTTCTGGAAACCCTAAAAAATAGGGCTAACAGGGCTACTTTTTCTAGAAAAATCTAACACGTGGGTTTTGTTGAAAAATTTGTGTTGACCATACGCAGAAGGTCAAATCTGTGAATAACCACCATGTTCTTGGACATGCAAGAAGATCTAAGACAAGAATAGAAGAAAAAGAGGGGAATGGAAGTTATAAACTACCTCTCTGAATCTTCAAGAAAATCATGCCTGGAAATGTAAACTCTGATATACTGTCCTTCTGTGCAACTAATTCTTGAAAATATGAAGAATGCCGAGAAAGCCCTTTGTCGGATCTTCAAATGATGTTTGGAGAGAAAAATATTCATTCTTGTGCTCCAACCTGCAAAGAGAGATAATGAAGAATGGACGCCTAAGCTTAATATATATTGATTTGGAGTTGCAAGCATCAATTAGGCGCCAACATGCTAATTGAGGAGTCAATCTGCCTGATTAGGAGTTCACTTGAGAAAATTCCACCAATTTGGGGACGTTTTAGACATGAAAAGGCTTCTAAAATATCTCTTCAGTCAACTGGTCTTACTTTGACTTTAGGCATCCAAGTTGAGAAGTTGAACATTTTTTTATTCTTTTTCTGTGACGAAGTGCTTCCGTTCAATCCTGATTCCAGCTGCTCGGTTGATCCTAAAGTGTTGCTCACAGATCCATTGCTGAGTTGAGTCAACTCTAAAGAAGTGTGCTCGAGAGCTGTGAAGCTCAAAACCTGAATCTAATGCCTCAAAATCCTGGGTGGCTTTTCCCAAAAGGGTGCAATCTTCATCAAATAATCATTTTCTCGGATGCTTTTCAGTTCTTCCATTTTGACCTTCAGTGCTTTGATCTGAGATCTTTGATGACTAATGATTCTGGTGAATGTGTTGAGATATGGAATGGATAACTAGTTTAGTACCAGAAAGATTGACTGGCCTTGTGAGTCATGAAAGTTGATTTAGTTGTCCAAAAGTATAGCCGCCCCTGGCTTGCAGGGGCACCTTGACCTTTTGTACTTGAAATTTTGACTTGCAACCTTTCATGAACAACTTCAATTTGATCCTCGGCGTCATATGTTTGATTTATCTGTTGAACTTGTTGACGGTGTCATCGCTGAGATCGATCAAGATGAAGGACTTCTTGGAAGTCACAGAGCTTTGAAGACTACGTCTGACTACCCAAAAAGTTGGGTGCCTATTTCTAGGAAGGTGTGATTCCCTTAACACTTAGTCAATTTTTATGTCTTTCATCTCGCCTTTGCATCCGATGCTTTTTGCTTGATCTTCATTTGTCAATACTTGACAGGTCTTGTGAGCGTGCAACTGGATTGGTCACGGAGCTTAAAGGATGCTAAGCAGATGCCTTGTAGAAAATAGCTGCTGAAAACTTCATTTGGTTGCCCAGAATGATGGGCGCCCCTAGTCAGTAAGGGCTCTTTTGATTTGATATCCATTAGTTTATCCTTCGTTTTACGTGCTCGGATGATCAACAGCTACTATCGTTTGATATGTTTCGTGAGTTAGTTGCTAGATCTATCACGTAGCTAAGTTGAATCCGAGGAGATCACCTGGGGGTTTCCAATCCAAAGACTGGCATCTGGTAGCTATGCTTCTTGGGCGCCCTTAGGCTACAGGGGCACTTTTTCCCTTGTTAGGCTGTTTTTTTTTACGTCTTTTGCTTTCGGCACCTTCTGCCTCTGCCTTCGTTTGACGGCATTTGATGAGTCAGTTGAATTCGCTTGATGATCCATCGTGAAGTTGGCAGAATTATGGAGAAGATGACTGTCTTGGCAAAACATGATAACTGCATTTGATCCTTTGAACTCATGGGCGCCCCTGGCTAGCAGGGGCTCTTTTGGCTGTAGCTTTATCATTTTCAGGAAGGTTCTTACCTCTTTGCGCTTCGCGTTCGCCGTGTTGCCAACTACGTTGATCACTGCCATCGACAATGCGAACGCCTTCACCGTAGCAATTTCTTTCACCATGCTGTGTGTACGGGTGTTTGAAAATTTCACCAAGGCATTGACCGCGTAGCACCTTTCTTGTAGCCAGGTGTGCATCTTCCAGACTTAGAATATTTTCAGCATTCTTCGACCTTTGAAAATCCCCTCCGTCATGAAGCATCTTTTCGAACATTTTTCGCCATGGATTCTTCCTTGAAGCTTTTGAGGCTTAGATTTCACCACCTGGTACTGGCCATTCTGCCATTTATGGCTGCAGAGGTCCTAGCTTTCTTCCTGAACTAAGTTACCGGGTTCGGCCCTGGGAGGCCCGAGTTTGATTCGGGTTCGATCCGGGTTCGAAATTCGGGTCCAGTTCGCCCAAATTCGCCCAGGGTTCGAAAATCTGCCTGTGGGTTCGAACCGGGTTCAGAACCCGGACTGTGGGTTCGACCAAAGTTCGAATTTTTCGAACCCGGGTAGAATTGCGCGCCCAGGCGGACATAAAAGCAAGAATTTGGATTTTTTTAATAATATTTTTAGTCTTTGTTGACTTTTTAGTATTTTTTTATTCTTTCTAACCTTAATATGTGCCTCTAAAACATGAAATAGGTAAAGTGATAGTCATTTACCAATTTGTGAATGAAAAAAAAAGGATTTTTTGCCTCCATTGCTGAACTTTCTCTTTTGCTTGCACAAGCTTGAATAGACTTGAAGGTTGATTGTAGATTGTTCGAAGTTGGTTGTTGTGCTATTCCTAAGCACTTGCAAGTGCCTATTCATTGCCAAGAAGATCATTGAGCAAGATTTCTTCAAAAGAGGTAGGTTTTTTGAAGTTTTTTAATTATTTTTTTTACATTTTTTTTAAACAAATGGACTTCAACTCTTTTGTTTTGTTTTTTAGTTTTAGTTTTGTTTTACTTTTCATTCCTCTAAATGTCTATAACACATGTTCAATTTTTTCATTTTTTGAAATTAATTAAGTCTGTTAGTTTCAAATTCAATCAATCAATACCAAAATTTCAATATGTTGTGCCTTAGGTATTCCATATTACAATGGCAACCGGTACCTCCTCAGGCTCAAGCCAATCTCGTTTCAAAACAAACCCAAACTCTCCCCTTTGGAAATATGTAGAAATGGTTCAACAACTTCCAGGTGGTGGAGGATATGTTTGGATTTGTAGTCATTGCCATGTTCAGTATTCGAGCTCATACAGTCGAGTGAAAGGGCACTTGTGTGGGATCTCTGAAACAGGCATAAAAAATTGTCTAGGTGAAGATGAGAAAGGCATTCCAGATAATATAGTGTTGAAATATATTGCTGAGCAAGAAAAGGCAGACCAAAGAGCAGCCAGTGGTAAAACAAGCCATCCTTTGAAGAAAGGATCTCATTTCATGAAACCCCCTACACCGCCTTCTTATTTTCCACCTACAGGAAGCCATCCATTTATGGACATCCCTCAAGAGCAAACCACGCCCTCTTCAAATAAAAGATCTAAGGGACCATTGGAAGCTTCATTTCAGAATGAGGCAAGAGAGATTGCTGATCAAGACAAAGCAAGATGTGTCTATGCCAATGGATTGGCATTCAATGTTGTTCGTTCACCATATTGGCAAAAAATGGTGAAATCTATTAATGAGGCTCCAAAGGGTATAAGGGCCCAGGTTTTGAGAAGGTTCGTTGCACCTTATTGGAGAAAGAGGTGAAACATGTAGCAGACTCTTTGAAGCCCATAAGGGATTTGTGGATCGAAACAGGGGTGACCATCGTTTCTAATGGATGGAAAGATGCAAAAAATCACCCATTGATCAATGTTATTGCTGTGTCCCCTAAAGGGGCAATGTTTTTGAGAGCAGTGGATTGTGAAGGACAGGTGAAGGATGGTCCATTTATTGCTAACATCATTTGCCAAGCTATTGAAGAAGTGGGCCATAAAAATGTTGTGCAAGTTGTAACTGATAATGCCAAAAATTGTAGGGCTGCTGGGTTATTGGTTGAGGAGAAGTATCCACACATTTTTTGGACACCTTGTGCTGTCCACTCCCTTAATCTAATGCTACAAAAAATTGGATCCAAAATTGAATGGATCAAACAGGTGTATGCTGAGGGCGAAGACATTCAAATGTTTGTCACCAACCACCATATGACACAAGGAATATTTAGACAATTCTCAAAATTGGAGTTGTTGAAGGTAAGTTAATTCCAGTGTTCCATGGGCGTTGGGGACGGGGGGACGGGGAAACGTGCGGGATGGGTTTCCGGGACGAGGGGACAAAGGGCCTAAGTTTGGGGACGGCGGCGGCGGGGTGGCGGGGTGGTGGTCCTGATATAGTTATACATATACTTATAGTACTTGAAAAACTAGTTTTGAAAAGATGTATAATAGTATAACAGTGTAAGAATTACATTTCAAATGAAACTATAGGAAATTAGTAAAATTATAACATAGTAAATACTAAAATTTGAATTACTAAATCTAAATACGATGATTTCTTGAATGCTAATTGCTAAATAAAATTTGGCAAATGAAATTGTCAAATTGGAGATTTCTATTATAATTCATATCACAAAGTCTATAAAGATGATTACATGATTCATCATTACAATGAGTAGCATTACAAAAGACAAAATGCCAAAATGTCAAAACTCAAAATGTAGTGAAGGGAGGCCTCTAATCATCTGCAAGTGCAAACTCCTCATCACTCGAACTGCTGGACTCCACAAGGTCAAGATCCCTCAAGCTCACACCAACCAACCCTGCATCTGAAGTGGTAGGATCATCCTCATCAATCTGTGAAGGCTCCTCTGGCTCCACATCCCATCGTGCCGCTGGACTCTCCTTGTACCCAAGTGTCTTGCGGTCTATGAGACGCAAAGCACTGTGTACAGCCACAAGCTTCTCTGCTCTCTTAGAGGTAAGTCTGTTCCTCTTAAGAGAGTGGATGAAGCTATATGTAGACCAGTTCCTCTCAGCAGCTGAAGAACTGGAAACCTGGGATAGCAGACGGATAGCTAGAGTGGTGGTCAAAGATTTTGTACCATGACAATTCCACCACAAAAGTGGGTCCTCCTGTGCCATAGTTTCTATATCCATCTTTGCCGCATCTGAATAGCCTCTAAGAGTGGCAAATTTGGTCCACTCAGTGCGAATTGTGCCGGTATCTCTAGAATCATACATCTTCTCTATGCACCTAAAGAAACCCGCCTTCACCTCATCATCCCGAAGTGGTGTCACTCTACCCGATCTAACCTTGTACCACTTAGGATTCAAGGCAAAGGCAGCCATATGCAAAGGAGTGTTCAACTTGTCCCATCTGCGCTGAATGATTGGCCGGATGTGCTCATTGTAGAATGCTAGAGAGGGGTCCTTCACGCGCATAGCAGCCCTCATCTGGTCAAGCATAGAGTCGATGCACTCATACACCTCTCCAAGGTTAGGTGCATCCCCATCCCCATATCTAATAACCTGGAATACTGGAGAAATGATGGAGACAATGTATTTCGCATCAATCCAAAACACATCACTCTTCACTATCTCCTTCACCCTTCTCCCCTGCGTTGTCTTGGCCTCGGCCCACCTATTCCAATCATTAGTCATAACCATGAGTTGCAATGCCTCTTGCAACTCAATCATTCTCTCCAAGAGAATGAAATATGATGCATATCGGGTCTCCACCGGTTTCAAGAACTCCTTCTTTGCGAAGGTCCTGAAGAGTGCATGTGAAGTGTGGTGGTTGCAGATAAACATCTGCACATCTCTCGCATCGGTGACCACTCCTCTAATCCAATCAATCTTACCCATGTCCTTGAGTGCATTGTTCATGGCATGCACACAACATGGGGTCCACCAAATATGCCTATAGGCTGCCTCAATGAGTTTCCCTGCTGCTCTACACACATGGGCTGCATCTGTGACTACTTGGACCACATTTTGTGGCCCAACCTCCTCAATAGCCTCCCTGAGGACCTGAAACTGAAAATCAGCATCTTTGCGATGCCCTGTACAATCAACTGCTCTAAGGAAGTATGGGCCCTCTGCACATGTGACCATGATGTTGATGAGTGGACGATGGCTAATGTTCGTCCACCCATCCATAACTATGCTGCACCCAGATGCCACCCAACATGCCTTCATCTTCTCCATCAAAATATTGATCTTGGAATAGCACTTATCCAAGATCGAAGTCCTCATTTTCGTCTCACCTGGTGGCATATATGATGTTCCTCCCTTCGCCACCATAGCCATCATCTCCCTATAATAAGGAGACCGTGTAACATGAAATGGAATGCCATTGGCAAAAAAGAACTTGCCAATGGATTCATCTATCTCATCTCTCAGGTGCACATTAAACATATCAGCAATGGGGTTACTCTGCGATGTCTGCAACTTGCGTTTCCCTGCAGCTATCCCCCTAGCGGCACTAGTAGTGGAAGAGGATGGAGATCCAAACATCATTCCTCCCGTCTGTGAAGCATGAGGAGAAGTATGTGGCGGATCATGGATGTGCTGAAGGGCTGCTCTAGCAGACAAAGTAGTAGGGGCTGTAATATTTGTGTCATCTAGAACGCCCCAAAGCCTGTTAAACTCAATTCTATAATGTATATTTTTAGTTTCCTTCAAAAAATTACAAGGCTCCACACCTTTTCCTGTCCAAAAAAGAAAGTGTGCATTCACTCTAGTGATGCTACCAAACCATTCAGCCTGACAAATGTGGCACTTCCACTTCCTTGTTCCCCCACCTGCACGTGATGTGCCTTGTATTCTTGAAGCAAACTGTTTGAGAGGAGACTTAGGATCAAAAGGACCCCTAGCATACTCTGCCAACAACTCTGAAGGGCAACCTGTACTAGCTGGTGCACTCACCATGGAACTAGAATGGGCTGCAGGATCAACCCCATGGTCATCCCCCTCATTCTCAGGTTCAAAATCTGAATCATGTTCACTATGGGAATGGATTTCCATGTCATCACCACTCATGTTATTGCTCATTGTGAAAGTGACTGCATTTCACAAAATTAAAATAAAATCAGCCTAGTTTAACAAATTGAAATACAAATTTAAAATTTTAATTTTGAAAACAAATTTAACAAAATTTACAATTTATATTTTATAAAATTTGATGTTGAATCTTGAGGGCGAAATGATGAAGATGAATGAATCATTCATCATTTTGCCCTCAAGATTCAACATCAAGTTTTTTATTTTAAAAATTTAATACTAAACTTGTTTTTAAAAAAAACAATTCTTATTCATTTCAAAATCAGATTTGATGTTGAATCTTGAGGGCAAAATGATGAATGATTCAATCATCTTCATCATTTTGCCCTCAAGATTCAACATCAAATCTGATTTTGAGATGAATAAGAATTTTTTCTTTTTAAAAACAAGTTTAGTATTAAATTTTTAAAATAAAAAACTTGATGTTGAATCTTGAGGGCAAAATGATGAATGATTCAATCATCTTCATCATTTTGCCCTCAAGATTCAACATCAAATCTGGTTTTGAGTCTTTGAAATGAATAAGAAAAAAAAACAAGTTTAAACTCATAAAATAAAACAAAAACAACAAGAAATCTGAAAAAAAACTTCAAAAACCCTACCTTGTGCTTGATAAATCTCTTCAAAATGCAATAGAATCCTCTTCCTCCTCTTTTTCTTGCTCCTCCTCACTCCTATAACACTTGCAATCACTCTTTTCACTCCAATCAGAATTCTTCAAGTTTTTGAATTATTTTTTCTCCTCTTCAGCTGGCTGCAAAAAAAATCAGTCAATTAAAATGTGACTGAAATGATAAAGGAACATTGTTTTGTGTTGTTTTGGAGGAAGGGGTGGGACCCACGCCAAATTAGGGTAACCATAAAGCACTTAAAATTTTGATTTTATAATTATTTTTCAAGTTTTACGCCCCCATGGACGTGGGCTCGACGGGAAACGGCCAGGCGTCTCCCCGTCTCCCAAGAAACGTCTAGGCGTTTCCTCAGGAAACTTGGAGACTTGGAGACGTCTCCCAAGGAAACTTGGAGACGTCTCCACGTCTCCATGTCTCCTGGGAAACGTGGAGACGTTTCCCCGTCTCCGGCAGAGTACCGGTGGCGGTGGCGGGACGGCAGGAAATGCCAAGTACCCGTTTCCCTGTCCCCGAAACGTCCCCGTTTCGGAAACTTGCAAAAAAAGGGGGGAAACACGTCCCCGTGGAACACTGGTTAATTCTCAATATTTTTTTAATTTTTTAATTTTTTGTTAATTTTAAATTTTGATTTTGTAAATTTAAATTATATTTTAGTTTTAATTTTGATTTTCAAACAGGTTGCCGAGACTCATTTTGCCTCCAACACAATTGTGTTGAGACGACTTATAAAGGTTCGTGAGGCACTCTCTGCAATGGTTTTGGACCATATGGAGGCAATCTACCAGTGAAATGGCAAATAGGATCAAGCAAAGGATCCTAGATGATAGTTGGTGGGACCTTGTTGAGTATCTCGTCAGTTTCACTGAGCCCATATTGAGCATGATCCATTACACTGACATGGATAGACCTTATTTGGGTGAAGTATATGATGGTATCGACTCAATGATTGAGAAGATGAAAATCATCATCAATGCAAAAGAGGAAGATCCCGAAGAAAAGTTCTTCAAAGAGCTACAAGAAATCATTGTTGATAGATGGAACAAAATGACCACTTCGTTGCATCTTCTTGCTTTTGCATTGAGTCCCAAATATTATAGTCCAGAGATACTTTCTACTTCAGCAAGAGTTGCTCCATATAGGGATGTTGAAGTGGGTCAAGGGTACAAGGCAGCGATTCGTAGACTCTTCACTGATCGTGACCAATGTGATCGAGTGAGGGCTGAGTTCATGGCTTTTGCATGCTCTGGTACTATTGATCATAATCTTGATGCTGTTCGAGACAAGGTTAGGGTGGATGCTCATAGTTGGTGGTACTTCCATGGGCAAGAATACAGGCACCTCCAACCTATTGCAATAAAAATTTTATCCCAAGTAAGTTTTATATTTTGTAATTTTAATTTTAATTTTAAATTTATATTTATATTAAATTATTAATTAATATTTTTGTTTAGTTAAATCAACTTAAATTTTGTAACTCCTAACTATTTAATTTGGTCTTAATAGGTTGCTAGTTCATCTTCTTCTGAGAGGAATTGGAGCACATACTCCTTCATCCACTCAATAAAACGCAATAGGCTACATTCGAAAAAGGCAGAGGACTTGGTGTATGTGCATTCAAACTTGCGCCTCCTTACACACAAGCAAGTTTCCTACAAAGAAGGAGACACAAGGAGGTGGGATATTGAGCCAGAGCAGCTTGACTTGGACTTGGATGCTTCCAAAAGTCACTTAGCTGCACTTGATATTGATGATGACTATGAGCCTGAAGCAACCGCTAAGCATGAGAGTGGTAGTGTCAGTGCTAGTGGCAGTGCTTGTGCGAGTGCCACTAATGCTATTTGTGGTTCTACACATAATGTAGCATCTAATGATGATGATGATGCTGCTTTTTTTGATGACCCATATGACTCAGATTGATCAATGATCAATAATTATTAATTATTAATGGCTGATTGTAAACACTTTACATTTTTATGTTTGAACTTTGATGATTTGAGTATAAAATGGTGGTGTATTTTTCATTTTTGCTATGTTATTTAACTATTAATATGGTGGTGTATTCTGAACTTAATTACTGCTGCAAATCTGTATATATTTCTAATTTTTATATGTTTTTGTATTACCGAACCCAAAACGAACCCAAATCAAAAAAAAAAAAACCCTGAACCGGCGAACCAGGTTCTCGAACCCGAACCCGAACCCAAAACCGAACCAGTAACTTAGTTCCTGAAAAATGAAAATAAACCCACCAGAGTAAAACAAACTTTTTGGTGATTTTGACTTGACCAGTGTGATCATGAAGTCAATTTATCCTCTCAAAATCATTTTCAACTAATTTTGGAAAGGTCCTATTTTTAGGGGTTTTCCTAAAAACGGGGGTTTGAAACCCTAATTTTCAAATTTTCAGAAATTTGCAAGTATCTTCCTAGACATGAACACACAAAAAGCCTATGTTTTGTTTGACCTAAAACGTACTTTTGACAACAATTTTACATGATTTAGCTCATTTTAAGCAAAATGCCTTTTTGAAGCAAAAATTTATTTTGGGTACAACATATTTGTTATTGCATAATCTATCAAATTTTTGATTTGTTGCTTCAAACCAAGCTCATGATTGGAGAAGAAAGAGAAAGGGATTCCTTCAATGTTTACGTTCAATTACCTTCCTCACATGTAATAGGAGCTTGGATGGAGTTTTCATGATTGGCAAGAATTTATCTTAAGAGTTTATGTTATTGTATTCGCATATCTTTAGATATTGTACCACTAGTGCGTATGTGGTGTATTGAGCATGTTGCCTATGTACTTGGATTATCTAGATGGATTGTAGTTTTGACCCAATTTACTATTGGATCACATATTTATGTTAGGTTGTATTGTTGTAAGTGATCATGGATATAGTTTGTATCATATATTTTGAAGGAACTTTTGTGAAATATAACTCGAGTTGATCTTTGTACATTATTTGTTAGCATTGAGTTGCTTGTTCTGGTTAGTGTTTGAAAAAAAATTTGAGGTTTCAAAATGGGAAAACTCAAATTTTGAGACTAGCCGATGGAGAAAAATCACTCACTGGCTATTTCAACAAGGCCATTGATAGGACTAAGGAGGTTATTAGGACCAATATGCATAATGAGGTGGTGAAACACAAGCCAATATGAGAGATCATTAATGACAAATGGGATCAACAAATGCATTGCTACCTCCATGCCACTAGGGACTATCTAAATCCAACATTGTTTTATACTAAATCCTTTAGACATGATGTAGAGGTCATAAAGGACCTCTTCAAATGCATTGAGAGATTTTTTCCTAGACTCCTAGATGACCTTGAAACTAAATATTTGCAATCAACTTTTTCCATTTCTCTATTTTGAAATTTTTAACTTTGAAATACATTATAGATAGTTTACAAAATATTGTTAAATTTTGGTTTCAGTTAGGGAAGTCGCGAGTTTTTTTGGAAAGGAAGTCAAATCCCTATGATTTCCAAAACAAAAAATATGATTTACATTCCCCTATTGCAATAAGTCTCCACATGCTTATATATCAGGGTGCCTTGTTTTCAACTTATCTTGGATTCATCATAGGGCAATCTAAAGCTATCTATAGCCTTTGCAAGGATTTATTTCTTCTACATTGTTAAGTAAACTAAACCTTATCCCTTAAATTGGATGACATTAGAGTATAAATGAATGATAACTAATATGCATGAAATGCATCTAAACATCACTAGAACATATTTGATATCTCTATATTTGGAGAGGATAAGCTCGCTATGAACTTAATCATGCAAATCAAGCAAAACAAAGTTAACTTTCCCTCTAACTAGGTACATGTAATGTCCCCATTTTAAGCAAAATCAGTTTGTGAACAATTAGCTAATTTTTCAAGATTTCACATAGGCTAAATGGTAAGGGAGAACTCCAAAGTTCTTGGAGAGCTCAAGATCAGTTTAGCGGAGTTGTTGATCATGGCAATGAGTTCAGTCGGTGCTGTGGAGCCTATTGATGCTTTCAAAATTGAATTTCGACCTTTTGGGAGCTCTCCAAACTTCTTGGAGAAGTTCTATATTTTTAGAAAGTCAACTAGTTGCTTCAGTTCATCGTCTTATGACTTAAGAGACACTCTAGTATGGTCGGAATTGCATTTTTGTATCATTTTGATGCTTTCCACAACTTGGGTAAATTTTTGAGCTATTAATTAATTAGTTCACTTAAGTTGTCTTATGTTGAAAATATTAAAAAAGCAACTTAGTGTAGCAACTTGTTTTAAAGGTATTAAGTTGTGCATCAACTTGGATGCCTAGGCTTGGGGGAATTATTGCAAATTGGATTATTATTTACTTTAGAAAGGTCCTTGTGGAGGAAAAAGGAAAAAATATTATTTTAAATTATCATTTCTTTCCAAAAAAGGTTATAAAAGGACGATGAGAGCTCATTTAAAAGGTTAGCCATGAAATGTTATTTGTTTTGCTACTGGAAAGAATCTGAGTTCTTCCATAACTTCTTGAGGACAAAAATCCTCTTGGGGTTGCTGGTTTTGGGGATGAAAACTAGTTAGAGTAATTTCATATGGAGATCACCAGTGAGCTTCAAAGTGAAGATTCAAATTTGGAATTGCAATCATGGAGGTTTTTTATTTTTTTTTATGAAATTTGTATGCTAATCTTTTGGGTGATTATCTCAAGAATTTCCAATGAAGTTTTGAAGGTACTTTGAGCAGTCTGTACACTCCTCTTGGTTGGCCGTACAACTCCATACCAAGTCATACAATTGATGTCGCAGGTATATGGGTGTTTTTGATTAATTGTTATCTGCTGTTTTGGACGCCTTTGTTTATTATTGCAAGTTGTACAGTTGATGAGTACTGAAAGATTGGTGAATGAGCCAGCCATACCATATGCTAGTTTGTGCTTGTAATGGGGGCATGAGAGTTCATTGACCAAAGCACTAAATTTTTACGGAGATTTCCTTGCTGATGAGTGACATCTTGCCCATGTGATCACTCTTCTTTCATAATAGTGTTGGAATCTTTGGATTTCAAGGTGGGGTGAGTTGTTTGCTGATGTCCTGGAAATTGTTCATTGCTGATCAAAGTTATATCAGACCTTTTTGGGGTCTTGTTATTGCTGTTGGGTGTGATTCTACATTAAATGCTTTGGGAATGATATTTTTACTGCTTTCGCTGTTTGGGAAAATTATATCAGCATTTTTGGAGTATTTTCTGAGTGTTTTCAGTCATATCAGACCCAATCAGGCCATTATTACCAGCAATATTAAATTATTATCAGACCTGCACCAACATTCCCTTTCATTCTTTCAAGGTACTTAGCTAATGTTTCATAGTTTTCTGGTTATTTCTTGTCATTTGGCTCAATTCCAAAGTGCCACAGCAGTCTATTTTATGATCAGCATCTAATATCAATTTATATCAGCAGTTATTTCTCTTATATGGTGTTTGTAATGCATATGAACTAACCTTGTAATATTTCGGATGGTTATATTGCCGAAAAGTTGTCATTTCTATGCATTCTATATTGTAACATTGGATGGTCATACTGCCGGTGAGTTTGTACATTCCTCATTGATGAATGTACTCATCCCATTGAGCAAGTGGTAACTTTGTAATTTGCTTACCCACTGCATAACTGGAAGTTCCCTTTGTTTACCCACTAAATAAGCGGTTGCTTTGTAATCACACTCCGCTAAATAAGTGTGTAGTGTTCTTTCTTTTCAATTGCATAAGCACTCCACTAAATAAGTGAGATTGGCTGGCTTGCTGCCTAGTGCATTTCCTTTGCAATTGCAAGCATTCCGATTAATTTTATAGTCCTGAGCACAGTATGCTCTCACCTTGCCCATCTCGGGAACTGGGTGGTCAGAAAGTGGAAAGGACCTTTCTTTACATTTCATTTTAGTTCAAGTAATTTTAAAAAAAAAATAGGGCAGTTATTACAGTGCATGGAATGGTAGTTCATTTCTCATTCATATATATTTCCCCTAAACTGATGTTATTTTTATTTCTCAGTCCATTTTCTAAACACAAGATATATGTTTTATGCTCATGCTCTTTTGGAGTTTATTTTCTCTCCTTTTATTATTCAGTGACAATATTTTTCCATTTCCAATAAGTGTACTTTATTGTACCATGATATCAAAGCCAACTATTTTCTCTAGTTATTTTGTACTATTCTTGCTTGCTTCGGGTGTTGTGAGTTTGTGGCTTCCAAGAATGTAAAATTCTGGTTTGAAGAGAACTTTCCTTTTTTAACAGTATTTTTTTACATGCTTGAAACTGAAGCTTGATCTTCACAAACAGATCATTCTCTCTCCTTTTGGCATTAACTTTGTTAAGAGAAATATTTCACTGTGTGGATTGTTCTTCCTTTCTGCAGAATTTTAAATTCAGATTATGTACAAAAGTTTTGGGCTATCCCAAGAATCATGCAAACAATCAACTTTATTCATTTGTCTTGAAAATTGAACAAGTTCTCAGATCTCAGCATTTAGAGCAAACACTCCCTCTGTGTCAGGTTCTGATTTGAGCTAAATAAGGTATTTTAGGGAAAACAAGCAATTTATGCAACAACAAAAAAAAAGTTTTTCAGTCAGAATGAGATTTTTGTAATTTTTTTTTTCTTTCAGCTAATAGGCCTGATTCCTTACCAGTTTTGTAACATTTCCAAGTTCATTAGCCATATTGTTCCTTGTGAGCTTTACAATGCAATGTTATTTTCTATCAGCTCTACCTGTTAATAGGTCCTATGTTCCCATCGTTTCCACTCCCATGCACAATTATTAATTGCATGTCCTTAATTACTTCTTTATAAGTAGAAAATGGAGGATCTCTTTTGTTGTAAAAGACTCAAGCATTGTGAATTTGGAATTACAACCTACTGATGTTAAGGAAAAAATTAATTTCTTGCATGGAGCAAAGGAGTATAGGCGAACTCTATCAATGGTGATTAATGATGTTCTCCAGCACATAAATAATAAGGAAAGCATTGTAGGAGTTTGGGGACATATCAACACAGTCTTTGCTTAAGTCAATGATGTTATGTACCTAGGTATATGATATTATACTGTCTATAAGAGGATGGAGATGCTGCAATGTGGCACACAACCCTTAAGTTGGTTTTATTAGGTCATGAATTGTATTAGGTACTTAGGAGGCCTACATGGGTTTTAGTGGTTTACCCCTCCATTATGTTATTACTATGTTAAGAGGATATCTATATAAAGAAGGTGAAAATCATTCAAGGACATGCAATGAGTATGATATATGTTTGGGTCTCTTGGAGATATAGTGTGAAGTATCTTCTTCCATAAGGAGTGTTGTACAGTGTTACCCTACCTCAAGGGTTTATTCTATTTTTGCATAAATTAGATATTAGAGCATCTTGGCCCACAAACATCTCTTGTGGTATGTGTGACCTATCTTCTACATTGTACTATTTTCATTATCAAATGTGGATCTTATCAAGTGGTATCAAAGCTACGATTTGGGCAAAAGTGAGGACAAATCCTCAATTTTTGAAGATTCACCTATATCTTCCAAATAGCTATGAATTTTGCTATAATTTTTTTATTGGATTTGGAGGATCAATTAAGGAAGCTATAGTCTTGTTGGTGTGTGTTTTGAATACGCCACCAAACACAGAGTAAAATGCCCAAGGACACTTTATCCTCTCTTGAAAAGTTAAGGCAAATACTAAGAAGATAATGCAATAACTCTAATGTTTCTTTGGTCAGGTCATGACATGTGGATAAGGCCAGTGGGCGTTGTGATTTGCTGGTAATCACAAGGGGACTTACGTTAAATTTGTTTGCAAGTTGAGGACTTAGACGGTTTTATCATTGAAGGCTCTTTTTATCGGTATTTTAGATTTTCCAAAAAAAAGGCAAAAAGGATAAGGGTTTAGAAGTCTAAGCTATGCCTAAGAACTCAAGAGACGGCAGTGACTAGATAAAATTGGAATAACCGCACTTTGTTTCGCCTCCTTCAGGACAACTTACGCAAAGTGGGTGCAATCTTCAATGGAGGTGATAATGATTTTCATGTTTGAGTTAACAATCATCCAGACGGAAGTTAAGCATCCACAACTTAATAGCTCAAGCTAACTTTACACATTGAATTCAAATCATCCATTCAACAAAAGTATGAGCTTAATTTCATCCACCACTGCTATCAAATCTATCATTCACAAACAAACATATAAGTGAAATACTAGTTTAACTCTACTCTAAATGTTGAAGGACAAGATGTAGACCTTGCACACTATTTGAAAACAAAAGTGGTTCTAAACAAATCATGTATTAGAGCTTTTATAAACGGAAATAGTCTTATCGCAACAATCTCATACTACTCACTTCACCCTTTACAAATGAGGGGCGAGCTCAATTTATAGGCTCCCCAATTACAATTCAATGGCCAAGATTGATTTAGACTCAACAGCCGAGATTACAAAATAAAACCCTAATTAGGGCTTGTCATAATTAACTACCTCTCGACTAATGAGAAAATTATATTCTGGGACACTTGTCCTTCTTGCTAAATATAAACCAATTCCATGGATAAGTCAGGTTCATTGAACCTAGACCTGTTGACTTGGAACAATTTGATTGGTTGGAAGATGACGAGGCGTCACCTCAACGTGCTGGATGTCCTCCTTGGTCTCCTTGTTCTTTTTCCATGCACTTGCCTTAGAATATCTTTCTTTGCCAACGACTCTATCCTTTGTGCCTGTTTCTCCCTAGCTTTGATCTTGGATTTCCTTTGAGATTTTGATTCTTCTTCTCACTTGCATTTGAAGTCTGGAAGTCTCCCCTTGGAGCAGTTATTGCTTCAAGTGCCTTGAATTTGGAGAAGAACTCTCTTGTGCCTTCACCATAATGGAAGAAATTGGAACTTTCTCTGTGAAGTATTTCCCATACTTAGACAAATTTTGGCTATTCAATTTCATTATGTAACGCCTTCATGTTGACCATCCAACACTTAGCCGAGATTTTGGCCATCTTTGTGCTCGGATGAACTTTTCCTGTGGATTTGTCTTCAATTCTGAGTTTGGCTTGTGCTAAGTAGGGCAGACTCCATCCTTGGGCAAGAATTTTATTCATTTCCTGTTTATTCCTCTTCATTTTTCTTGCTTTCTTTCCAACACTTAGTCAAAATTTGATCCTTTTATTGTAGGAAAATTCCACACTTAGCCATTTTTTTGCTTCCTCTTGGCAAATTTTATCATGTTTGTTTTTAACCTTGGTGGACTTTGGCACATGTCATGCCAATTATCTATTATGCTTGAGCGGACTTCCTCATTGGCAAGCCAATCCTTTTTCTTTCTCCCTGGCGGACTTGGCTGTATTTTATTTTTTGCCATCTCACATCTCTCCTCTAGGCACTTCATGCCTTAGATATTTTCCATCTTGCTTGAGGGCGGACTTTGGAGTCTTCTTGCCAGTCACGCCTTTTCCGTGCCTTAGAAACTTTTACCATGCTGGGAAGGGGGGTGAACTTCAAGATTTTCATGCCAAGGGCGGACTTTGAAGCTGGCCGAACTAGATGCATTTTCCTCTAGGTGCACTTGACCCTGTGGCTGGGCACCTTCATGGCGGACTTCACCAGTGCTTGGACATGCTTCCTTGTTGGAAGGCGGACTTTGCCTTGTGCCTGCCATTGCTCCCCTTGGTGTCTAGGCAGACTTCATGTTGCCTTAGCCATTTCTTTGGGTGAACTTTGCCAATGCTTAGACATTTCTCTTCCTGTGGCGGACTTTGTACTTGGCCAGACATCTGACTTAGTCAAAAATTTCAAATTCTCTCTCCTTCTGGGTTGGGTGAACTTGAAGATCTCTCTGCCATTTTGTATTTTATTCATGCCTTAGGAATTTATTTCATGCTGAGTTGGGTGGACTTCATGCTTGCCTTGCCAGACATTCTTCCTTCCGTGCCCTAGAATTTTATTCCGTCATGCCAAGGAGTGAATTTTATGCCAGCTTGATCCCCTCTCTCTCTGGGAATATATTTTTTTTATTCATGCCTTAGAAAAATTTCCTCTTCCAAAGTTGGGCGGAGTTTAGCCTCTCCTTGACATTGGCGCACTTGGCATCTTACCTGTCCAAGGGCGGACTTGGCACTTCATCAAGCCATGGGCGGACTTGGAGGCTTGTCTTTCCATCCACTTCTCTTTTAGGGCGGACTTTGTGCCTTCTCTACCAAGGGCGGACTTGATGCCTTGTCAAGACATGGGCGGACTTGGAGCTTGGCCTTCCAAGGGCGGACTTGGAGCTTCTCCTTCCAAGGGCGGACTTGGAGCTTGCTCACTCCATGGTAGACTTTGACTCTTTCCAAGGCATGGCGGATTTGGAGGCTTCTCCAGACATGGCAGACTTGGAGCTTGGCCTGCCAGTGCCTGCCTTTGGACCATGTCTGCCATTCCTTCTCATGGGCGAACTTCTTAGACTTGTCATTTTTCATCAATTTTTTACCTTTTACCTTGATTTTCATGTTGATTTCTCTCAATCTGGAGGAGTGTTGACTTCATGATCAATGGGACCTCGAAATAGAAACTTTTCCCAAAATAGAAACTTTCCAAAAATAGAAAAAAGCAAAAAGCGTCCCTAAAAAATAGGAACTCCAGAATGGCCTAAAAATGCCAAAAAGCAAAAAAGCAAAAAAGCAGAATCCCTAAAAAATAGGAAGTGTCAGAATTGACTCAAAGCAATGGCGTTCCTTGTCTACCGGTCCTTTTCAGCACTTCCATGACATCTAGGCACTGATACAGGCTTGAATTCTCTACTTGGCTCAGATGATTTCTACAAAACTCTAACTCCTCATTGTAAATAAAATGGTGATAAGCAGTTGCACTGCCAAGGCAAAAACCCAAAAAGCAGAAAGAAGGGGGTCCCCATTTGCAATGGGGCGATGTGTGAAATAGGTCACAAAAAGTATGAAATTCAACTCTTGATCATCAATATTAAGTGAGCTATTGCAATTTTATGTCAAAACCCTATATTTATTATTTTGAAAGATTCACCTATATCTTCCAAACAATTGCAATTTTTTTACGGAAGTTGGCAGATCAGATAAGAAAGCTACAATCCAAATTTCAGCTTTTGATCATCAATGTTGAGTGAGTTATTTCAATTTTATATTTTTCATAATTTCACTCTCCAAGACAAATCATAGAATTTTTATAATTTTTTTATATTTTTGGAAAGCTCGTCAAAATTCATTGAGTATCTATTGTTTGTATTTTTGGTTTTGAAGCTGGCAACATTATGAAACAATCCAATCAATGTTGGATCAATAGTATGGATAAAAAAGTATTCCATTATAAGATTTTTTTCTTAAAACCCTAGTAATTCAATGGAGTGTCCTAATTTTGGTGGAAGTGAAGATGCATCAAAATGGTGGCACCAATATAAAAGAGCTTATGGTCAACAAATAATATTGAACACATATTTTTGTATGCTCTTAAAAGGTGAAGTTAACTAATGGCATGTTCCATTGCATAAGAATATTTCTTCTTTGGATGAATTGAAACAAGCTTTCTTAGATAGATAGGCACCAAAAGAAATAATAGGAGGAAAAGGAGAGAAAGAAAAGGAGAAGAAGAAAAAGAAGCAGATAATGAAGTGAAGATGAGGGATAAAATTACATGCATTTTAGATCAAAGCAAGGAAGATTCAATTCTTCAATTTCATGGAGGTATTCAAAAGCTAAAAACTATTGTTTCTAGAACCCTAGCAGCAAGTTTAAATTCAACAACATGATATTAGCCAAAAAACTACAGATACAAGCAAAGCACATCAAGGACAATCAAAAAATGGGTAAGGATATTCACTTTTTCTAAAAATTTAAACCTCTTCGTGGATAAATATGTTTTGCATTCAAACTTTCTTTGGATATGGTTGGGTTGGATATTGTCCTTGGTTATCCTTGGTTAGAATCTTTGGGAACAATAAACATTAAAGTGCAAAAGAAGTTCATGAAGCTTTGGTGTAGGAGAAAAAAAGTTACATTACAGAATATTACACATAATGGAGACCAAAGCAAAGTCAAGTTAAAGCAAGTTCAAGAAGCTACTGATGATGGCACTAAAAAATTAGAGGACAAACAATAGGAGCAAGATATAAGGAAAAAAGAGGAAAAGATTATTTCCCTTCATAAGCCAAAAAACAAATGGCAAAAAGGGTTAAAAATAAAAGAAGGTTCCAAAGATAGAAAAGGGTGCAATATATAGACACCCACATCGTTGTGAGAGGCAAGAATCATGAAGGAATGATACTACATGGAATAAACAAGCTAATTACTATGCATCTACATGGACTCTAAGGATCAATTACAACAATCAATGGAATCATAAAAGTAATAGCTATTCATGGCAAAAAAGGACATACTATAATGAAAAATGGAATTACATAGATGTAGTGAAGTGTGGATCAAGAATGGGATCTAGGTACCATCAAGCTAAAACCATTGCAAATATCACCCATGGATGGTCGGATGATAGGACATGACACCATATTTGTAATGACTTGCCACAATCTTAAAATTTAGCTTCTTCTCATGTTTTGGGGACAAAAGATGTCAAGGAGGGATGGCATGTTATGTACCTATGGATATGATACTATAATGTATATAAATGGATGGAGATGCCGATATGTGGCACACATCCCTTAAGTTAATTATAAAGGTTCATGAATTATAATACGTAATTAGGAGGCCTACATGGGTTTAGTGGTTTAGTCCTCCATTATGCTATTAGGTCTATATAAAGAAGGTAAATGTCATTATAAGGGCATGTGATGAGCATGATATTGTGTTTGGGATCTCTTGGAGATATAGCATGGAGTGGCTTCTTCCATAAGGAGTATCGTACGATGTTACTCTACCTCGAGGGTTTAGTCTATTTTTGCGTATACTGGATATTAGGGCATCTTGGCCCATGAACATCTCTTGCAGCACATATGATCTATCTTCAACATTGCGTTATTTCCATTATTATACATGTGGATCTCACCAAGGAAAGCATAAATAAAAGACTCTTAAGCATTGCAACTTTGGAATTAGAGCCTACTAATGTTAGAAAATAAATAAGTTCTTAAATAGAGCAAAGGAGGATAGGCAAATGCTATGAATGGTGATTGATGGTGATCTTCTCCATCACATTCATAACAAGGAAAGCATTGTAGGAGCTTGGGAAAGTATCAACACAGTCTTTTCTTAAGCCAATGATGCCTAGATTGTCCAAATCAATTGCACAATGAGAAAAATGTGGCTCATTGACTTTACCTTATTGAAGGTTACCTTGGAAAACTCAAGGACTTGATGTTATGTCTAGGGGGAAGGATATTCTAAGTACATATGTTTTAAAGTTCGATAAAGAGTACTTCCATTTTGTAGGTTTTACCTTCTATGTACGGTCTTTTTGTCTCTAGTTACTTTGGCATCAGCAATACTATCTCTTTGGTAAGCAATAAATATTCACAAGAACTCTTTGGAACTATGCTTATTCTAGAACAAGAAAAAATGACCAGCATGAAAAAAGCTAAATTTTAATTCTCATGCACTCTTTATCACAAATGGTATGAAGTATTCTATACCTGATTCATACTCATTCCAATATTGCATTTGTTGTTGGTCTAGACTCCAAAATCATCCAAGATCCCAGGAAATCACATTGAAATGCAACTAAGTATATTAAGAGGTATATCATGTAATATCCCCTTCTCAACAGTGATCATTGCAGTTGGCCGTTAGCCTATTTTGGTGACCCGTAGACTACTCGGAAGCGGAAATTAGGGTTTCTTATCTTCTAGGAGGATGTTTCAACTTTTTCTGAGGCTTGCTTTTGGAATCTTGGAGTTTGGTTTGCGGATTCTTTCTGGGTTTTCAAAGAGCTTCACAATGGTATTTTTCGACAATTTGTTCTGAGCAACTTTTTGAATTTACTATTTTTAGTAAATTTTATTTTTGGCAATGGTCCTGTTGGCATTTGGCACAGTGAGCTTTCCTCTTCTGGCAGTTCAGTTGGTAATGTTGATTTTGGCTTTGTGGCGAATTATTGTTGGATATTGAATTAATTAAGTAGCAAAGGTTATATTTTAATATTATGCCCCTTGGCCTAATGCTATAACTTAAAGTTGTTTTGAAAAGGGAACTTGGAGGGTGGACGCCTCATCAAGAGGCTAAGTGAAATATTTCTAAAGTCAAAAATGATGCCTAAGGAAGTGGACGCCAACTTTGAAGAGGATATTGATTTTAATAAAGAATTATCTCTTTCTCTTTTGGGACGCCAACTTGAAGGAGGGAAAAAGAGTCAACACAAATTCAAATTGCTCCTTGGACCTTGGGCGTAATTTCTAGAAGCATCTAGAGGCTCTTTCAGAATCTATATAAGGAGGTGCTTGTTCTTCATTTTCTCATCTCATGTCTAATATACCGCTATGCTGCAGGAATGATTCCAGGCAAAGTGCTTTGAGGAATGCATACCTCCTAGCAAGGATCTGTAAGAGACCAGGTGTCTCTCAACCCAATCACTGAAAGAAACTACTATGTTTTTGTTTGTTTTTGGAATTTTTGATGTTTTTTTGTGGTTTTTGCAGCAATGGTGAAATTGCGATTTTGAGAAATAAATACAAATAAATTCATAAATAAATAGCAATGCATTAAATAACTCCCAGAGCAATGACAGATGGATTCATTTTCATTATTGAACAATTACAATGCTATCCGGGTACCAAATAAATAGAAAGCAACATTATTTATTCAAGAACCTGATTATTACTTGCAGCCGCCTGATTATTATTTGCAGCAATGCGCACAACTGAAGAACATCAATATAACATGAAATGCAACCTTTTCCTCAGCCAAGAAGACACCAACTATAAATCACTGTAGCGCGGGTACTATTCATGTCACTGTAGCGTGGGCACTATTCATGTCACTGTAGCAGCAGATCAATAATTCTGATTTTTCTTCTGCAATGATGATTATTTCAGCAAATTAAAATCTGCTCTTCAAACCCTTGATGATTCTTCTCCAATAAGCACAAATATGACTTCTGAATAAAGTCACCCTGATGAACAAGCTTCAACTGGTATTGCACAGCCTCAGTATGTCTGACTCTGGAGAGGGAACGTTCTCCAAAACCCAATGTTTGCAAAAACCCTTGTTTCACAAACCCAATACTCTCAGAGAGAAAGATAGACAAATTAGAATAATCATAACATCATAATCCATTCTATTTTGTCTTTAAGAAATAAATACTCTCACCCAAGTTCGACCCTCCTCAAACAAACAATTTAAATGCATCTAATAATATTAAATTCGCCTCTCTTGACTTAGGCACTTTTAATTAATAAATGGCATTCATTTAATTGAGTAATAAATACTCATTTAATAATCATTTCTTCTCATTTATTATAAAATCAATAAAATACTTTATAATAAGCCATTTAAATAATTAATAACTTTAATATTTCACTTAAAGTGACTTTATAATATAAAGTCATAATAATAATCATTTAATTATTATTAAATGCTCCCTTAATCTCCATTTGCTCGATAAATTGTCAAACTGGGTCGAAACTGAGATAGCCAACTGAGCCAGGTGCCCTACTAGAAATAGTAACCCTTGTTGGCCTGACTTACTATAAATAGTAAGTGCCTGAATATCACTCTGTAAGCCTCTGCAAAGGCCTAAACCTGAATCAACTGATGGAGTAGAGTCCCAAAACTCTGCATAACTGCAATGAGCGACCCTCTAATCACATATGTCAGCCTACGAGGGTCAGGAATAGGCTAAACCTTAACAAACTGATGCTCGCAAAAATGGGGACATTACAGGATCAATATTCGTGTTTGAAAGATAACACCTATCTGATTGAAGACTATTTCTCATCCAAAAAAGATAGATTGAATTTCAATGGAGTTTTGTGAGGTTTTTGATAGTTTTTAAGTTGCTGGTTATGTATTGCTGTAGGTCGATTTCGCTCGTAAGTCAAAGAGTAAATTTTGTTTTGTTCTGGGTACTAGCTAATTATGTCTCTTTGCTAGGGGCAACCATTCATGGTGAATTGCAGATTTTAATATCAAGAATTGGATTTTTGGCAAGAAATTGCCCTTCCTTGAGGGTCGTACCTTTTGGAGGTTGCATTGGGTTTTGTGCTAAATAATATAAGTCAGTTTGATGAGGTTTAGTCATTGGGATTTAGGCGCCATCATTGTTAGAAGCATTTGCATCTGTTTTTAGGTCATTTGGAGGAGTTTAGAGCATTTTGTGAGCATTTTAGTGGTTTGCATAGTTGCTGGTCTGTCATATCAAATTATAAAAGTTTGTCATATTGAGTTGGGTTTGTGTGGATTGAGTCATTTGGTGATAGGAGTGACATATTGCTTATTTGCAGCATTGAGACATCTTTAATTAAGAGCTATTTGCAGGAATTCTATATCATTGTAAGGCTGCACAATAGTATTGTCAGCTATCTTCCTTTCTTACTAAGTTGCATTGTACTTCCCACGATTGTGGAAGAGACTGGTCTTGCTCCAATCTTTCTTTACTGCACTTCTCTTTCTGTATTGCCCGCTGAACAAGCGGAAGGGGTCGGCAAGCCGCCCATTTACTTATTGTGCTTGCATTGTAATCATCATACTACTGATCGGCTAAGCTGTCACTAATACATAAGACCCCCAGCACCATATGTTAGCACCTACCCTCCTTGGGTTTGAGTGCACATTCTTGGGTTGGGTTACTTTCCAGCATTGTTCTTTCTTTGAGCATTGAAGATCCTCAACGCCATATGACAACACTTATTCCATCTTGGGATTGAGTGTGCATTTTTTGCGTAGAGTTACGTTTCAGCAGTTGATTTGGATTTGGGCTAACCTTAATGGGTGCTTGTTGTATTGAGTTGTTCATTGAAAGAAACTCGAAAAAATTGGTTAGCACATTTCATATCAAGTCTACACACTCTTTAGGCACTAAATGTAGAACAAAGCATGATAGTGTTTTGTTTGAGTACAATTATCCATATTCTCAAGCGATGTAGATGATCGGTAGTCCGCTTTATATTTTTCTATATTATCTTGGTTATAGAGTGATTGCTGGGAAGAGCAGGAAGCAAAGCAACTATTGTTGTCTCTACTACTGAAACTGTATAGAGGCATTGTTAATGTTGCAAATGTTCAATTTGTCAAACGCATGAAAATTTCTTTGTGAAAACCACCCCGCATAGTCCTCAAATGTGACAAGTAGAATCTATCCAATAGCCAGAGAAACTTATTTTTCATGCATGAACCAAGCATATAGAGCTCCATCGTTATCATATTCACCGATTTTCTCATGGACTAAATGTCCACCTTACACTCTTGCAGCACATGTGATCTATTCAAGATGCAGTGAGTGGAAAGTGAACCATTCAAACCAATGAGAATGGGCTTGTGAAGCTCTACCCATGAAAGATGGATTATGAAGATTGAATCAATATTAAAATGCAGTTGATATTGGAAAAATGATGTTGCATACTACGAAAAACATGATATGTATAAAAACAAAGGTGCTGACATCTTTACAAGACAATTGCTAGAAGCCCAAATTCATCAATATTCAAAACATGGTCAAACTTGGAAGAGTTGTAATTAGGGATAATAATTTGGTAATGAGCCACCTCCCTGCAATATCTTTTGATAATTTTTCCCCTTAATTATATATCATGGGAGATGTCGGTAATAATATTTACTTAGGTAGTGCATAAGTAGCCATCTTATGGCTTACCATGTCACCTTATTTTGTGTAAAAGAAACTTTTTCCCTTTCCCCATTTTTGTCTCTTCCAAAAGTAGCTTTACATTCTTCCAATTGTGCTTGTGCATGCCATGTGGAATCTTTTACTTGTAACTTGTATGCTTATTGAATCTGCCAATTTGCTCTTGTTCATACCCTATGTGCAATTCTGTATACTAAAGGCCATAGTTGGAAGATGTTATATTTAGGATCAGAAATGAAAGCAATCAGAAAATGCAACACATAAGACAATGAACACAACAAGATACCTTGGGAAAACCCTCCTACTCGAGGGAGTGAAAACCCAGCAAATATTTCTCTTATATATTGAAGGAATAAGAGCAGAAATCTGCTTACAACTCAGGCCCAACACAATGCCAAATTTGATACAATGAATAATAACACCTCTCCTAGATGCAAAGATACAAATGAATATGTTTCTCCTTGAAATTGGTCTGCTGCTACAAAATGATAATCTGCTGCTACAAGATGATGAACTTCTTCTAGGAATGCGAATTATGATGAATGAACTTGATGATCAAATGAATGATCATCACCTTGTATTTATACAAAACTAGGTGACTCTTCATTTGGGTTGGCATCTTTTAAGAAACAAGGTGACTCTTCATAAAATTATTATATATAGCAAGTCTGACTTGCCTTGGTATTATTTATCCATCATTTTTAAATTTGAGAGAAAGATATCTCCCACTGCTATAACATCAACAGAAGAATCGGCAAGTCAAGGAAAACTCGCAAGTTTTTTTGGTGTTAACTCGCCGAGTTTTTGCAAAAACTCATTGACTCACCGAAAACTTGCCAGCATCAAGAACTTAAAGTAGCACGTCTTTTTCAAGTTTCATTTCATTTCAAAAAAAATTGAAACTTTGTGTGGAGACCAAACCTCCTCCCCCAGCCCCCCCCTTCCCCCAAGCAAGAAGACATCATTTGCAACGATCTGCCATTGAGAAGAGCGGATTCAAACGCATTTTTGTGCAGATTTTCAAGGCAAAATTGAATCACGGGTAGGGTTTTGGTTTTTCTTTTTTCTTTTTGATTAATCATTTTTTTCATTCTTGTTGCAAAATATTCAATCCAAATTGAAAAAAAAACTTCATAGAGCACAAAGAAGCAAGTTTTTTGCATTTAGAATCCAAAAAACAAGATTCATCACTATTTTTTGTTGATTTTTTCTGATTTTTTTCATTATTTTCACTGTTTTTTGAATTTTTCAGACCTAGGTTCATTTTTTGTGTAGAATGTTTAGATTAGTTAATTTATAATTCATTTAAACACATTTGTATAAATTTAAATCAAATTTTGAGAGATTTTTTAATGTTTGTTGATTTCCCGGATCCTGATTCACTAAGTCTAAGTCTATAGTTCGATTTGATCTCCAAGAGCAGAATATCTATTGATTTCCATACTCTACTTTGAAGATCAAGACTCTTATATATATGGTTGAGAAAAGACGTGACTTTTCGATTGACATGACTCTTAAATTTAATCCCTCTGATTTAAACAAAGCCGACAATCAATCATAACCACGACATATATATATATATATATATATCGGATTGAATGAAAGCAGATTATACTTAGCACAGGAGATTTGATATCAATAATGATAATGCATGAGTGCAATCATTATTGATCTCTGACCGAAGCTACCAGTTTTTCAACACTCCCTCTTAGCTAGGGAAGAGAAATCCAATCAAGTACATATTGATATCACCTAACTTGTGATATCAGAAGATATGGTATGCTTCTGGAAGTGTCAAGTCACATGACATTCTTCATAACACATTTTCACTATTCAACACTCCCTCTAAGGAAATAACCTCCATCAAGTATACGTGATATCACCTAACTCGTGATATCAAAAGATATGGTATGCTTCTGAAAGTGTCAAGTCACATGACATTCTTCATAACACATCTTCTTTATTCAACACTCCCTCTTTTAACTAGGGAAAATAACTTTTATCAAGTAAAAGTGATATCACCTAACTCGTGATATCAGAAGATATGGTATGCTTCTAAAAGTGTCAAGTCACATGACATTCTTCATAACACATCTTCATTATGGTATTGCACTGACATCAAGTCACATGATGTCTACCATAATTCATGGCATATCCACGGATATAAATATCCACCATGATTATCTCTTAAGGATCACAATGATCTTCAGATGATATCAAGTCCCATGATATCCATCAAAGTGTCCAAGAGATACTATCATGACATGTCCACAGATATCAAGTCACATGATATCTATCATGATAGTTTATCATTGTAGAGTCATCACTTTACAATGTCAAATACAAGTGTTCATTATTAGAAAGATCGTCACCTTTCAATAATGTACACAGGGTAGTAGGCCCATAAGGTCATGGAGTCACACACATGACAAAAGAGTTTACACATTAAACATCTTTATATATTAGTACAACTTATAAACAATTTGAATTTCAAGCATAATATCAAATTACATACCAAGTTTCTTCCCGAAGAGTTCAACCTTAACTCTAGAGAGAGGTTTGGTGAGAATGTCTGTTGTTTGATCATTTGTACTAACATACTCCAGCTTGATCACATTCCTTTCTACCATGTCTCACAATGGTAGGGGATCTCAATGTGCTTAGATCAAGGAGTCCCACGAGCTATTTACGAAGCCAAACTGCTTCTTTTGCTCCCATTGAGGCTGCAATGTATTCATCTTCCATTGAGCTCTGTGCAACTGAAGATTGTTTTCTGCAAATCCAGGAGATCATAGCCAATCCTAAACTGAAGCAACATCCTGATGTGCTTTTCTGATCGGTTACACTTCCAGCCCAATCATATCTAGTAGTGCTTTGAAGATATCTCAATATATGTTTTACTAGGACCTTCCATTTGTTGCTGGAGTGCTCTACCAAATGAGCTACTGGCCCCTTGTGGCCAACCCATCATTAGTCCGAGTGTGGCTTATATCCAACACCCCCCCTTTAAGCCACACTGCGGGTGCTTGGAGCTCTTCTGAAATTAGATCCTGGGACCTGTCGTTATGGAGTCTCTCAACATGACGCCTCATCTCAATCTCAGAGATGAACAAGGGCTTTCACCTCATATCTCTCTATCTCAGAGAATTATGCATTACAATAAGTGAAGATGTGACTCCCTCTGAAGCGCTAATTACTTCTTCTTCGAAAGGATGACTTCAGCCATCCACACAGTCTAATGGTTGCAAGCAGAGTCTTCATTTTCTTCTTCTTTTGAAAACAATCTCTTATGCTTCTGATCCGTCCTGAAAGCATTTAGAAGAGATTATAAATAGTTCATAACTATCCAAAGAAATATCATACAAAGTTTACTATGTTAGGTTATACCAATAGATTTCAATGAATAGTTTGAATTTTCAAGGATCTTATATTAGTGAACATAATTTCAAGAGAAAACACAATCTCTCTTTACTAATCACACAAGATTTGAATAACCAATGCAAAAGGATAACCCTAGATTTCAAAAGTATAAACAAAAGAATACTTATCTCAAGGAAATCAGAATCCTGTACGTGAATACTAAGGGATCGATATCAATGATCACAATATCTGCTCTCTCCACCCTTTACAGTGGCGTCGATCGCTGTTGCCCTCATGCAAAACTCTTGACATTGTTTGCAACTGAATACCCAAAAATCTTTACCATTTAAGCGTCCTTTACCAAGACTTCACCATACATATGTGTCTATACTTCTTCTCTAAGTATAGAAGGCGACTTCTGGGTCAAGATGTTCAGCTAAACTTTTGGCAACAGAGGTCTGTAACAGCTTCTCATTCAAACTCTTTAAGTTTCCCTCAGGTTGATGGTAAGCCATCATTGTTTTGTGGGAGAAGCTTGAATTTTCTCCACAGATCATACTAATTGTAATATTTCAATGATAATACTTGACTGGATTAGCATTGAAACAGAGATCTTGGCTTCTTTTATCTCGATCATGTCGAAGAAGGTCAAACCCGTACTCTCGCTGAGGATCTCATACCTTCGGATCAGCTTCCTCTGTTGCCTTTCCTTCACACAGCGCAGCCTTCTCAGGTACCCTAACATGGCGGTCAACACAAAGATGAGTACCGTCGGCTAAGGAATGAGCGTCATGATAACCGTCTTGTAACCACGTTGATTATCTCTGCTATGTCCACGATGAGGCGGACCCTTGGCGGTTGGCACGATAGTTAAGTTGCGGACGCTAAGAAATGGAAACGCGGTGTCAGGACCGATAGCATTGTAGCAGTTGATGCCGCTTCCCACGTAAACTATGACGAATGTCGGGCATCTGGATTTCCTTGAGTAAAGCGCCCTGCCCATGGCCTTCACACAGATGTTGCACTAGAAAACGCCCGGCCCCAATGCTTTGCAGTTTTGCCGCAGGGAGGACATGTTGATCGCCTTCTCGAAGCTCTGAAAATCCGTAATCTTGTTGCAGGAGGGAGAGTCCCTTAAGAAGCTATTGATCCCAAGCCCGCGATTTGCAACGAGTTTTGTCCCGTACTAAGCACGGCTCATACATCGTTGGATACACTTCGATTTCCCCAGTTATATTCATTGGGTATACTCCTGCCGCAGCTGGCACGACACCCGCAAACAAAATTAGCGCCACCACTAATATCCCCGTTCGCTCCATCGTTTTAATTTATACACAGATCTCCTGTAGGTGGCTGCGTAGCCTTCGGCTCTCGCCGCTTGCACTATCTCCTGTGCGCGTCATTACAAGAATGATGTCGCATTAGATGGAGACTGCGCCTGAAAGAAATGTAGATCGAAAAACTTAGTCTAGTGCATTTTATAACCAAGCTCTGATACCATGTTGATTTCTCGGATCCTGATTCACTAAGTCTAAGTCTATAGTTCGATTTGATCTCCAAGAGCAGAATATCTATTGATTTCTATACTCTACTTTGAAGATCAAGACTCTTATATATATGGTTGAGAAAAGACGTGACTTTTCGATTGACACGACTCTTTAAATTAAACCCTCTGATTTAAACAAAGTCGACAATCAATCATAACCAAGACATATATATATATATCGGATTTAATGAAAGCAGATTATACTTAGCACAGGAGATTTGATATCAATAATGATAATGCATGAGTGCAATCATTATTGATCTCTAACCGAAGCTACCAGTTTTTCAACAATGTTTTAGGTTGTTTTTTAAATTTTCTTGTATTAAAAATCTAATATGTTGTACATTTTTTTTTGTATGTGTAGGTTGAATACGCACTATAATGGCTTTTGGCTCTACTTCAGGTTCAGCCTCAGGCTCCGTCTCATCAGTGCCCACACCATCATAGGTTCCAGGCATTCGTCCTCCAGGAGCTAGAGACCCGCATGGAAGTATGTTGTGAGAGGGTTAGAACCTGGATCGGTTGTTTGCAGTGAATGTAAGAATGTATATCATGGAGGCATAAATCACCTCAAATACCATCATTCGTCAGTGTGATGCCAAGCCTTGTGAAAAGGGAAAATAAGAGATTAGAAGAGAGATGCTTTCCCTACTTTCAGTTGCCGAGGAAAAAACTGCAAAGGGAGAGGACAAAAGCAACCATAGCTAGTGGACATGGTCAGGAGCCCAAGCAAGTGGAGATAGAATTAGATGAGGAGGCAGATATTGGCATTGTGGGCTCTCTTCGTGGTGCACGGATTCGCACTCATGGCACATCGTCCTCTAGACCCCCCCTTTCCTCCACTTTGAGTAGAGTGCCACCACCGCCGCCTTCATCTTCACGCACACCATAGGTTTTTTGTGCTGCGAAACACACCGGGAGCACAGATGTCATTAGAGGCTACAAGGTGGAATAAGGAGGTGCATCAACATGCTGACATGGCATGTGCAAACTTTTGGTATTTCAATAACATTCCATTCAATGTGGCGAGTAATCCCTATTGGCACAATTCAGTTACCGCATTGACAGTTGCGGGAAAAGGCTACAAACCACCTTCTCGTAAAGACTTGAGTGGGAGGTTAGTCAACTTAAATTTTATGCTAAGTTTATGTTCTTTAATTTAAATTAATTTATGTTGAATTCAAGCTATTTTTTGTTTTAAAATTACAATTTTGTACTTATTTAATTATTTTACTTTGTACTTGCAGGTTGCTCACAAATGCAATCGAAAGGGCAATACATGTAGTGGAAGAACAAAAGAGAGAATGGAAAAAATATGGCTGCACCATTCTTTCTGATGGGTGGACGGATGAGAAAAACCACACCATCCTTAATTTTTTGGTTGCTTTGAAAGGTGAAGTGTTTTTGAAATCAGTGGATGCCTCCAACAAGATAAAAATTGTAGAAACATTGTGTACATTGTTGGAGGAAGTTGTCATGGAGGTGGGGATTGATAATGTGGTGCAAATCATCATGGATAATGTTGCAGCATATGTGGCAGCTGGGAGAATGCTTGAGAGTAGACATCCATCACTCTTTTGGTCACCTTGTGTGGCCATTGCCTTGACCTTCTTTTGGAGGACATAGGCAAACTTGTTTGGGTGGCACCGGTTGTAGATGATGCAAGGAGCATCACAAAATTTATCTACAATCACCCTTGGGTCCTTAATTTAATGAGAAAGCATACGCAAGGGAAAGAGTTGGTGAGATTGGGTGCCACAAGGTTTGCAACAGTTTTCCTAACATTGCAAATCATTTTGGAATCTTTGGCCTCTTTAAAACAAATGTCTGTGAGTCAAGCATGGAATGACTCCACATATTCAAAGCTCGAAGGAGAGAGTTTCAACAATAGTCTTCAACACTTTTTTTGCACAAAGAGCTACAGAGATCGTGAAGGTAACTTCAAAACTTTGATTTTAATTTTTAAACTCAAGTTGAATATAATATATATTTTTTTTAATTTAACTTTAAGTCTTTCATTATAAATTTCTAACTTTGATCTTTTGTATTTTTAATCTAGGTGTCGGAGCCCCTGGTTAGAGTCCTTTGCTTGGTAGATGGGGGTCAAAACCCAATGGGATATATTTATGAGGCCATGGATAGGGCCAAAGAGGCTATCAAAAGTTATTACATTGGGGACAGCCTCAAATTTGATCCCATATGGGAGATTGTTGATAGGAGGTGGAACAATCAACTCCACCAACCCATCCATGCAGCAAGGTACTTCCTCAACCCTAATTATCTCTTCTCAGACAACTTCTTTGATCCTAATGGAGAGGTTATGGAGGGGCTCACGGCATGCATTCAAAGGATGGAATCCAGGGTTGAGGTGAGAGACCTCATTGTCAACGAGTTGGATATCTACAAGGGGTAATCTCTTTTCTTCAAAGCTAGCTATTAGAGGAAGAACCACTCAACCACCAAGTATAAAATTGGGAGTCTTTGAGTTTATTTCACATGCTTTTTATAGTTTGATAAAATGTGTTTTGAGTCTTTGACTTTGTTTTCTAACTCTTCTATATTTATTTTTCTTGCAGAGGTTTGGTGGAAAACTTGGGGTGGAAATGCCCCACATCTAAAAAAAATTGCCCTCCGCATACTATGTCAGCCTTGTAATGCATCCAATTGTGAGCGCAATTGGAGCTTGTTTGAGGCCATTCACACGAAGAAGAGGAACAAGTTAGCACAAAAGCGCCTCAATGACCTTGTCTTTGTGTAATTCAACCTTCGGTTGTGCACAAACAGAGTAGAAGAAAAATCACTGGATCCTATTGATCTAGATGAGATAGATCCTTACAATGATTGGACAGGGCGGGATGAGCAACCTCCATTGTTTACCGCGGATGAGATCCTTGACTTTGAGAGACAGGCAATGGAGGATGTGGGTGCATCAGGAGATGTAGGGTTGGAGGACATTCATGAGGATGTGGATGAGTCATTGCTAGAGCCGGATACTTCCAAGATGGTGGTCGAGCCTCAGCCATAGCCTTCCATGCCAACCGAGGGGCTAGCAACAGTAGCACACCACCGCATACATGCGACAGGACAAGAGGATCTACCCCTTCCCTAGTTGTTGCTAGACTAGGGAAGAGGAAAGTCTAAAATGTTTTATTTAGTATTTATTTCTAGTTTTACTATTTTCATTTTCAGCTATCTATTGTAGTTTCAAATTTGTATCAGACTTTCAGGGTTTTAGCCATCAGGATTCCGCATGAAAATGCGATTTTGTAATCAATTTGCATTAAAGTCAATCAAAACTAATAGAAAACACTTTTGTACTCATTTATGGACTCATTGGATTCATCTTGTCATTGAATTTTGCAAAAAAAAATGTGTTTCTAAAGAATTTTAAGCAATTTTTTAAGTTCCCGAGTTTTTTGCTGAGTTTTTCCCAAGTTTTCTCTAAGTTTTTGTTGACTCACCAATTTTGGGCTTGGCAAGTTTTTTGCCGAGCCGAGTTTTGAGTTTTCCAGCTCACTTAATCTTGCTGTGACCATCTTCAATTCAAGTATTGTAGCGTATAGTTTTGAGGATTATTCAATGCTTCAATACCACTGGCATTCACCTTTCTTTGAAGTATCTGTATTCTCTTCTTTTGTGTTTGTCAATTTCAAATAAGTGTATATTACTGCAATAGAAAAAAATAGAGAACAACTGACGAAAGAATGTACTTCATCTTTCAATTTAACTTTATAAGATTTCAAAAGGCACAGATAAGAAATTATAAATGTCAAAAAAGATTGAAAAATGATTAAAATGAAAATATGCAACCAAAGAAAAAGTTTCAATTCATCTTTTCAACAATCTAAGCACCATAGTTTTATCCATGCTCCATATGTTTTTTCTTTCTAAAATCAACTACATTTGAATAAAGATGAGCTTGGCATACATTTTTTTGAGCGCATATCTCTTTAGCACGGGCAAGCAGTGCTTCAGAAACTTGCTTCTGTTGATTCAAGAGTGCTTCAATTAATTCTGGAGCTGCACATACACAAAATGATATTATTTTGCATTATTTTGCATTGAATTGGGATCATTCAATTGATTAATATAAACAATAACCAGTATTTCTCCATGTTATGTACCAACTATATTATGACTTCAATCTGTAAATATAGGACAATCAGCATTCATTTCATAAACCCTCAAGTCTATGTTGTAAACCTATTTAGCATTTTATTTTAGATTTCAATGTTCTGCCCAACCAGAGTGCACAACCATCAGACTGAAAGTGAATCTCCAAATTGAAAGAGACACCCAATTAGCATGCATAATTATTGTCTCATAAGGCTCCTCTATTAGCAAATCAAGTTAAAAATTTGGTGATTCCTTAGTGAAAACAAATGTTCTGTTATAATTCAGAAGAACTTATATATCCTCCCTGAAACATGCCCAAATGTTTTATATGTTTTCTCAGTTACCAGGGATTTTTAACATACCAGATAGCTTTGGCTGGTACTCGCATTGGTGGTCACAATCTGTTTCGAGGGAAAGTTTTAGGAAAATGTTCCAGAAAATACACCAAGCATGATAATGTCTTAATAGACCTGCTCCTGATACACCCATCAGATACAACTGGGTGGAATAAAATATAGTATGGACAAATAAATTTTCCTTTATTGCCATTAATTTGTTAAATGAAAAACCTTTTGTGTCATGAAACAATTAATTCTGAATATCAACATGAATTTTTTTTGATGTCCTAGGATTGTTAGTGTAATTGACATCTTGTATTGCTTTCCTATTTAAGTTTTGGAAGGTTTCCCTTGACAGTATTTGGAAAATGCAATTAATCTTGTATTTGTTGAAGAGAATAGCATAGAGGTATTCTAAGGGAAAATAGCAAGTTAATAGTAAAGGAGCAATTTAATCAGTCATTGAAGTTATAAAAGCATTTGTGACACCTTTAATGCATACTAAGACCCTTGTGCAATTGGAAAAAAAACTGCAAAGCATCCAGAAGCACTCGCTCTCCCCCCAAAACCTTCCTCCACCTTCAGGCCATCAATACTTGTAGTCGTTGATGATGAGTACTCCCTTGATTATGCTTCTTGAATTTCCCCACTTCTACTACTTTCTACCCTTCATTGCTATTGCCTTGTATGTGTTTGTCACTAATGTCCTTTGGAAAGTAGCCCTTAACTGTTTTCCACACACAAATTCGTCACTCTACTCCACTTAATTTCATGATTTTTAACCTATGAATTGTTGGTTTCATGATAAGTGCAAATATATGCATTGGAGTCTTCATTTAATTCTTGTACACAATCCTCCCTCCAGTTTTACCACACAAAGATTACTGTTGTCTCTTCTGGCATAAGAAACATGCAAGTTTCTTGCATCTAGGTGAAACAAGCTCCTTCCTAACCTCCATCACTCCTCTAAGATCTTATGGCATACCTTCCTTCCAAGGAACTCCCCTAATGCTCATACCACCTTATTTGCTTGTGTCTCCTATGTCAATTATCTTTATGATATCTTGATCAACCTACCACTTGATCCATTCTCCCCCCAACCTTGTCACTTGTCTTCTACAAGCCATGTCCAAAGAGTTGTTCTAAAGCTTTTCTTTAGCAAAGCAACCGATTGTGAGGAGATCCAAGCTAAGTTTTCCAAGTATGGTGTGGATTTACTTGCCTGCCCCATACAGCTATTCAATGAGGTTGTACATTATTGGTTCCTCTCAGCTAGGTCACAACATGTCATGCACCCCATTCACAAATCTAGGGATTGGCCCAATCTAAGTGATTTGAATTCAATCATGATTGGGCATACTTTTGCTAAATTCTATGCCACAATACTTGAAAGGCTACTCATCAGTGTTCTAGCCTTTTGTTGTTTTTTGGTCTTTAGAAAGGCCTTCAACTCCAGCTCACCACATCTATTGTTCTAGAAATTGCAAGGCATTAGCATTATTCACACTCGCATTATGCCCGTCATGAAACTCTATGAGATAGTTGTTAGACAATCCAAGATATCCCATGGCCTCTCTAACTTTGTCCAAAGTAGTATTGGAGTTAAGCAAGATGGCCCACTTTCATCAACCTCAATGCAAGAGCATCCAAAGTGTAAGAACCATCTTGCATCAACAAAAATATTTTCTTTTAAAGTTTGTTATTTTGTAGGTACCTTTCTAGTCTTCCAAATTTTTTGCAGTGGTGTAAATCAAGTTTGCAGCACCACATCTTATCACACCTATGTTTGTTAGTTCAAAGCTTCATATCTGTCATTGCAAACCCAAGCAACATTCAGCTAGCTATGCAACAAAAAAAAACAAAGATCTTTGATTACAATTTGCAACATAAGTCCAACAAAGCATCTTACACATTCCATTAAATTTTCACATGGTTCTAATTGCCGCATTCATGTTTCCAATCTTGAGGAACCTAATTGGACTAATACCAAACTGTTCATTGTATAATGGTACGTTGTTTAAACTATACATCAATTATTTGGAACTTGCATCAATTACTAAGGTTACCTATTATGGGACCTAAGATGGATCATATATGGAACCACATTCAATCTAGGGATTCCTAGCTCAAGATACATTGGAGGTGGTGTCTTTACACATTACTAGTGAACCTACATGCTACCAAAGTTGATGCATCCAATCTCAAGGCTAATTGATGATCAAATCATTTAATTTTGGGGCTATTGACCCTCATCACACTCACCTATGGTGGTGTATTATCTTCCCACCCGACACACATCATTTCTACATCTTTATATCACAAAGCTCGATATGAATTTAAGGCAGTGCTAGCAATAGTTTGGTTAAACATACTCTGAACAATGAATGGACTAGGATATTGAGATTGCTAAGATCTATTTTGTAATCAAAAGGCTAATGCCTAGCACATAATAAGCTCTTGAAGATCTTCTGTTTGAATCAATAAAATTAAATTCTTTGAGTAACTTTTTCTTGTTCCATTGTGTGTATTTAATTGAGTGTTTATTTTAGTTGGTAGGTTAGTGTTAACCTGATTTTTTATGAAAAATCAGAACAAAAAAGAAAAGGAAAATATTTTCTGCAAAAGAAAGTCAAAGTCAAAGTCAAGGAAAGAAAGTCAAAGTCAAATTCAAATTCAAGCGGAGAAAGTCAAAATCAAAGTCAAAGGAAGCCAAAGTCAAACTCAAACTCAGAGGATAAGATTGACAACTCATAAAGCAAAAAGGCATATCTTATCTACAGGGGATAAGGATTGAAAAATATTTTATCCACAGACAATAAGGATGACAACTCAGAGGATAAGATTGACAACTCATAAAGCAAATAGGCATATCTTATCTCTAGGGGATAAGGATTGAAAAATATCTTATCCACGGAGGATAAGGATGACAACTCAAAGGACAAGATTGACAACTCATAAAGCAAAAAGGTGAATCTTATCCACAAAGGATAAGGATGACAACTCATAGGAAAAATATCTAAAGTCAGGATGACTTTTGATTTTACCTGACTTTAGATTTTAGGTTCTCAAAATCTATAAATAAGAGGCCTATGTTTGTTTCAAAGCATTGGAGAAATTTATTGTTGCAAAGTGACATTCATTCCTTTGATTTTTTCAATCAAAATCAGGTCTCTACTTCTGTAATCTTCTTTATTGATTGCATCTCCAACCTTGTTTCATTTGAAATAATGGTTGATTGTATGCTTGTGATGTAATATTTTACTGTTTTCCAAAAAACAGCCATTGTAGCAGCCTTTAGTGATTCAAATATAAGTATTTTTCCTCTATTTGTTTCAATTTTCTCCGTGTATGAAAGAAAAGCAGGTATTATTGTGAGTTCTATGACTCCTTGATTGCTGCCATTCTAACTTTACCTCCGAATTATTGTTGCAAATTACTGTGTGATGCTTTAGATTGAGATTCATAGGTTGGGTTGCTGAAACTGTTCTGGAAAGTTCTTAGTTATAATAAAACAGAAAAGGAGTTACAATATAAAGAAGAGACATAAAATAGTAGATATTAATTATCTACCTACTGACTACTGTAGAAACCTCTGTATACATACTCGGCGATTAATCGCCGAGCAGCCGAGTAAACGCATGTTTTTTGGCTGGGCGAGTAATCTTGACTTTTACTCGCAGGAAACCCTAGCCGAGTTTTTTTACTGTTTTTTTCCGAGTACTCGCCGATTAATCTCTGTTTGCTTGCAAAATAATCGGCACAGAAAACGTAACACGTTTTTGACACGTTTTTCAAGTCGTTTTTACCTTTTCGCGGGATTTTTTACACATTTTTTCCGCGTTTTGGATGCGTTCATTTCATTTTCCGCGATTTGCAATGTCGGCTGCGTGATTTATTTCCACAATTTGCAGTTTACATTTACCCTTTTCATTTTCCACGATTTGCAGTGTTGGCTGCGTGATTTATTTCCACGATTTGCAGTGGTGGCTGCGCGACTTGGAGTCTGCGCGATTTCTAGGTTAGTTCCTGTTCGCATTGGCTGTGCGGCGCCTGTGCCAGGTCGTGGGTATTTACTATTATCATTTTTTCAAACATATGCTAATATTAAATGAACATATGCCTGAATATTAAAATTTTTCATACTTCATACTTCATAGTATATGTTTGAAAAAATGATAATATTAAATGAACATATGCCTAGAAATGATTTAATATTTTTATTATTTTATATATATGCTTCCAAACGTTTATGTATAAAATAATAAAAATATTAAAGTTTTTTATTTTTCTACATCAATTTAATATTTATTATTATTCTAAAATTAAAATTTCAAAATTTCATATATTATTTTATTATAAATTTATAATAATATCATGGGAGTCTTAATTTTTAATATTCATAATGATAAAATATTCACTTTTGTACATCATATTTAATAATTTATTATTATTTTAAAATTAAAATTCCATATATTATTTTATTATAAATTATAATATCATGACAAATAATAAATATCTTTTTATATTATTATTTGCCATGATATTATTATAATTTATAATAAAATAATATATGAAATTTTAGTTTTAAAATAACAAATTACAATAAATCATAAATTTGATGTCAAAAATGATATTATTATTTACAATTTTCCCATGGTATTATTAATTTATAATAATAGAATAATATATGAAATTTTACATTTAAAAATTAAAATAATAATAAATATTAAATCTGATATAGACAACACCAGCATGTTTACAGTTTTTCTGATGTGTGTGGAATCTGGATTGTCATTGTGCAGCTGCATCAGCATATGGATATGAGTAAAACTGTAAAAGTTTAAAGTGAAAAACTCATATCCATATGCTGATGTAGCTGCACAATGACAATCCACACACATACACACAAATTTTGTTCATCTACATAGAATAAGAGATTACTCGCCCATTTGCCTGCAGTAGAAGTAGGGGAGATTGGATTGGATGACATTGATGTGGTGGAGGAGGAGCCACTGCCACCTACCAGCATGGTGGAGCCACTGCCACAATCTTCTACGGCAAGCAGGGAGCCAGAATCGAGTGCAAGGACCATACCCTCTACCTCCCAATTTTTCACTAGGTTGGGGAAGAGGAAATTGTAATTGCCTAGATATGAAATTTATGATGATGATTTTCAAATACAATCATCATAAATTCATTATAGTTATTACCAGTTTCACTATGTGGCTTCGTATAATGATGCCATTTTGTAATCCATATGTATTGAACTATGAAATTTAATATAAAACACTCCCTCATGGTTTTTAGACTCATTTGATGCATTTTGTAATTGAATTTTGCAAAAAAAAGTGTTTTCATGAGAAATTTTGCTACTTTTTAAGTTGTCGAGTATTTGCCGAGTATTTGCCGAGTCAAAAATTTTGGGCTTGCCGAGTACTCTCTGAGTCCGAGTATGTAAACTATGGTAGAAACAGTAAGTCTACCTAAACTAAATACATTGACCATTAATATACATAATTTAATATTCTAACACCCTCCCTTAATGGTCAATCTGTCAAAAACACCAAGTTGCCCCCTGAATTTGACAAATTTATCCGGGCTCAGAGACTTGGTGAGAATATTTGCAGTCTGATCCGCTGTTGGAACATACTGCAGTTGAACTAATCCGTCTTCTACCAGCTTGCGGATGTAGTGACAATGAAGCTCGACATGCTTGGTACGTTCATGGAAGACTGGATTTTTGGCCAGTTTGAGCACCCCTTGATTGTCAGTGTACAAGGGAGAAGGACCTACTTGTGACATGTGCATGTCAGAAAGCATCCTGCGGAGCCAAACTGCCTCACATGCTGCTTTAACTATTCCTTGATATTTTGCTTCAGTCGAGGAAAGAGCCACTGCCTGTTGCTTCTTGTTGGTCCATGTTACAGCACCAGTACCCAAACTGAATACATATCCAAAAGTAGATTTTCGGTCATCCACTGAACCTGCCCAATCTGAATCTGTATAACCAATCAGCTTTGGATCCTTGCATCTGCCATACAAAATGCCATAATCTGAAGTGCCCTTAACATATCTCAGCACTCGCTTCGCTGCAAGCCAATGATCAGCTTTTGGAGCTGTCATGAAGCAAGAAATGTAGCTCACTGCAACACTGATGTCAGGTCTAGTGGCAGTGAGGTAGATGAGACTGCCCACTAGTTGCCTGAATGTCGTTTCATCAACCGGAGGTGAATCAGAGTTGGCTGATAACTTCAACCCCTTCTCCATAGGTGTGGAGGCAGGTTTGCAGTCCTGCGTCCGAAACTTGTCAAGCAGACTCCGAGCATATTTAGACTGAGAGATAAAGATACCATCAGCGGTCTACCAAACTTCAATACCCAAACAATAATGGAGAAGCCCCAAATCTGTCATGTCAAAAGCTTGACACAAATCGTGTTTGATTGCTGCAATCAAATGTGTTGAACTGCCAGTAATGATCAAGTCATCAACATAGACAACGAGAAAGAGAATATCATCACCAGAGTGTTTGACATACAAATTAGTGTCAGAAGGGCTACGCTGAAAACCATGATCAACCAAATACTGATCAATCTTGATGTACCATGCACGGGGAGCCTGTTTCAGTCCATAGAGTGCTTTCACGAGCCTACATACCTGATGTTCTTTTCCGACAACCTTGAAACCAGGAGGCTGCGTCATGTAGACTTCTTCCTGCACATCACCATTGAGGAAGGCACTCTTAACATCCATCTGATGAACTGTCCATGCGAATTGGGCTGCAATAGCGAGAAGAAGACGAATTGTGCTCATCTTGGCAGTAGGAGCAAAAGTCTCCTCGTAGTCAATGCCCTCCCGCTGTGTGAATCCTCGAGCAACTAATCTGGCCTTATATTTATCCAAAGTGCCATCTGCATGATACTTGACCTTATAAACCCATTTGCAGCTAATAGGTTTCTTTCCAAGAGGAAGATCAGAGAGAACCCAAGTGTGATTCTTCAAAAGACTATGGTATTCTGTCTGCATAGCCTTTTCCCACTCTGGAATTCCTTTAGCCTCTAAATATGTTTGAGGCTCATAGATGTTGTGTATGTTGGCCATAAGAGCATAATTGACTGTGTTTTGCTGCTTGCTCTTTGTGCGAGTTGATCTACCCTCAAGGAGTTCATCATTATGAAGATCTCCAATAGTCTTGAGCCACCACTTAGGCCGACGAGTAGAAGTACCAACATCTGAAGTAGGAGAAACAGCATCTGCTGGGATGTCTGGAACAACGTCATCTAGATGTGAATCCTGAGGAAGATCAGGTGGTGCTATATCATGACCAGTAGACTCCTCATCTTCAAAGTCAGAATGCTCTGAAGCCCTCCCATCAGGGGAACCAAGAGGAAGACGAACACCATCATCAGGAACCTGCATAGGCTGATCCTCAGGGCTGGTAGTAGGAACAAATGGACCAGTAGTCTCATCAATCACAACATCACAACTGAATATGAGACGATCTGTCTCCACATCAATCAACCTGTATGCCTTGTGATTGTCCCTGTAACCAGTAAACATAAGCTTTTGGCACTTGGAGTCCAACTTGGCACGCTTGGCGTCTGGAATCCATACATGAGCTGTAGAACCAAAGACTTTCAGATGGCCCACTTTAGGCTTACGTCCTGAACAGGCTTCTTCTGGAGTCATCTTCTTAACGGCCTAAGTAGGGGACCAATTCAAGAGGTAGACTGTAGTATAAACTGCTTCAGCCCAGTATTTCTTGGGTACATTTCGGTACTCTAGCATAGAACGAGCCATTTTAGTAATGGTGCGATTCCGACGTTCAACAACACCATTCTACTGAGGGGTGTATGGTGTGGTGAGTTGTCGTTTGATGTCGTATTTAGCACAAAAAGTAGAGAATTCAGTTGAACAAAACTCCCCCCCATTATTTGACCTTAGAGTAACAATGTGAGAACCTGATTCTTTCTCAACCAAGGCCTTATACTGCTGAAAAGTACTGAACACATCTGATTTATGTTTCAAAAAGTACACCCACATTTTGCGACTGAAATCATCAACAAATAGTAAGAAGTACCTAGACCCAGTAACAGATGGAGTGTTCATTGGTCCACATACATCAGCGTGAACCAATTGAAGTACCTTGGAGGCTCGCCAAGAATCACCATTCGAGAACGGTGTCCGATGTTGTTTTCCAGCTTGACAGGCTCCACAAACTCCATGATTTTGATTTTGGATCTCAGGTAGACCAGCAACCAAACCCTCCCCAGATAATTGAGAGAGATAGTGCACATTCAAGTGCCCATAACGCTGATGTCAAAGTTTGTTGATGGAAGTACTTCGAGCTGCCAGAGCGTGCTCTTGAGAATCACTGAAATCAGCAAGTCTATACAGACCATGATCCTCAAGTCCCATAGCAATTGTAGTACAAGTCGCCTTATCAACAATGCTGCAAGTGGATGAACTGAAAATGACATCCAACTGGGGAGAATGCTTCATGATCTGGTTGACGGAGAGAAGATTATGTTCCATGCCTGGAACATAGTAGACATCAAGAAAGAGTAAATTTCTTCCGCCAGAGTGAATCTGAACATTGCCCTTACCAGCAACTGTACACTCTTCACTGCCTCCAAAGATCACTGAATCAGTGAATGGTTCATATTTGGTGAACCAATCTCGACAATGAGTAAAATGCCGAGAAGCCCCTGAATCAATATACCAGGCAGAAGATTGGACTGGATCTACAGTTCTCTTGGCCATAAAAGCATAGAATGCAAACTCTTTCTGCTCAGTGTGCTCCGCGACATTTGCCTTTTGTTGAGACCCTCCCTGCTTCTTTTGTTCAGAAGCCATCCGAATTCGACAATCAGCCTTGATGTGACCATATTATGGCAATAATTGCACTAAACGTTCTTTTTCTTCTTGCTGTCCTGAGAAGAACCAGAGCCTTTCGGCTGAAAAGATTGAGCCTTCCCTTTGTTCTTAGCAGAAGATTTGGCAGAGAACGCTTGCTCTGTGGAGGTGGAACTGGAACTGCTTCCAAACTGTTGTCGCTAGCGATCCTGCTGCAAGAGCTTGGTGCAAAGATCTTCAAATTTGAGATCAACATTGGTGGAGGTGATATTCAGCATCTCGATGAAGTGCTCATACGAACGCGGAAGACTCTTCAGAGTAATGACGACCATGTCTTCTTCCTCCATTGTTCGACCAATCGCCTCCAACTGATCACGAATGTCCTTAATCTTCGTGAGATGTTCCTGTAAGGACATTTTCTCATCCATCATGATGGAAAAGAGCATGTTCTTGAGAAAGAACGCTCTACTCTTGTCAGAGGTTTCATGAAGGGCTTTCAAATGATCCCAGATTTCTGGAGCAGTTTTGCCAGACAGTACCTGAGGTAGCTGCTTATCTGTGACTGAGAGTTTGATGAGCATGACGGCTTCCCGGTTGCATTCATCCCATTTATCTTGGTCCTTGCCGACTACAGTGGGACGTGTTGAGTTCCCCAAAACGATCTGATCGAGGCAACGATATTTGAAGATCGTAATCATGCGCTGCTTCCAGGTGTTGTAATTCTTCCCATTGAACTTCTAGCTGCTTTCGATCATTATGTTCGTCAGAGATGCCATCACATACCCTGAGGTCGAACTGGCGAAGGAAAAACGAAAACAAAAAACGCACAAATTCAAAGAGGAAACCCTAGCACGAATTTCGAGGCACGTTGAGGACGAAATCCAAAAAATCTGAAGAGTACCCAGAAGAGAATGCTGAAAACCCAAAAAATTTCCTAACTACCCAAAAAATTTCGTCAACACCCAATTGCACAAATTTTGAGGCACGGAAACCGAGGTACCCAGAAAAATTTAACAACAACCCAGTTGAGCTTACGAAAAACCCACAAGGAATCTGCAAATGAAAAAAAAAATTGACCCCAGATGAAGGACAAAATCTCAAAACCCTAGGCACGGGTCACGTTTTTCAGAAAATGTCTTAAAAAAACCAGAAAAAATGCACCCAGAAATCTACAAATCACGACCAGAAGGATGGCATCCAGATCAGGTCCAAAAATGTGACTAAAACGCGTGACTAATACAGTCGACGCCCAGAACAAAACGCAGCTAAAGAAAAAACGTAGAAAGAGGTCAAAGTCGCGTGACCAAGAAACACGAAAAAATAGAGAAACGCGACTAGACTAAGAAAAAACGCGGGTAGAAAACAAGACGAAAATACGCGATTTTCAGACGCCCAAAAGAGGAGCCCAACAGAAGTGTGCCAAGTTGCAGGTCACCAACAAAAAACTGTCGCCACACAAAACACGACTGAAGAAGATCACGCGGGCATCACAAAAAAATAAACGATTTTTTTTTTTTCTGCGATTTTTGCCTTTAACAGAGGCACGAAAATCTTCAGAAGCAGACCCACGATTTTACAGACTAAGCAGCCACAAAAATACAAAAAGTCTCACATGAAAAATTTTCACGAATTGCAAACTTTAAAAATCACCCAGAAACCCTCAGACACGAACCCACAGGCACTTAAAAAAAAATTGAAATTACAACCAAAATAAAGCTCATGAAATTTCCAGAAACCCTAATAGGCTCTGATACCATGTTCTAGAAAGTTCCTAGTTATAATAAAACAGAAAAGGAGTTACAATATAAAGAAGAGACATAAAACAGTAGATATTAATTATCTACCTACTGACTACTGTAGAAACAGTAAGTCTACCTAAACTAAATACATTGACCATTAATATACATAATTTAATATTCTAATAGAAACAAAGTAGAAATCTACTATATTTGGTGTATCACCTCCATTTTCCATTTTAATTTCAGATTATCAGATCTTTCTCCTCTCGTTTCCTAGCAAGGTTCTTTAGTTAGAGTTTGTTTTTAGGTGATTTACCAAGGGGAAGCCACCTTTTAATCGAAGGTTGACCTCGAGTTTCACGAGTCCCGCAACTCGAGAGGTTATCCCATGTTTCACAGGATAGCTGGATTCAAGATTCAGCAGGGTGCATATTCCAGGTGATAAGTATTAGATAGTCTTTAATTGAACTCTCCAACCTTTACTACATTAAACCCTATTTGTTATCTACATTGATGAGTTTGAGGGTTTTATGAGACAACATACCCATGCAGATAAAAATTGTCTACACCATGTTGGGATTGCTACTTTCCTCTTTGTTAATGACATGGTCCTCCTCTCTCAATCTCCTAATGTCTTGTGAAGACAATTTGATATACTTTTTGAGTGTTTACATATTCACCACCTTTTCATAATCTTAGTAAAACTAAGTTTGTGGTCTTCAACACCACCAAGGGTGCTCTTTCCAAGTTTCATTTCTTCCATAAAGTGGGCCAATAGATATGACCACTTCTTATACCTTTCTAGGAATTCAATTTATCAATCCTTCTCTTTCTTTGTGGCTTTCCTCTAAAATTGATCTTTGTGAGGGATATGCCTCACTCTATCCTTGAGCACCACTGCTTCCAAGTGCATTTCCAAGATATATTTTTGATGCAATGATTAAGGCCATAGTGAAGTATGGTTCTAAGGTTTGGGACTCTAGCCCAAGATCTTGTGACTGGAGTTGGGTTGAGATGGTCCAAACAATTATGCTTCATTGTATAATCTAGTGCAAATAAATGATCCCTCAATGAATCATCTAGGCCAAATTTTCAACCAAACCCCTTCATCTCAAGAGTATTTCCAGAATCACTTGGTTTATGCCTAGGATAAGATCCATGGGTTGTTTTGTTTTGTCCTATGGGAAACATCCATTTTTGGTCCTCTACTCTATAGAAAAATCTGATGTCAAATCACAAAATGTTGATGTATTTAGGAGAAGCTAATGGAGTTGAACTACTAATATTGTTGAACTCAAACTGTTGTTGATAAATATATTTGAATCACTGTTGAAGATGGCCGGCAGTTGTTGTGTAATGTCCCCTTCCAATTAATAATCTGGAAGATTTAGTGGCTTATTTAATTCCCATAAGCCATTAAATAAATTAAGGGAATTAATTATTGATTATTTCATATTATTCTTTTTAAGCAAATAATATGAATAATATTAATTAATTAATATTATTTTAAGTGACTTAAGTGGAGCTATAATATTTATAAAGTCCCTTTATTATATTTCCCTCCTAAAGTGAAAATTCAAATATTTAAATATTTTAGAGGGAAAAAGGCAATTCACGAGAAGGTATAAAAGTACACTTTGGAAATTCATTTTCATCATTGGAGTTTATATTTCTTCTATTTTGGCTGAGAGCTCTCGAGCTTGAAGGATTGGGGTTTCGGTGGTGAAACAATCCCACCCGAGCCTGTCATAGTTGATCAAATTCATGAAGTCTCCATTGGAGACAAATTTGCAGGAGTAATGATCTATTTGGATATTTCAAATGCAATTTCATCCATTCTTCATACTGGTCAATTAATAGCAGATATTTATTTTGAAGGCATTCATATTGCTACATCATATATTTTCCAGATTGGGGCGATTGATATTAAATATTGGCTGCTATATTGTCATTGTTCAGAATAAGGGAGACACAGTATATGAATGCATATAAAATAGGTTGATGTGTTTTTTGGGAAGGAAGTGTTTGTGGGACAATATATCTCCTAAGCCGCCACCTTTGATATTATTCAGCAACTTATTAATAGCCGCTTCATTGTAAGGGAGGGTCGCAACCCTATTTCCATTGCAGCCAATTTTTGTTGACTGCCGCATATTGTGAGGGTGATCATGAAATCTGACATGGAGCTTAGACCATCCAAAACAACTGCCAACCTCATTATATTCCATCGAATTATTTCTAAAGGTAATCATAGCACATGAGACATAATGCACTAAGGGTCTTTGCATTGTTATAGCCGCCACCTTTAGATTTCCAAGCGCTGCCTTATACTATCACCATGGACTGCGTGTAAATGGTACTTGCTGCTGTACACAAACTTGAAAATCTATATATATATATATATATATTATATTTCAATAATCTGATTTTTGAGTTTATGTTATGTCTAAAAGAATAAATATCAATGGTTGTTTGGGAAATTGAATATCAATTATGTGCACATAATGGTGTCAACCTGGACATGAATGTTAACTATTCAGTAATATTGTGCTGATGCAATTCCATGTACTGTTATTATGCAATGATTAGATGGTAAATACTAAATCAGGGATATTAATGGAGTATTTCTTATGATGAGTTTAATATATGCAATTACTATCTAAATATCCATTGAAAGCAACCCAAATCAGCAAGCAAGCCAATTGTTTGAAAAAATGCTTGCATTGTCAAACTGTGCTTAAGCGTGAAAATTTTGTTACATTGGCCAAGGGTCTTTATAGTGGTATCAGAGTTGGTTTTCCTTTCAATCTGTGGTTTTCATGAGTGATAGAGAGAGAAGGTACTATAACAGGGAGATTAAGAAACAGTGGCAGCCTACTCAGGTTCCGAAAGAGGAAACTGCTTTTGGTATTTTGGGAATACACCAAAGATCTCCTTCAGGCAGTGGGACTGACTTCTCTACATGAGGTGATGCACATATAGAGGTAGAGATAGGTGATAGAGGGGAAGACCATAGAGGAGAAGACCTCCTTAATGCATTGTTGGCAAAGCAAAGGGCAACAAATCAATGTATGACTCAGTTGATGGAGTTAATGACACAAACCATGCTCAATAACAATAACAACAATGGTAATAACCATAATGGCCATAACATAGGCAATAATGGCCAAGGTGATAACTCGATTAATAATAGGATGTCAAATCGACATGTTGCACTTGCTAGTTCCAGGCCCTTAACGCCTATTTCTCCACCTAGAGTAGAGCCTCAGGAAGGCAATGAGCCTACATTGGTAGAGTTGCAAGAACTACACAGATAGGACTAGGTTGATGCAGGTCCAGGTTTCTAGCAAGATATCTCCCTCCGTGACTATATGGACCTCAGGATGAGACATATGCCCAATAGGGGTAATAGAGAGCACCACAATGATCTTACGAATAAGGTTGGTAAATTGAGCTTGCCCTTCTTTGATGGTTCAAGCAAGACTACAACACGTGTTTGGGTGCAAAAATTTCATACATACTTCCAGTTGAATTTGATGCCAGAGGAGGAAGCAATCAAATACGCTGCCATACATCTTGATGGGATTGCTCATGAGTGGTGGCATCATGTTATGGTCACCATGGCCCATGATCAGATCACCTCTTAGGTGGAGTTCACAGAAAGGTTAATTGAGAGGTTTGATAACAAGGGCCCTGAACTCCATTTCAAGGAGTTGGCTCAGCTGAAGCAGTGGGGATCAGTTGATAATTACATTGTTGATTTCCGGAGACTATCTGTATTGGTCACTAACATATCAAAGAGGAGATTGTTGGTTCTATTTATGGATGGTTTGACGGATCCTCTAAGGGGTTGGATCAAGGCATTCAATCCTAGCTCACTTCAAGAGGCAATCAAGAAGGCAAGGGATATGGACTCTAATAATTTGAAGAACAAATTTCAATCAAAGAGTTCTACCTCTTAGAAGGACAAAAACAAGAAACCATTTCAAAAAGAGTGGCCCAAGAAAAACATAATGGATGATGAGACTCGACAAGAGTTGCAGAGAAAGAAATTGTGCTTCAGCTGCAAGGAGCCCTAGAAACCAGGACACAGGTGCCTTGGTAAGGGCAGTTGGTAATGGTGACAGGATACTCTCGGGAGTTTATTGCTAGACTTTTGCTAGGAGTTATTGAGTTATTAAGTTGTGTTACTTTAATGATATTTTATTATTAAAGTGACTTATTAATTTAATATTATAAAGTTACTTTGATAAAGTACTTTATAACTTGGTCATTAATAAAGTAATAAAGTGACTTTATTAAAATAATGCATCTTAAGTCACTTTATTAATATTTAATGAAGAGAGCTCTTTCTAATACAAAGTTAATTTTATTAACTTATTGCACAACCTAAAGTAGGCATGGGTTTTAGAGAGCAATAATTGATATTTTATTATTAAAATATCAAAACCCTAACTTGGGAGTGGGGTTTTAGATAAGTTAAAAGAGAAAAAAGGGCATCATTGCTATCATCCAAGTTTATCATTCAAACACAGAAAACTAAGCACAAGGTTGCAAGTATGGAATTACAAGCTGATCTGAGGATGAAAACCCTCAATTAAGACAAGATCTATAGGCATGAGAGACTGTCTAGGGGTTCTATTATGGATGGCTTCACATAGAGATCATCAATCTGAGCTTTGATAGATTTATTTAGCATTTACTTTCAGCATAAACAATTTACTTCAATAGTATTGAATAAAATAGAAGGCATTTAGCACTTGCAGGAACGTGGGAGCTTGACAGCTTGAAATCTTCACCCAGAGCGTGTTACTTCTCCAGATTAGGTCGTACTAGTCTTGTTCTTTTACATTTATCAAGGCGACCAGGTTAGCTAAGGATAGAGGGGTCTAAATGGCAGATTTAGAGACTTCCATTTGGCAAGTGTGAGCTGGAGAAAGAGGTCATACAAACCAACAAAGGGTTGAAAGCAAAATATTTTGGAATTGAGGCTGCAAATCCCTTGTCTTGAGGCGTCTAGCATCATTCACCCCATCAGCATTGAAATCCAATTGAAAAACAAGCAATTTGGAGCATGACGTCCTTGCATCTGATTGTCGTGACTATCGTATAAAAACTCAAGTTCCAAGCTCCTTAGCAAGCTTGTTGTTTCATTCCGGCATACTTGCTATTTATAGTAAGTATTATCAGGCTCAATGATGGCACATTGGCAATTGGTAATGGTGACAGGACACTCTCGGGAGTTTATTGCTAGACTTTTGCCAGGAGTTATTGAGTTATTAAGTCACGTTACTTTAATGATATTCTATTATTAAAGTGACTTATTAATTTAATATTATAAAGTTACTTTGATAAAGTACTTTATAACTTCGTCATTAATAAAGTAATAAAGTGACTTTATTAAAAGAATGCATCTTTAAGTCACTTTATTAATATTTAATGAAGAGGGCGCTTTCCAAGACAAAGTTGTTGGTGTTTCAGTCAGCCGCAGGGCTCTACTTCCAGGTGCAAATTCGCATGAAGAGATTAAATTGAATATAGCCTATGGCTATTCAATTTAAATATATTCGATTTGAAGAGAGAAGAGGCACTTCTCAAATGAATTAAATAAAACATGATTTATATTTAACAATTAATAATCATTTATTAATTGTGGAGCTGACTTCTAGAAGGGCGCGATTTTCTAAAGGAGAAAGTCGTTTTATTTCAAGGCCGACTTAGTAATATCAAAGGACATGTCTTTGGGCTGACCTCCTAGATGAAGAGGCACGACTTGCCTATATATACAGAATGTTGGGCATTCATTTGACATCAAGTTCATTCAGCATAATTCGCATTCCTGTAGCAGCAGATCGCACCTGTAGCAGCAGATCGCACCTGTAGCAGCAGATCAATTAAAGGAGAAACATATCATTTGTATCTTTGCATCTAGGAGAGGTGCTATTCATTGTATCAAATAGGCATTGTGTTTGTGCCTGAGTTGTGAGCAGATTTCTGCCCTTATTCAATTAATATATAAGAGATATATTGGCTGGGTTTTTCTCCCTCAGGTTGGAGGGTTTTCCCAGGGTATTGGCTGTGTCTTTGTGTTGATTTTTGAATTAAATTTTTGTGTATCTCATCTGATCATAAAACTAACAAAAGTTAATTTATTAACTTATTGCACAAGCTAAAGTTGGCATGGGCTTTAGAGAGAAATAATTGATATTTTATTATTAAAATATCAAAACCCTAACTTGGGCGTGGAGTTTTGGAGAATTTAAAAGAGAAAAGAGGGCATCATTGCTATCATCCAAGTTTATCATTCAAACACAGAAAACTGAGCACAAGGTTGCAGGTATGGAATTACAAGCTGATCTAAGAACGAAAAACCTCGATTAGGACAAGATCTACAAGCGTGAGAGACTGTCTAAGGGTTCTATCATGGATGGTTTCACACAAAGACTATCAATCTGAGCTTTGACAGATTTATTTAGCATTTATTTTCAGCATATACAATTTACTTCAGCAGTATTGAATAAAACAAAGGGTATTTAGCACTTGCGGGCACGTGGGAGCTTGACAACTTGAAATCTTCACCCAAAGTATGTTACTTCTCCAGATCAGGCCGTACTAGTCTTGTTCTTTTGTATTTATCAAGGCAACCAGGTCAGCTAAGGATACAAGGGTCTAAACGACAGATTTAGAGACTTCCATTTGGCACGTGTGAGCTGGAGAAAGAGGTCGTACAAACCAACAAAGGATTGAAGGCAAAACGTTTTGGAATTGAGGCTGCAAATTCCTTGTCTTGAGGCATCTAGCATCATTCACCCCACTAGCATCGAAATCCAATTGAAAAACGAGCAATTTGGAGCATGGCACCCTTGCATCTAATTGTCGTGACTATCATGTAAAAACCTAGGTTCCAAACTATTGCATTTTGGCTTATAGGTATGATCTTATTATGTTATATATAAATAAAGATTACTAGGTTCTCATTTATTTATGCAATTTCCCTTCAGTTATTGACAATTGTTCAATTCAATTTCTTGAAATTTCCGGCACTCCCGCCAGCAGCAAAAAAAAGAAAAAATCAAATTTAACAGAAAACACAAAAGTCAGTTTTGAAACCCTAAGGGGACATCATATTAAACCCACTCAAAGTTTATCTTTAGGACTTTTGATGATGTAATCCATCGGATTTGTACGCAGTTGCACCCAAGTTTTGTTGACATCTTATAAACATCCTAAGCTTGTAAGCATACAATAACCAAAGAGGTGAAAAACTAAAAGAAATATTTATCAAATATATGAAAATTACTTTCTACAGCAACTTAAATATGACAAAATATGTAGTTTGCACGTGAAAAGCATTTGGATAGCAATAATTAGATTAGTCGATGATTACTACCTAATCTCAGCATATAGACAGAGACAATTCAGAGTAACCCTTTCAATTATATTATCTTAGTATAAACAACTCCTTACAAGAACTACTTGTCAATTTTCTTGCCCTTGCCAATAATCATGTCCACTGGAAGTCCACAAAGATTTAAAACATTGTCCAGAATCTGTATCAACAGATTGACCCCACATATTTAGTCTCCACGATACCCACTACAGGTAAATCGCACCTCTTCTAGAAGATTGGAGAAAATCAACAATGGAGATCTCAGAAATGAATAGATACAAAGAGCAAAGAATTGGCAAAGGCTGTATCAAATATGATGTTTCATATATTCCCGATTTCCTACATCACTAATTTCCTCCGTATGAAATAAAATCCCTTAAAGTTTCTTATGACATCCGATGGCAAAGTACTAAATGCAACACTTTGTAAACTATCTTTGAACCCCATCTGTAAACTCATAACCAAGACAATGACAAAATCATCTTGATGATGCTTGCACTGCTTCCTAGGTTTCTTCCTGTCTTCAACTTGTCTAATCAATATTCTGCAAATGACATCATGAGGATAAATTCAAACCCTACATATTGCATATAATGACATATTACTTTATTAGACTGATTAATTATTTAGCTCCAGGTCATGAAAGGACAAACTTCTTGCCAAGAGCATGTGAAAAGGCAACAGATTCTACTGGGAATTATTTGCATGGCCCGTGGGTATGAACTAGTAACTTACTACAAGTTTACGATAAACGAGATGAACTACGGAAAGACTAAAAGCTCTTTGAATAAAGGTAAAAGAGAACCATTCAAGTATACCACATGAAGGACTCGGAATTAACAAATAGGCTCATGGGTCACACACAGAATAACAGGTAACCTGTTCTGAAAAATGACAAATTTCACGCTTGGAAGGTAACAGACAGCAGTGGATGAATGTGAAGCTCGAAGATAATGATCTGCTGTCAAACAAGCTTGAGACTGTGTGGGTACATTTTAAAATATGATGGTCCACCACCTTTTTGCACTCATTTTATTGCAGGAGGTGCCTATGACCTCCCCCCACAAGAAAAAATAGCTTGATTTATCTTGTTTTTCTTGATCCTTGGTCTGTTTGCTCAGAATTAGATTTCATAATTTTCATAATTTTTTTAGCTTCAATTCGAGCTGTATGTCCTAGCTGGCTAATTTTTAGATTCCAGTGAATACCCAATCATGTAGGAGAAACCTTCTTCCCAGGCACAGAGAGGTGAGAGAATTGGAATTCTATCATTAGCAAGGTAGGAATGATTCCTCCTCTGATTATTTTGTCACTTGGGATCACCTGGCCACTAGTAACCTATGCATACCCCCTTCTGCAGAACTTCTCCACTAGGAAGTCTTCATAAGTTCCAGATTAGCATGTAAGCCTTGAACCTTCCCAACAAAACATAAATAATATTCTGGAAAATGTTTATATTTTCATTCTATTAATAATATGCAATCAGCATTCAAAAACATCAGTGTATTTTGTTGCAAAGTTCCTCTAAGAAAATTTAACAGGGAGCACAAGAATTGCTTCCATTCCCGAGAATGCAAGGAATGAAGAGACCCGTGACTTTAACAATGGACAATTTTACGCCGGAGATAAAAAGAGAACCTAATCAACATAAAAGCTAAACCCAAAAGAAAAGGCGCCCGTGTTTTCAACCAGATCTCATTTCATACGATGGCAGCAATATATGAAAAGCCCATGATACAAAGAAAGTAAAGTGGATAAATTCTTACGCGTAACACCCATTGTTCCAGCGCTGCTGACAGTAATGAATGGCTGTACATGCAAAACAACGAGAGAAACATCTTTCCCATAGAGCTGCAGATTGTTTAAAGCCCATTCCAGCGCATAATGACTGTACTCACTCTCATCCACTGCCACCATTATTTTTTTAACTTCCGCCATCGCTTTTGTTCAACTATCGGACATTTTTTCCCACTGCGATCATCAAATATATAGGTAGGATTGATCAAATATTTAGTTAGGATTGACTGATTGTTGGAAAAGAATCCGTCCAACTAAGCAATTTGAAGAGCCGGAACAAGTCAATTCAGTGAGATGGTCAACATTGAAAGTGATATTATTGAAGATGACCAATGCCGTCTGTTTTCGACCGTCCGGCTGCCCGTGGTTTTAATATTGTAAGCGAATAAAATCCTGTTCACATAAATTTACGCTAATTAAATAAATGCTATAATAAAAAATTAATTTAGATTTAATCAATAAAGAAGAGTTGCAGTTTCATAATGGTTAAATATTTTAAAATTAAATATAACGGATAAGTGTATTTATCTTTTAATTTGATGATGAAATATGGAAGTTAAAGATATGCAATATCAATTCATCGATGTCTAAAAATTTATGTTTTTGGTATGTTCATTATCTCAAAATTAGAATAGATTCAAAACTTTGTGTAGATCAATCTTAATTAGTTTGAGATCAATTACAAATAGCACGAATCTATCTTCTAATGTGCAAATCTAATATAACAAAGAAGAAGATTCTACAATCTAATTCGTTGTAATTTATGATATTTGAATGTGTGTAAGGCCAACAATATTTAAAACTACCTTTAGAGAAGTTGTCAAATCACTAGGTCAAGTTCTCCTATGTCAACACTAATGGACCAACCTTACAAAATTAAGTGAATATTTGGAGACAACATACACAAATGTGTAAATAAATTATATGTGGATTTTCATGCAATGAATTCCTTTTCAGCTCTAAATCCAATATGTTCTTGGAATGATTAATCCGTGTAAGTAACAGCAATTGATTAACGAAAACTATTCATATTATTGGATGTTGAAATAAATGACATGGATGTTGAAATAATTGTAACGTGCCCATTGTTCTACCCATTGTTTTTACTATGTTTTACCCAAAAGTTAAAGTTTAAGCTATTGACATTATGAGCCATAAAAAAATTTCCTTTTCACATGAATAATAAGATGCACATTTGAAACATAACCATTCCAAACTTTCCCATTGCATAACATAGAATCATGATAATAATTCAAGCAACGATTTTACATCACATAATTGCATGATAGTATTTCTCATTTACAATATCTCAATAAGAATATAGTTACAAGTTTACATACATAGCTTCTATGAGCTCAATGATAAAGATACATAAACTGAGTACAACGGTCTAAATGTCCCCAATGTTGGTGTATACCTCCTAGATGTTCCCATCTCTTGGTGCATACATTCTAGGTGTCCTCAAACTAGTGCTACATCCTCAAACCCTAGTCGCCAACTATATGAGGGAGAGCATCACTCAAGCACTTTTTTGCCAACCATGGACTTATTGCGGTCCCCCGCACATCTACCAAACTAGTAAGATGGCCCTACCTTTCGACAAAGAGATTGGTTTGGTAACCTCGTAATCATGACCTTCTTGAGCATAGTGTTGTGTCTTACATATCTAGAGCTACCACACATTGTTTTCCCTTCCTAGATTGCAATCATGGATCATAGTGAACTGACAATGTAAACAATGGCTACTTACACTACTTTGGCTAAAGAATTCAACACCCAGTATTTCGAGTGAGAGTCATCTATCCACCAACCCTTAAGCTCTATTTGGTATTAACCTTAAACATAACACACATTTACCCTAAGGTGATAACATAATAAAATATTCAACAAGATAATTCCCTTAACCATGGATTACCCTAACCCCAAGAATACTCAAGTCTATAATAAACTAATTATGTAGGCTACACCCTTACCCATGGATTTCACTAACCCCAGGTATAACCACACTAACCATACATGAACACAATCTAGTGTCTAGCTAGGTTACCCCCTTTCCCATGGATTTCACTAACCCTAGGAATAACCCTACTAACCTCTTATGTTTAAATTGACATAATCATAAAAGTACTTACTATAGGATAGCATCATATTCCATCTCATGTATTATCTTAATAGACTTAATGAACTAGTATAGTTCTAATAGCATTTAAGCCGCACATACTTAACATTATATAAATGTAATCCCAATAATAGGGTTCACTAATTTGAGACTCAATCAAGAATCACACAAACATATTCCATTCTAGGAATTAACTAAGTTTATAATAACATGCACACCATGCATACATAGATTATTCCAAAGCAAGGAAATAACTAGTTCATAAGAACAAGCATATCATGCATTCAAGACTATTCCAACACAAGGAAATATCTAAGTTCATAAGAACAAGTATATTATGCATTCAAATAATCTTCCAAACGAAGGCACTATATTCAAATAACCTTTCAAACATAGCAAAGGAAGAGTAGAAATCAGCATGCCTGGATATAAGTTCCAACTTGAAAATGTTGCCTTCCAACCTTAGCCTTCACCTTCACGAATTCTACTTCTCCAAAGCTCAACTAAATTCCAACCTCTAGCCCCTTACAACTCCTCTCAACAATACAATTACAAAGCAACTCACTAACTCTCAAGCTCTCTAACTCACTTGAACAAAAAATACAGTAGAGTAACAATGAAGAAATCAAAATGAGAAGTGTAACAAATGACAGAAAGAGCACCTCAAATATATATACTAAAATTTGAGCAACCAAAGGCTATAAACAAGCTAGCATTTCTACCACCTTCCTACTTACATGCAATGACTCGGTTGATTAACTCACAAATTTGCAACCCATAACAGTCCACATTCTTCCAATGGTTGATTTAACCTCTTTATGAGAGACAACATGACTCTTTTACTGAGTCAAGGGACAACAATGAAAAGCTATAGGTTTCCTACTAATTTTGCAAGTCAACTACCCTCTCATGTTTCTTCCAACACTTCATTGACTGAGTTTAACATTTATCAAAATGTTGTACCTGTACATGGCATGGATTTTAGACTTCTTATTTGCTTCACATACTTCAGACTTGGTGCCACATATTCATATCTTAGCGCCCCAAAAAGATAGCGTTGTCAAAGACTTATTCTATTTGTTAGAATCTGCATTTAATCTCTTTGCAACATATAAACTATATTCCTTCTTTCATGTGTGGTGAATAAGTCTGCATTGACTTAGTCTTTTACTTGCTTTATATGCAGATTTTAGCCACAACAATATAACTATTGCAGCGCTATACTTATGTGCTTCACTATATACATTGTATTTTCAATATGTTTAACTGTAATGTTATCTTATGCATATTCCTTTACACAAATGCAATGCTTTACAAAATGCACTATGATAAATACTATGCATTATCAATATATAACTCAAGCATTATATATATTATATATTATTAATATGTATATGTAAACCACACAATATATATACATACATTCACTTGATTATTAAATACATCTATTACCAATAGATATAAAGCATATACTAAATAATTATATATATATATATATATATATATATATATATATATATATATATATATATATATATATATATCGATTATGAAATTCAAACACATAAAGGCACGTACTCATCGATTGATGTGTTTACATGAAGTGTGTGTATATATATATACATGTCACTTTTATCCAATCAATAGTCCCATACATATGGGTTATCTGTTCATGAGCATGTCTAGGTACATCTACCAACGTATACTCATGCACACATATACTCACATGTATGAGTTATCATGGACATATACATATACATATATACATTCTATGTATATACTTCATTGACCAACATATACCAATAAGAACACGCAAAGAAGAACCCTTACCCTAGACATAAAGACTCAATAATATAACCTTAGTCAAAATACTCATAGAACAAGATCATAAACCAATACAAAACATTCACAACCAAGATCATCAATGCTATGGTGGAAAAGCTCGAAAAAAATCAAAAGGGCTTGTTGGTCGTGGATTTGGATGTGGACAGAGGTTGCAGCAAATCTGTTGTTGAAGGGATTTCGACTCACACCCAGGCTAATACGAAGAGGAAGACCCCGATTTCTTCACATATGGTTCAAATCCTCAAGCAGGAGTTACAGGATATGAAGGATGCTGAAAAAGAGACCGAGGAGTTGATGAACACCTTGGAGTAGTGCGGTGGTGTTTGTTTCTGGCTTTTTGGCGGTCCTTTTTTTGGACCCTGTTGTCTCTTTGTGCTGTCGTTTCCTTTTTGGGACAGCTGTCTGTTTGTTTGGACTTGTTTTGCTCTATCTTTTGGTGTTTTAACTTTGTGGTTTCAGGTCCCTGTAAAACCTGTTTTTTCCTTTTCAAAAACATTCACAACCAAGATAGAAGATTACTTACTATTCACCCAAAGTGACTTGATTCAACTTAGACCAACTAGGGTGTGAGTGTGTGTGTGTTCAATTAGGTTCACTAGGGTTACTAGACCAAGTTCTTCTCCTAAGCAATACTCCCCCTCTCTTTTAGAGGCTCGAGCTTGTTCCTGCATCTAGCTTAGTACATCATAAAAGTAGTTACCTGATAACAATACAATCATATGCATCATATATTTCATTGTCTAAATCATTATAAAAAATCAACTTGAATTAAACATTCATTCATCAAATTTCATCAAGATTCATATGCAAAACACAATCATAAATATATATTAAAGAATTCTTAACCCATCAAGGTAAAATTAAATAGGTAATAACAAAATGGGGTGTAACATATTCCCCTCCTTGCGAATCATCGTCCTCGATGATTACAAGTATCAACATGGACATAACATAAACATAAAACATAGCATCATAAAATTGTTGGCCTTATTGTTGCACCAAAAGATCGACCTGTCAATGCCCGATACAAGCATCAGTTAAGATCCATGGGAGGCGGTTAAACCATGTCGCAAACCCAAAGGGATATGTTGGTGGTTAGCCCAACAATCCCCCCTCAACGTCACCCAAGGGGTTCGAACCCATGACCGGCTCTGATACCAATTGTTGGCCTTTTCGTTACACCAAAAGATTGACCTGTCAATGCCCGATACAAGCATCAGTTAAGATCCACAGGAGGCGGTTAAACCATGTCGTGAACCCGAAGGGAGATGTTGGGGGTTAGTCCAATAAAAACATCATTATTTTCAAGATTTTTCAAAATCTAGCATGACTTGAGGAAACTTTTGCTTCATCTCAACATAGTTTTCCCAAGTAGAAAAATCTTCTACATAATGATCCCACTAGACCTTACATTGCAAAACCTCTTTATTACATAAGTGAAGCTTACATGTTTCGAGCACCTTGAGAGGCTTGATCATTACCACTCCTGGGTCTTATACCTATAAAGTGTTCCAATCAATAACATGGTTATCTCCTAGTATGTACTTATTTAGGTACAACACATGGAAAACATTATGCATTCTAGCTAGAGCTAGCGGCAAAGCAATTCTATATGCAACTGGATTGACCTCCTCAAGAACCTCAAAAGGACCTACATAACATGGAGCTAGTTTGGATGACTTTCCAAACTTTATGGAACTCTTGTGAGGTTTAACTCTTAACAAAACTTTCCCTACTGATAATTATCTAAGTACCCGCTTTGCATCTGCATAACTCATTTTCCTATCATTGGCTTTTGTTAACCTCTGCTTAATAATACCAACTTTCTCCTCTATTTATGATAAAAAAAAATTGGCCCAAGGCTTATCCTATCTTCTAGCTTATTCCAGCTTATAGGAATTTGACACTTTCTACCATATAATGCTTCAAACAGATCCATCTTGATCACAAAATGATAAGAATTGTTATATGCAAACCAAACCAAAGGTAGGTAATCCCCCCACTTGTATTGTTGATCCATGCAATACATTCTCAGTAGATCCTCGAAAACTTGGTTCACTCTTTCAACTTGACCATCTGTTTCCGGATGATATGTTGAACTAATGTTCAACTATGTTCCAAGTGAACAAAACATGGTTTGCCAAAACCTAGAAGTCACACGAGCATCCCAATCTAAGATAATATTCTCAGGAATTTCATGCAATCTAAATACCTATTGAATGAACTTCTTAGCTATAATAGGAGCTTCGTTCATAAAATTCCCTGGTATAAAGTGATCCACCTTTGTAAGCCTATCCACTACTACCAGAATGGCATTATGCTTATTCCTTAACATTGGTAGACCTTGCACAAAATCCATGCTAATGATTTTCCACTCACTCTTTGGAACTACATGAGGATATAAAAGACTTGTAGGGTGATGATACGCTGCCTTCATCCTCTGACATTCTAAGCAACTCGCTATAATTCTTGCAGCATCCTCTTTCATTCCTTTCCAAAAATACAATGGTTCACATCAGCCAACATCTTAGTCACACCAGGATGTCCAAAATATGGTGTGGTATGAACTTCTTTCCACACTAAATTCCTTAATTCCTTAGAATTTGGTACGAAGATTCTTCCTTTAAACCTTAGCAAACCATCGGGTTCAAAATTAAATCCTTCATACCTTAGGTCTTGTGGATTATCTGTGAGTGCTTGCTTGACTTATTCATAGTTTTTGTCACCCTTGGACTCTTGCAATGCTTAACCCTTGAAATTAGTTTGAATCGATATCATGGAGGAGATATACCTCCTACGACTTAAGACATTTTCAACCCAATTCTCCTCCCCCTTGATATATTTTATGTTGAAATCATGGTTAGATATCAACTCTATCCATATTCTTTGCCTTCCATTCAGATTTGGTTGAGTAAACAAGTACTTCAGACCATGATGATCAATCTCTGGTTCAAAAGGTTTTCCCAAAAGATAGTGTCCCCACATTTGTAATGCATGAAAAACAATTGCTAACTCCAAATCATGTGAAGCATAATTTTGTTCATAAGGCTTGAGCTTCCTTGATTCATAGGTTATAACTTGCCCATCCTGCACTAATACCCCACCCAAACCTTCTCCTAATGCATCAATGATAATAATAAATTTACCATATGGATCTGGTACCTTCAGTATCGATGCAACAGTCAACTTCTCCTTGATTATATTAAATGTCGCTTGACATTTTTTCGTCCACTCAAACTTCTTCCCTTTTCTCTATAAGGAGGTAATGGAAAAAGCTATCTTTGAAAAGTTTGCAACAAACTTTCAATAGTAACTAGCTAGACCCATAAAACTTCTAACTTCTGGAACATTCTTAGGCACTGGCCACTCAAGTACTACTTTTATTTAGTTGGATCAACTACAATCCCATCAATTAAAATCACATGACCTAGGTACTATACTTCTTTTTGAAAGAAAGTACATTTAGAGAGTTTCCCAAATAACTTATGCTCTCTTAATCGTTGGGGAACAATCTCTAGATGATTGAGATGCTCATCTTCATTATTGGAATAGATAAGAATATCATCCAAAAATATCAACATAAATTTGTCCAAGCAGTCTCTAAATACATTATTTATTAGGTTCATGAATGTTGCAGGTGTATTCGTTAGTCCAAAAGGTAGAACTGTGAACTCATAATGACCATACCTTGTCTTGAAAGTTGTTTGAGATATATCTTCATCCTTGATCCTCAGTTGATGATAACTCGAACATAGATCAATCTTCAAAAATATTGTTGCTCCTTGCATCTGATCAAAGAGATCATCAATACGTGGCAACAAATACTTATTCTTTATCATTGTCTTGTTAAGCAAACGATAATCAATGCACAAGCGCAATGTGCCATCCTTCTTCTTCACAAAGATTATAGGTGCTCCCCATGGTGAAACACTAGGTCTAATCAATACCTTGGAAAACAATTCCTTTAATTGAGCTTTCAATTCCATTAATTATGTTGTATTCATCTTATATGACACTTTGGATATAGGTTCCAACCTTGGAACTATGTCAATGGAGAAATCAAACATTCTCTTGGGAGGTAATCTAGGTAATTCCTCTGGAAATACATTTGTAAACTTCCATAGAATAGGATATTTTTCCATATCCATTTTTTTAGATTCCACCACCTCACCTTCTTCAGGATCTTAGGGTTCTTGAGGTCCATAATATACAACATCATCTTGAGAAATGAACTCATTGCATTCCTCAAGTTTCTCCATCTTTACAGCGAAGAGTTGACAACCTTTTTTCTTCGCCCTATGCATTTGCACAACAGATATCTGCCACAAGATAACTTCTCTCGACGTTCCTTGCAAGAACACCCAATTACCCAAATCATCTAAACATTCTATTGTTTTAGCACGACAATCTACTTTGGCCTTGTATTTCCATAGCTAGTTCAACCTTAAAATGACATCATAGGATCCTAGGGGTGCTACATATAGATTCACTTTTGAGGAGAAACTCAGAAGCTCAACACTTGGTTCAAATAGACATTGCTCCAACTTAGCTCTTGTTTGATTGGCATATTCAACCATCCAAGACTTTTTCATATAGCTAGCTTTTTTAGATATACTACTAGCTATTCTAGGTGAAACAAAATTTTTAGTGGTGTCAGTATCAATAAGAATGGAAGTAGGTGTACCAAATAAATTACCTAGTATTTCCACCAGAGTGATCTGGAACTTAGCTTGTTGGTTGTCCAATGCGGCATGAATCCTCTGCTGGAATGCTTCTCATTGAGAAGGTAGCGGATTCCCTTTTGGTTGTGTCCCTGGTGGTTTGTTGGGACACTAGTTTGCAAAGTGATCTCCACCACAAGTATATCACCCTCTCAATGGTTTATTCCTTGTTGCAGCTCTTCTAGAACTGCTTTCATTCCTTCCAGCATTATTGTTATTATTGTTGTTTCCCCTACAATCCCTTTTGAATTACTCTACTTATTACGAGATCCTTTGTCCCTTTCCTTTGGTATTCCTGCCCTTCACTAGACTTTCTTGAAGCTATTCTTCTCAAGTAGTTCGAGATATACTTAAGCCTTTGTTCCTGCTATAATTGCTTTCTCATACACCAAGTTCATTGTAGTAGGACCGTATATGTATACCTCACCACCTATCTGAGCATTTATTCCCATGATAAACTTCCTAATATGAAACCACTCATCCTTTTGGTACATGGGTAGGTACCATAAGGGACGAGTGAATTTCTCCCAGTTCTTGTTAATTGAGGAATCTCCTTGCCTCAAGTTCTGGAAGTCGGTAAGCTTTTGATCAAAGAAGAGTTGAGGCAACCACCCTTTCCAAAAAATCTCCACAAATTCACTCCATGTAAGCCTTAGGGAACTTATCCCAAGCTCCATCTTCTTATTCATCCACCAATTGGATGCTTCACCAAATAATTGGAAAGCTCCCCAAATGGCTTTAGTGACCTTGGAGTAATTTTTGATCTCAAAATACTTCTCCATCTCGGTGAACCATGCCTCAGCCGCATCCCCACTAGTACTTCCTTCAAACTTTGAAGGAGTGATCTTTATCATGTCCAATGATAGCTCACTAGCAAGTCATTTTTGCTTTCTTCCTTCTAACCTAGACTAAGATTCATCATCTTCATGTTTGGTAGACTGAGTACATTCATGGGAATTTTCCCCTTCTTCGTCATTATTAGGAACTTCCTCTTCATTATTAGGAACTTTTTGTTCCACCCTTTATTTTCCCCTTACCTCTTGTTCAAGGGTTCCTATTCTTGCTCTTGTTTCATCCATCATGGCTAAAAGGTGGTCCAACTTAGCCCCAATTTTTTTGGCTCCTTCACCAACTTCTTGGCTTTCTCCAAAGTTACTTCTAGTCCTTACCATTTTCAACAAGAAAGCTTGCACCTGGAGGTTTCATTTTCAATTAGATTATAGGAATGTTTATATATCACTTAAAAAATTTCCCAAGAACAAACATGCATAAAAGAAATTTCACAAAGAGCGTATACACAATTTTTGTCCAAAACATGAATTTAATTTATTTCAATAGGATTTCAATATCCTAGCATTTACACAGAATGACTATTCAAACAGTCAAGGGAAGAGTATCCCTTGGATTCACTCTCCAATACATAACTACGCAGAGTATACCCCTCATATTTTTGTTCAAATATATCATCAAAAGGGAAATATCCCTCAGACCTATCCTCAGAGACATAATTATGGGGGACATATCCCTTTGATTTGCCACTTGAGTTTATTACAATTACTTCTGCCATAGGAAGAACATGAGGATCCCTAAGTATCATTTCAGGACTAACATTGCATTTTGAGGGCATATCCCTGGAAAGTGATAAAGAGTCTAACTTGGTAGGAGAGACAAGAGGTACATAGTTGATAGCCTCACGCATCCTTGTCCTCTCTTAATTGATTCATGATAGGGCATGACTAAAAGTCTCAATGTCACTGAGGAAAATAGCATTGGCATAGTTGGTTCCCTCTATGGTTCAAACAATGGCTTCTCTTTCCTTCTTGGCCTGTAGGTAGCACTCATTTCAGATTACTAAATTCCTTGTAATCATCTTGAGACGCACCATCTTGGCACAATAATTTCCAAACATTAGACTCATATAATTTTGGATGAAAGCATAGAGAGCACATGGTTTATGATTATACTAAAGATGTTGTTTCCAACAACCTTGAACAATGTTTCTCTAAGATGGTTTGTGGGTTTAGGAAGAGATATTGTTCCAAATTGGAATTCGATGAAGACAAAGTTCCTAGAGAAGTACCAAGATTATCGTAGTGGAATAGACAGAAAGAGAGATAAAATCTTCATGATGTCACAAAAGGAGGATGAATCCTTGGAAGACTGCATGGAAAGGTTTTAGTTTTTCCTTAAGAAAGCAATACATACCCAACTATTGGAAGACAAGTTGGTATTACCTATTTTTCAATAATTTGGCTGGTTGGAGTACTTCTTAAAACTCACAGAGTTCAATGAAGTCATGACACAACAATTTGTTGCCACACTACAAAATGATAAAACAAGTGTAAGATGTCTATAGGTGGATGCTTCAAAAGCTGCCATTGTTGAGGTATCAAAACTACCACGAGAAGGGGAAGAGTTTCCAGTGAGGGTAGATGTTATTGCTGACAGGAACAAATTCGAAATACTAGGAAAAAACCTGGACTTATCTTCTTGAAGTACAAAAATATTATCCTTACCTTAGATGTGGGCCTCAATAGCTTCTTACATAGTCAAATACTTAACCTATGATGGTAGACAATCTTTGTTATATATAGTCCATTTTAAACTTTTAAGCCACCTTCGCCATGATAGGCGTGTGAATGTTCCAAATTTTCTTTACAATTTGTTGAAAATAATGAGTTATGAGTATAAAAGGAAGAGGAACACCACAACATTATCACATTTTTGCTTAGTCACATTGTTGATAAAAATAAGTTTGAGAATTCAATTTCCACATGTTTCATGGGAAAGTTTCCTAAATTGCAACCATATCAAGACCATCCTTGAAGAACCTGTTGTATCAAAAAGGGACGTGTCCTCTGACTCCCCTATTATGTCACCTACTTGTAGCATAGGAGAGCTAGAGGAGCAAAGCCTGCAAGACACACAACCTGTAGCCTCTGAGCAACCCGTAGTAGGAGATCCACAAGAAACCCCTACCTCTGGAACACCTGAAACTAAGAAAAGGAAAAGTGAATCTTCTTTTGCACCTACAAGAGGGTAGAAGAAATCCACATATCCTAAGAAGTGATCACATTGCTTGAATAGGAAAGGTGCCATGAGAGGGTTAGTTAAAAAGTAGAAAAATTAAGATATTATGATGGTTGAGACAAACTCAAAATTGAAGGGGAATTCCCTTGAAAATGTAAATACACTAGATAAACAAACATGGTATTTCACAAGTACCTTTGAATCTGAATCAGAGGATGCATTTTTTGCAAGAAAAATGAGGAAAAGATCCCCAAAGGGCCCTAGTAGTGAGGGTTGTAAATATACCATGGGGGATGATGATCAGTTTTAGGAAAAGGATGAAGAATTATTTATAGAAGAAATAATTATTGGTAAAGAATTATAGAAGGCTATGGAGAGGATAAAGCAGTTAGACGAATTACTAAAGTCATATCAGCAAAGGGATAGTGAAAGGGACACAAAGATCAAATGATTAGAGGAAAAATTGCACAAATTTGAGCATGGATCCAATTTGGAAATCCTTGCACAACTCGGTTGAGGCAAGAAATAAAGAGCCTATGTCTAAAGGACCAATTCCTCATTTAAGAACCCCCACTAGTCCTATTATAGTGTCCTTAGGTGTAGAGTTGTGGAAAAGAACTAAGGAATTCTCTCAGAAGAAGAAAGATTGGGAAAAGGAAAAAGCAGAGATTATAGCTAACCACACTAGGGCCCTTGAAAAACAAGAAATAAAAGTGAAGAAATTGACAGTAAGAATTGGTGAAATAGAAAATAAAGTTGCTCAATTACTCAAATGTAGACCCCTGCAAGGGTCTATGCATTGTTTTTACAAGAAAAGTACTTATGTTTCCAATTTAATCAGTTAATAAGTGATTTACCAATTTCTATGAATAAGATTTGTATTTTCAGAAACTTTTTCTACTTCTACACCAGATATGCAAGATCATTTATGTGAGTTTTACTTGCATAATTTTATTCTTCCAGACAAAATAGAATTGAATCCACTGATGTTTGTATAGGATCTATAGATTAAAGTATTGGCCTCTTATATCAGGAATGAACAACAAAGGGCAGAGATAGTGCAAGAATATACTGAAAGAGAAAAATATATTGCTCGACAGCTATGGAAAGAGTCAAAGGACCCCAATACAATTATAGAATAGTGGTCAAATCTCCTAGATTACAAAGGTGTACATAGAAAAATAATGAACATCAGAGAAAATGACTATATTAGGATGAAGCAACTGGCTCTACGACCCATCCATCAAGCCTTTAAGTTTGTACAAGAGAGATGGAAAGAGTTGAATCCTAAATTGAAAAACAGGAGCCACACTCCTTATATAACTTTGTAGCCATTACGGGAAGGTCTCACAAATACATAGATATTGTGAAAGATCATGGACTAAAATGGTTCCCACTTACCTTCCATCCACCCATCCTCCTTTATCCAATGCCACATTCGATAGGAAGGAAGTGTGCAAAAGAGGAGGAGGCAGAGAATATCAAATTGGCAAGGCTTTCATGTTACAGAGGCTACTATTTGAATCAGGGGGAGGGAGTTGATGTTGTAGTTGATTTTAGGGAGATGACTTTATAGTACAACCTTTGTCCTTGGAAGATTGCTTGAGGACAAGCAATTGCTCTAGTTGGGGGGAATGATGGGCTTGATTAATAACTAGTTTTCTCATATTTAGTCCATATATTTTAAACACTTTAAGTTGGTTATTTCATATACATTCCTATACTTATATTCCTTTTTATATATTTTATACAAACTAAACTAGAATTTTCTGTGGAAATATGATTATGATATGTTGATATTTGCATGGATGAATGTGTGAAAGTGTATGAAATTTAGTATGAATCTATGTTTGATTCACGGTTGTTAATGGTATGTATTATTTAGATGAAACTAATTCTTGTATCCAAAAGGATAGCAACCTGCAACAATTGGAGAACTCAACCTGCAACCAAAAGATTCCAAGGAGATTGTAGGGGAGATTCCAGAATGTTGGAAATGTGATAGTTACAAAAATGATGGAAGTGATCATTGAAGAGGTCAATTGTGAGTCATCTGAGCATTCAATAAAATGATGGAAGGAAGAAGAAGTCTGCAATAATCAAGAAACTAACGTGATTGTTTACACATAGCATGTCTTTGTCATACAATTAAAGCAAAGTTTTAATCCTATTTATCTTCTTCTATCTTTTTCAGTTATAGTTTCAGTTGTAAAGACTTTGTCTCTCTCTATTTTGAAGGAGAGTGGACACCTACATTTATTTTCTATTTTTAGTCCTTGTGAAAATAAACCTCCTTTTGAACCTATATAGTTAGATTGGTGGTTGAGGATTGGATCTAGTTAGAAGATATGTTTTAAATCTAGATATATTTTTTGTTACACAAAAAATGCTTTTTTGGTTTTTTTGTTATGCACTCATGAATGAGAAATTTGTGAAGATTCTTGTCAGATTGTAGAGTTCAATTATATGCAATAAAGATGTTCCAGTTTACTATTATGATTAATTGATTCAAGTAGCACATACTTGGTTTATTTTGTGCACACAACAACTTGAGCAAGGGCCACTCAAGGTACTATTCACCCACCTTAAAGTTTTGTTGTTAAATTAAATGTTTACATTATCGCATTCATTTCATTAGATTCTTCATTACATGCACATGAATGATATCTTATCTCATGATTTATATTTTGTAATGCATCATTGAGTCATCCTCCAGAGTGAGTCAAGTAGTTAGAAGTAAGAATTATGAGTGCTAGTGAAATTATAGAGTTTAGGTTTACCAGTTAATTGTTACTGTGTTAAGCCAAAGGTACTTATAACATCAATAGCAGATTAAGTTATTTCCCCTCTTTTGCAATTTATGCCTTACTTCTTTTTTCCAGCCTTTATTGTTTCCCTACAGATGTGTAAACCACCTGTACTCGATGACATAGGTCATGTAGAGTCTATGAATGCACATACAGTGCCAACATCATCAAAATGTTATGAAGCCCTAGTTGATAATTAAATGAAGCCTTTGCAAGGGTTTAGTGGACTATTTAGCTAGGAACCTCTCATTTGAATTGTGTGTCTAACACCAAGTTGACTGAGCATTAGTGAGGCCTTACAGGTCCTACCAAAAATCCCAATTTTGAAAAACCCTTCCCTTCAACTAATCTTGCTCCCTGTGGGTTGGTTTAGTTCCCACTTATGTTGTGGACCCTTCCCCTTTCTCCTCTTGTTTTAAGAATGAAAAGGCCTGCTTTAGTAATGCCTTATCTAGAGTCCCCAAACCCATCTTTATTGATGAGGATTTTGATAGGCCAAAATTGGGGTAAAGAATAAACTAGATTCAACTCGGTCTAAGTGTCAATTCGGGGATCGTAAGCTCATGAAAGGTGTCGTGGCTATTTGCACAAGGACTACGGGTAGTGCGAAGAGTATGTATGAAGTGCACTCTATGGAAATAGACCTATTTCAAATCAAAAAAATTATGGCGACAGGAACTGTCACTTCTTGGCAGCAAAAGTTGTTCTTTTCTATTCAAGCGACAAGAACTATACAAAAATTATAGTAAATTCTAAAATAAAAACTTAACCGCAAATCATTGAATTCATAAAATCTAAAGCACGAGAATCAATTTAAATTATTTATAAATATAAACATACAAAAATTATGGTAGCTAAAATACCAGTTCAAAATGTTGCAGAACATAATAAATAGCAAAAAAAATACACACACAACATACCTTGCAGAAAATAAAATATGTACATTCAATTGACTACTGAAGAGTGGGTGCCCTACCTCCCATTCAACCGATTGAAGAAAGATTCTTATAGAATTTCCAAGGTTAACTCAAATGATAGTATTCATAAAATGATATCAGTTTTCATACATGTTCCCTCTTGCAGCTGTTGTTATAGTGTTTGAATACAAAATAGAATAACCAAATACATGCTCATGGTTTAAAGTCTTATGGTGGAGATTTGTTGGTCAGTTTTAGAAAAGAATGAAATAGTTGCCACTCTTACAAAACCGATTCCATAATAAAATACTAAGTAAAAACTGACAAAATGAGAAGATTGTGGGGCCATCTTAACAAGGAATATTTGTGTGGAGAGTGAATCTTTGACAACACGATATTGAAAAGGATCCACATAAATATTTTGGAAGAACACGGTCATCAATCTTCACGTGGATTTTCCATCCTTCCTTCGTGGCTACAAGAGACTGTTAATAATGTGGGAAGGAAATGTTGAGGTATCCAATTGGCAGCTACAGTGACATGCATATGGAGGAATGTACAAGTGATGTGTTGGCGAGATGATCACATTAATCTGTATTTATAGTAGTTGTTTTGCATAAACAACAAGAGCCCAAAATAATTTTTTGGATAATCTATTTCCCAATGCTCATTAGTAAAAACAATATAACAATTACGTTTCATTCTTCTCTCTCAAATCTATATTAAATACCTCTTATGTATTTTAATCATATGCAACATAAATGGTATAATATGATAGGAAAATGGAATATGAAAATGGGTATGAAGATGTATGAAATGGATTAAAACATGGCATAAAATAGAACATAATTGGCTCTCATCATTTGCCCCAACTTAGCATATTGCACGTCCTCGTGCAATCATTATTTCTGAGAGGGTAGCCATGGGATTGTGACTTTAGATTTCCTCTTCACCCCTTTTGTCACGTTCCCTATATAATTAAAGATTTTTATAGAATTGAATTATACTTAGCTAAGTTTGTGGCCTATTTTTTATAATATTTCAGATATTTTAATCAATGCACATTATCATTATTCAAAGAAAAAAAAGCATAATAACTAGTGATATTAATCTAACTGATGCTAATAACTATAATCAGTTAATTAAGGAAATGGTCGATCAGTCTAAGAACACGGGTTGTGTCTCTTACAGACACTTCACATAACTATTCCTGAACACAATAGACATGTCCTTAGGAGACGACCCTCTACCTACAAATAAGGAGGAATTTGAATGCATGAGGGAGGGGAGAAGAAATTGAGTAAGAAAGCGGATGCAACAAAAGGATCTCGGCCCCACCTCTAGGTAACCCTGTTACCTAGCATGGACAACTTGAGTCTTTCATTTCCATAAGTAAATCAAGATAATTGTAAGTGCACACAGAGGATATCGATTTCATAAGGGGTGAACTAGGTTTCTCCCAGCGATGAAAAACCTAGGTCGACCCCCCCTCTTTACCTTGTTTTTGAATATGTTAATATTGGATACACTACTCAGTATGCACAAAACAAGCAAAGGAAAGAATTACCGATCCCTTATGAAGAAGGGGTATGGGATTCTAAGGGCCAGTTTGCTATGAGGCTAAACATAGCAATACAATGCTATTTCAAATATCTGTAAATGAATAAGCTAATGGAAATAAGAACATATACAATTAAGTAGAACTAGTTAGTAGCCAATTACTAATTAATTCAGTAATCATTTACTAAATTATTCAGTGTACTGGTAATCCCATGGTATATCCAAACTATGGTAAACTAATAATACACTCATTTATCTAGTTAAGGCAATGAAATGAACTCACTACTAAGCCACGTACAAATTGGTAAAGCTAATCAATATAATACCTCCAAAGGCATTTATATAGTTAACTAATTTAATTTAATATAGATTCTTTCACAAATCAAGCTCACTTAATCAATTGGATTAATCAATGGGTCTTCTTTCAATTTGGGTTACAATCTTCGAGGACTAATACACTTACATAATAATGAAGGTGAAACAATTGATATGTCTAATTACAAACACACTTATGGCTAGATCACTTGATTGTTTACATTACTGATGCATTTCTATTTTCTCTAATTCTATTTTGTCTACTAAGTGCCTATAAACTCATTTGGGAGGAAGGGCCTAAGAAGTGTGGTGTCTTAAGACCCTCCTAAGGTTAGCCCCTAGTACCCTAGGATGAGTGTTGGTCTATGGATGAGTAACAAACCTAGGCTACACATAAGCTCTGTTGGCTTCCCCCAAATGAGTCATGTGTTTTTTGAAGAAGTGTCTTAAGTGGAGTATGTAGTCTAGTCAACTAGAGTGGGAGGTTGTAGGTTACAACCCCTCGAGCTTGGCCAAGGGCTTCAGGTGGATCTATCCTAAGGGTAGAGTATGCAGTTACAAGTCGCCAAGTAAGGAGGGTTGTAGATTACAACATCTATACTAGGAGCCATGGCTATGGGCGGATCCACCTTTTCCACCCTTCATATGTTTTCTCTATGTTTCATTTTTTACTTATGTGAATGATCGCTTAATTTTTAATGCTAATGAACTTGTACCCTTGTGGAATATGGTTCATCTTGTGATTGTAGGAAATTGAATCCACATTCCCTATCTTAGAAGAGCCACTTGATCACATCCCAACCTTCACTCAAGCTAGTCCAAGACAGGATCAAGTAAGGAACATTATACCTTTACCATTATAGCTCATACTTAATCACATGTTCTCTTTCAATTTCATTTTCTTTTCATCACCTCTGCATAACAAGCTTCATGGATTTGATTTTCTTTTCACTTACATTTGTCTTTTCATTTTTCAATATTCATACCACCTCCATTGTTTAGTTTTTATCATTTCTTTCTATTTTCATATTTCAAATTTTTCATTTTTCTATAACATTATATTTTGGAAATGCTATATAGGAGGTATCACAAAAGTTTATCTTGATGGTCATGAGCTACCTGAATTAAGGATAATGAGGAATAATGAAAAGATGGGTAATAAGGATGGTGTACCTCCCCCCAACTTAAAGGATTGACTATCCCCAGGTAATAAGGAGAGGATGGGTAGGAATGTTACAATATATGATTAATATAATAAGACATATTAATAAAGTTTGAAAGATAAAATAATGAAAAATAAAATTGATTATTTTACCAACTTGCATGTCCATTAATGCCAAGATTTGGTAGCTAATGTAACTTTGTAGCTATGAATTTTTGACAAGGAAGGAAGAAAAAATAATGACAAGGACTGTAGCCACACCACACTTGAAAGATCTCCATCGGTCCGAAGTATTAGGGAGCATACTGATGGTAGCTTGAATTCTCTCTTCATTGTTGTCAACACCTCAACTGAATGTGTAATTCATGCTAGAAGTGATCCAAGTCATATGGACCACAACAAATAGGAGCACAAGAGAGCTATAGGAGGTGGTAGGAGGCACTCATACAACCATTGAAGCAACAAAGTACACCTGCAAGCTAATTAGCCCATAGAAAGAACACAAATTATTGCATTTTTTTTTCTCTTTTCGCTATTTGTATATATATATTTTTTTCAATTTTGATAATTACAAGTGATCATTGGCAAGCCAGTTTTCAATCACTTACCGCTTAGTGGCATCATGAAAATAATTTTCACCACTACCTAAATTTTATTCAACTACAATTTTCCACAAATTGATTTTCAAATTATAGTTGTCTAACAATGCCCAAAGGTTTTCATTGTTAGAATTTATTGCATTTTTTTCATTTTTTCATTTTTCTCTTCTTGATAAACTGCATATAATGACCAAAGAAATGAGACTCTCATTGGATGTAGAAGTGATACCATCCAAAACATGGAATTACTTTGGAAGCCCTTCAATGAAAGTCATTGATGAAACTGGTTGCATGTAGAACTTGAAATGATGACCAATATCAAAAAATATACCTTCATCAAGATGGACCATGCATATTCTTATAACACAATTGCTACAAACAATCTTGATTCATTTAGCTCATACCACCATATCTAAAATCTGACTATAGAAATTTTGAATACATGCCCAATCACTTGGTGGAAAGAATTACTTACAATAGAAGCATTCTTTCAAAGATAAGGCTATGTAGTGAAAGACCAATGGTAGTCTCTCAACTTTTCCAATATTTCCATATAGTTGTGGATAGGTGGATGAGTCAAACCTTATGATGAAGTATGGTGATCTGCAATATGCTCAAGCTCCTTGTTCATGTCTTCGAGTTAAATCTGGATGTGTGACTTGCAAAGAATTATCCAAGAACATAGCACTGCAAGATTTAGGGTTCTTAAACATCAAGTTGCATTTTTTCCTCCACATAGTCTGGTATCGAAGATGGTACCTTAGAGAACTTGTTTTCATGAGTGTTGAACATGTTTCCCAATAATCATCTGGTGATCTTCAAGAAGGAAGCACAAAGGAAACTTTCTTTTCATGATCTAGTTAGCAAGGCCAACAAGGTGTGTGTTTGGATGCTCACGTAGATAAGCATCAACAATTGACATTGGTGCAAATGTATCTGTCACCACAATAAAAGACTTGTAACCATATTCTCATGACCAAGCATATCAAGTATAGTAATGCAATATCATCCATTTAATAACTCCACCATTAATAAGTAGTCAAGTCATTTTTGTAAATGAAGGGTAGAGTTATTAATACGAATAAATAATAAAATGGATGAATATTATTACAATGAATGCTTGTGTAGACATAATATCAATGTTAATTAACACAAGAATGCATACTGTTATTTGGTCCAAGTATCAGACAAGTGGTTTTATTAGAAGCACCAATGAAACAATCAATGAGGGTTTATTAAAAATCAACCAAGAATCGTCAAAATTCAAGGGATTCGCCCCCCACTTAACTGCATACTGCAAAGGCATGAGAGCATTAAGATAATCCAAAGAATTAATAAAGACATATTCAACATATCGAAGCTTTAATGAATGATCATCCATTTGTAGCAAGTTTGGTATGTTCATTAATGCATTCAAACCATCTTTTTATTTAAGTCTATGAATAACATTTATCATTGGACCTAGATCAACAAGTGTGTGAGAAATATGTATTTTGACCATAGGTCTCCCAAGATCTAGATGTTTGAATATAAAAACATTTATAAATGATAGATCTTGTAGGATTTCATTATGTATCTCACACAAATCTTAAATTATTAAGGCATATAGTTCACCATTTCTTATTGCAGGATTAATTTCAACACACACATTTATGAGTTCAATGGTAAAATTAGACTCAAATTGAAATATATTCTTATGTATGTGAAATTCTTCTAAAGGTTGTGATTTTCTAATTAGATAAGAAGAATTAAATTGAGTATCTTTTAAGTGATCATATTGTTCTTCTAATTCAGTTAAACCAAAATCACATCCATTATTTGTATTAATAGATTGCAATTGTGATTCACCAATTTCAAGCATATTAACAAAATGTAAAAGGATCCTTGAAATCTCATTATTATATGCAATTTGAACCACTTTATTAAATAATAATAATTTATTAGGAATTATAATTTCCATTGGTGGATATGTTGGAGTGGATGGTGGATGATATGAATGGGATAATGACAATGGTAAAAGTTGTGTTGGATATAGAGTAGGTGGTAATAGATAGGATGGGTATTGTCGAGATAGTAATATATGGGATAGGTATGGTTGTTGTGAGCATTCATTATGCCATTATTGGTAGTATGGGGATTGTTTCCATTCATCATAAATATTAGGTGGAGAAGCACTATCTGAAGAACCATATTTCCTTTCAAATCCATAGAATTATAAGACATTTTAAAATCATCAAGCATACCATGATTTGCCTGATTTGATATGTGCAGTTGTCCTTGTGTTACAAAGAAGACTTGTTCACTTCCACCTTTGTTTTGTTGAGGCTTACTTATGACCTTGGTATCCTATTGAACAACTTGGCATGTGCACTTAGTTTCTTCCTTACAACAATCAGAACAACAAATGGTCAAATCTTCATTTTCAAAACTCCATTGTCCTAAAACTTCATCAATTATTTATTCTCACTCAATTACAGGGATAACTTTTGTATATGTTTGTGATAATGGCAATTAAAGATCATGAAAAGATGAGTTGTATTATTTAGGTAGAGGGGGTATAAAAACATCACTTTGTGTTAGCATAATCTCCCCACCAATTTCTTCTTTTATTTTTAAATTTGAAAGTGAGGGTTTGGGGGCGGCAGCCCCTAGCGGGTTTTCGGGGCGGCACCCCTTGCGGGGTTTCGAGGAAGCGCCCTGGGCACTCTCCTTATCACAATATAGGGCGAGGTTGAGGAGCGGAGCCCCTACTGCCAAGCACATTTTTCTTCTTGCTTTACCTTTAGATTCTTCATTTTTTAAGCATTTTTCCTTGAAAAGTGACGTGTTTGAACTCCTTTGAAAATGCAGCATTTTTATTATTTTAATGTTGTTTCTTCAAAATTACTCGTTGCCTATCAAATATCTCACAAAAATTGGTGTTGATATATAAATGGTTTTAAGTTTTAATATCTACCTACAAACTCAAACCATGCATCTATATGATTTAAACAACACAAATTAGGAGTAATTACCTAGGCACGACTGACAGGTGCACAAGCTTTCATCCTAACACATTGGTCCTAACTCATCTCACTAAGCTAACATGCCTTTGACACCTCTCTCCGACAATGGCGACAAAATGATAGGCCAAAACTGGGGTAAAGAATAAACTAGATTCAACTCGGTCTAAGTGTTAATCCAGGGATCGTAAGCTCATGAAAGGTGTCATTTCTATTTGCACAAGGGCTGTAGGTAGTGCGAAGAGTATGTATGAAGTGCACTCCATGGAAATAGACCTATTACAAATCAAAATAATTCTAGTGATAGGAACTGTCACTTCCTGGTGATAAGAGTTGTTCTTTTCTATTTAGGCGATAGGAACTGTACAAAAATGATAGTAAATTCTAAAATAGAAACTTAACCACAAATCATCTAATTCATAAAAACTAAAGCACAAGAATCAATTTAAATTACGGTAGCTAAAATACTAGTTCAAAACGTTGTAGAACATAATAGATAGTAGAAAATACACACACAATGTACCTTGCAGAAAATAAAATATGTACATTCAATTGACTGCTGAAGAGTGGGCGCCCTACCTCCTAGTTAGCCGATTGAAGAAAGACTCTTACATAATTTACAAGGTTAACTTAGATGATAGTATTCATAAAATGATATCAATTTTCATACATGCTCCCTCTTGCGACTGCTTTTATAGCATTTGAACACAAAACAAAATAACCAAATACATGCTCACAGTTTAAAGTCTTATGGTGGAGATTTGTTGTTTGGTTTTAGAAAAGAATGAAATAGTTGTCACTCTTTCAAAACTGTTTCCATAATAAAATACTAAGTAAAAAAATGACAAAATGAGAAGATTGCGAGGCCTTCTTAACAAGGAATATTTGTGTGGAGAGTGAATCTTTGACAACACGATATTGAAAAGGATCCACACAAATATTTTGGAAAAACATGGTCAACAATTTTCACGTGGATTTTCCATCCTTCCTTTGTGGCTATAAGAGACCATTAATAAAATGGGAAGGAAATGTTGAGGCATCCAATTGGCAGCTATGGTGGCATACATATGGAGGAACGTACAAGTGATGTGCTGGCAAGATGATCACATTAATCTGTATTTGTAGTAGCTATTTTGCATAAACAACAAGAACCCAAAATAATTTGTTGGATAATTTATTTCCCAGTGCTCATTAGTAAAAACAATATAACAATTACTTTTCATTCTTCTATCTCAAATCTATATTAAATACCTCTTATGTATTTTAACCATATGCAACATAAATGGTATAATATGATAGGAAAATGGAAAATGAGAATGGGTATGAAGATGTATGAAATGGACAGAAAACATGGCATAAAATAGAACATAATTGTGTCTCACCAAATTTCATCCCTGATTCTCCTATGTAGGACCTTATTTTCCCTGGTACCAATTCTACACCCAAAGGAAAGGGAAAAATTCTCTCCATCTCTTCTAGCCTCCATTGTTGACCATCCTCTCTCGAAGGTGCTGTTTTGACTTTACTACCCCATGTTACATTCATTTTGTTCAAGGGTAAAGCCCCTTTGTCTATGAGGCCCTTTATTGCCAATGGTTTGCAAGGGACACTCTCTTCGAGCTCCATAGAGTGGAATCCCCATTGTAGCTCCTGCATCATCTTAGAGTATAAGGTCAACACATTTTTTAAGGCTATCAATATTACCTATGTAGGACCATATTTTCCTCGGTACCAATTTTACACCCAAAGGCAAGAGAAAACCACTCCCCATCTCTCCTAGCCCCCCTTGTCAACCATCCTCTCTTGAAAGCCCCTTTGACTCTACTACCTCATGTTCCATTTATTTTGTTCAAGGGTAAAGCCACTTTGTCTACTAGACCCTCTACTGCTCATGGTTTGCAAGAGACACTCTCTTCGAGCTCCATGGAGTGGAATCCCCATTGCAACTTTTGCATCATATTAGAGGATAAGGTCAACACCCTTTTTAAGGCTATCAATATTAATAATAATATTCTCAAATGACAACTAGCTCAATGACATTTAGCCAAAAAGAAAATCTAGCATTTGGACTTTATCACCCTTTTAAACTCCCTAATTGGCATACCAATTCAATTGAGGAAGATATTTTGGATTATGTAAAAAACCTAGCTAATAAATTTAATAAATGGAAAAAATATAGAAAGATGTGGATTTTATCAAGAAAATTTAGGAAAGCATCAAGAATAGTACGAAGGAAATCATTTCCTTCAACAAAAAAACTATGAAGAACTCAACCACCACTTTGTATGTGTTCCAGCTTGAGTTGGAAAAGAGAAGAGCTAAGTAATAGGCAGATCAAATCAACACTCCTTAGCTTGGCCTTACTAACAAAACTGAAGGAAAAAGGTAGGATGCTAAGGGAAAGGATTTTTCTCATACAGATTCCCCTCCTGACAATGATGACATGTAAATTTGCAAGTCTATGGAGGTAATCTTTAAAGAAAAAATGATTTTTGGAACGTGAGTGGCAGACCATCAGTGTCCTAAAGCTTCTTTCGAATGTGTAATTGGTTTCCTATGGTATTTTGTCGTCTTTGTCACTTTTTTGTGGTCCTTGTTGGTTCTTTTCTCCTTTATTTTTATTTTGTTGGTTTCAGTCTCACTGCTTGTGAGACTTGCTTTGTTCGTCTTCTTAACTACTTTGTAAATTGGCCCAGACCCTTCCATATTTTTATTTTTTTGATTGGTAATAGGTTATATTATTTTTATTGATATAAAATTTGAAAAGATTACAAGATCAAACCATTACATCTTCTAGTGAAGACCTTTCAAAACCCAAACAAAAACCATGGTGACATTGAGACACCAACCCCCCCAACACCATCATAAACCCACACAGTCATAAGAAAACACATCATTACAAGTTAACATACTTTAACCCAAACCTCAAAGATCTTAAAACAGATCAAGAGCTTGAGACTGTTTTAAATCTTCCTTTGGACTGAGAACGCAACACCATTGCAAATGCTTTCTTTTTCTCCTTCTTTGATTTCTTTCCTAGTACTGTTTGCCACCCGTCCTCCACCCTTGCTACCTTGCGTTGCCAGTCCAGAAGAGGTTCTTGTGGGCTCCTCCTGGCTCCTACCACACTGCAACCTGTTTGCTGATGTTGTACATCAGCCATTTGTTCTCCGACCTTTAACTCCTATGATCTCAACTCACCTTTCTTTTCTCTACAATCAGGTGTTGCAACCCCATTTTTGGCTCTTTCTAATTCACTCTTCTCTACCATTGTTTCCCCCTGTATTGGGGTCACTTTCCCCTACTGTGACTCCTTCCTTCTATCCTCCTGTCCTGGAGTCTTCCCATCTTGCCTTGGTTTCTCTCTTATCCAAGGCTCTTCTCCCACACTTGTCTGAATCTCCTCCACAGTTTGTCTAGGCTATGGGTTCACTTGTTTTTCCACCTGTTTCTCCACCGTGTAGTGCTAGGAAGAGGCATTTTTCCACCAGGAAGCAGATTTTTTAGTTCTGATTTTTGCACATTCTGCTGCCATATGGCTTGTTTGATGACATATTCTACACCTAAATGGTATCCCTTCAAAGCCCAAAGGCTGCACCCAACAACCCTTCGAATACTTCAGCCGAATCTCCTTCGGAGGCACCTTGGACACATTCATTTCAACCAAGATTCTTGCATAAGTCGAATGCAAAAGATTTGAAGAATCTTCATCCACCATTAAAAAGTTCCCTAGAGAGTTTCCAATAGCTTCCAAGCAAGAATCAAACCAGAACTGCAATGGGAAATTGGGGAGTCTCACCCAAATGGGAATACTCTCAAAAGTTTCAGTGGCTGGGTTGAACCCCGAATGCCATGGCTTTAACATCAGAATATGTTTATCATTCCAGTCCTAATGAAAATCACAAAGGATCTTCTTCCTGTCCATTTGTTTTTCAAAAACAACAATAAAAAACCCTTTGGACATTGGATAGATCTGAACATACCCATTCAAAAGAGGCTTCCAAAAATTTGAGATCCACTGATGAAGGTCATTCAATCCTAGCCAGAACCCCCTGAACCTCCAATCAGCCCCAAACTAGAGAACACCTTTTCATTACTGATGACTTCTTGCTCCAGCTCCCCAGCTAAATCCATAGTGATTGATTTCGAGACTAGAAGAAATTCATGAACCCCTCCTTTCACCTCCCCAAAGCATTTGTTTTGGCTCGGTCTCTTCTTCAATCTGGGCATTATGGGCTCCTTCCTCGCTCCAATCCTTTCCACCGCCGCCAGTTTCTAATGCCCCTGCAACTGCTCACTAATCCCTGTGGTCGGGTCTCCCCTGCATCGTACAACCCTTCTGTGTAGCTCTCCCTTCACGCTGCTAATGCCCTTAATGTTGCCAAAGGTGTCATCCGCTTCAATAACACCAAACTTCCCCTGCGAAGTCTTGGACTGGCGCATCAGCTCTAGCAGAAACTTCTTTGCAACCGCACCACACCTGTCCCGACCATCATGCTCTTCGGCGTCGCAACTGTGAGGAGGAAAGTCATTTGCCTGAAGCACCTTCCCCTGTGCGTGCTGCCCAGGTCAAACCCTAGTTAATTCCTCATAAATTTGACCGTTGACGGCCATCTCCTTCAGAGCTCTCCCGATATCATACACACCCCTCTATTTCCCTTCCATATTTTTTACCTTAATAAAAAAAATCACATTGATTCTATTTCTAAAAGATATTAGAAACCATCATATTATCTAATTAGATAATTAATTTAAAGAAAAATATAAGCATTAAATAAATAATTAAAATAATATTGTTTTATCTAAATTATTTTATTTTCTAATTAATCTTACAAATTAATTACTAAAACAATATACAATTCTTTATGCACTCAAATAAATTAATCAAGCCACTAATTAATTTATTCTTAGTTAATTATTCGTCTTAATTTAACTTATTATTTATTTTCCTACATAATTGGATTATTTTAATAGACTTTAACATTAAGACCTAGTTTTTCTTCCTCGACACCTATGCCATTTGCATGACATGATCTTTTTACACATATACCTTATTAGCATTATTAGAAAATAATAGTCATATAATCACCTTTAGATAATTAACCATGACAATGTAAGCACACATTATAGACAAATATGCTAAGTCATCACTTTGCACCCAACATAAGTGAATAGTTACATCAAATTTTATCATAGAATTGGAACATCATATAAGAATAAAGGAACTAAAACTGAGGAATGTTACATATGTGTAATATATTTTGGCATGTAATACATGTGTAATGGACTTGTAGTATGGAAAGTGTTGAAGTCAAGTTGATCCACATAAGTACACAACACACACAATTACACACTGATAATATTGACTATATTTTCTAGGTTCAAAGATGTATTCTATTATGGAAGCAATGTAGTTGCTTATTTATTTCCTATCACATCTAAAGTTCATATACTTCATATTCATTGTGCTAAGAGAAATTAGTAGCCAATCATATTCTTGTTCAAGATAATATGTTTTGCTATATTGATTACTATATTTTAAAATAAACATAAAGTTCTCAGAGGTATTCTGTAATGTCCCATTTTATTCCTAAATGTTTGCAACCTATGTTTGAAAAGAAATCAAAAAAGATAATTAATATTACACCAAACTGGCATTAAATAAAGATTAAGTTGTTAAAAATGGTCAACCAACATATGAAGGGTTGTGTCCCTTGAGCAAGATAAGGTATATAAGGAAGGTAGATCTAGAAGGAAAGGGATTTGGGGAGAATTATTATGACTGATTACAAGTAATAGACAAAAGCACTAACAAATTAAAATTAAACTATTATTCTCCAAATATAGTGATGAAGAGTTGTAACTATTGGGAAGGCAATATAAAAGGGAGAGCATTTCATTTGAGAAAGACATCCATAACATCATTCAATCAATCAATTAAGAATAAATATGATGTGACTCTGTCTCATGTGAAAGATTGTGACTTTTTTAAATATGAAAGGTTGAGACTCCCTCAATAATAATATACAAAAGGGAGATCTTTTTCTTGTGGATAAATCATCAAGTTGGAAACAGGAAAAACAAGAATAAGAAATATAAGACATCTCTTTGGAATAGCAATTGAGAACAACCATTGGTAATATTCTAAAATATAATTGGTGCAATCATTTAATAATAAATTTATCATTTCATTGAGGTATTTATTTAGAGATATTCTAGCAAATTCCTTGAGGAATCATATATTGAATTTGTGAAGTGTCTTGCAAATAGGAACATTGTTCAACTTTTCGAATTCACGAGAGGTGAAGGAAGACACACTTTCATGCTCTTATCAAGTATGCCACCTCGAGATGGAATGGACAACCAAACTTCCATGTTCATGGTCCAAGAGGTGGAATGGAAGACTGAGACCTTCCATGCTCTTGGACTTGATCAAGGAGGAAAAACAAACTCCAAGGTGGATTGAGGGATGGAAAGGCAACCCACCTTCCGTCCTCTCGCAATACAAGGACGACCAACCTTGAGATTGCTGTTTGTAAGCATTTCCGATAAATTCATGAGGTGATTTTCTATAAGGAATATGCTATGGTGTGTTGATTCAAATATTAAGGATGCTATGAACTATTGATCTAAATATTATGATATATTGATCTCAATATTATAATGTTTTATGTATGAAGTTGAATATTATCATAAAGTTGATACTTGTTACTACTAATATCAATTTTTAGTGAATAATATTGTTTTGTAGGCCTAAAATTAGAATTTCCCAAATAGGGACATTACATATTCCAACTACTTCATCTATCTAGATATGTCACACCTTTAAATTGATGAAAGTGCAAGAAATTATTAGGTTAGCACCATGACTACCTAAGCATGTCCTTGCTATAGGCGAAGACCTCTCTTGTTATTGTGCATGCTCTATACTTTTTTTGAATCAATACACCTTGAGATTCTATTCTACATATGCTTTCAATGACATCAAAAGTCAAGTATCCATTTAAAGTTCGATGCGTTTGAACCTCTCAATAATTGAATGGACTCACACAGAATTTAGTATGATTATATGTTACAATAAATACAATTAGAACTGTTTAACTAGATTATCTAAAACTTAATCATCATTAAATGTAAATAATAAAAATATTTTTTTCAACCTATTTAAAACTATACAATAAAAAGAAAAGAATATATAACTACTTCCCAAATTAAAAAGACTACACGATTTTTTATTTATTATTTACTTTCCTCATACATTATCATACAATTCACTAAATCATATTTCATTTATGATATAAAATTATTCTCAATACATCCATTAACAAAATCATTAAGTCTTATAATACAATTACTAATTATCATTATATCAAACCTCTTTCCTTAAAATAGTCACAAACTAAACTAAATTATAAAAACATAAATATGGAAATTTTCGCGTATTGATTTAGATATTACACCTCCAAATGGGGCAAGTGTCATGATATCTCAATTCTTTAATATTTACATGGAAAGTTATAAATTTGATTTGTTTAAGAGCCATCGCCAAGCACAGAGGCAACTCCATTTCTGATTGCCGGAGAAAAAAATGCAGATTTCGACGTTCAAAATAAATGAGAGAAGCAAAAGAGATTGACGCGTGCTGAGGTGCTTACGAATTATACATCAATTCTCACTGCTGTAGAAAAGATCCGGAGCTGAATAGCAGAGTGCATAAATCGAGAATTATGGGCGGGTGCAGTATCCGAGCTATCTGGATTCTCAACAATCTCGATGCCGTAGCTTTTTCCAGGTCACAAATTCAGTAACCACATCCAATTATTTTCAAAACTGATGACAATCAATGCATTTGAAGCTCTCAAGGGTTCCATTTCTGTAACAATATAAATCTGTTACTTACGAACCCATTTACCCCTCTTTTAAATCCCCGATCCAAAAATCTCACAAGTATCATGCGTAAAATTTAATGTTGCATTGTCACTTGCTCATCTGCTGATATCGTTGTATATTCTTTATTTCTCTAGATATACGGTTTTGTATTTTTATTTATTAGTTTAGTACATGTAAGAAAACCAAAAAACAAAAATATTACCCAATTTAAAAAATTTATTGGTTTTTTTGTATGTGATTGGAGCAGACGCTTTCCCGTTGTGGAGAACCAATGGCGTAGAGCCTGTAAAAAGCAAGAGCACGAAGACAAATTCATATCGTGTTCTCTTCCAAACGATGGGGAGGTAGCCAAGGCTTTTGTTGATCGGAAGCAGAGGTGGGAAACATAGAATTTGTGTTTTTCGTAGTGATTAATCTATAAGTTTTGTTACAATTGAAATAGAATTCCATTTGCTTTCAAATTTTTGAACTTTTGTATTTCTGTAAGGTCTACCAAAGCATCGGGGCAGTTAAACACAAACTATGATTGCTACTGAGGTCAATGTTGCATGGAAAATGATTACAAATCTATAACAGGATTCTATAGGATTTGAACATTAGGCATATTTCAATGCCAAACATCAAACTATGATTGCTGTTGAGATCAACGTTGGAAGGAATATCGATTCCTATTCAGATCAGGATTTTGAACCCTAGGTATATTTTTAATAAGAGTAGTTACTCGCAGTTGGATCCATAGGTTCAATGGGCACGTCAATAAATTTGTGATCGTAGTAAACCTTTGTTAGAGTTAGGTTAATTTACTCTTGTCAAATCTTCAATGACATGAAAGATGATACAATATGTATGGGCGCTAGTCAAAAGGTCATGGCAGCTAGTGTTTCAGTCAATTTAACAATAAAAAATGGTTGAAGACGAGTCTAATATCACAAGGGTTATATTATACCCCTCCAAATTTTCACATTCATAAATATTAAAATCTTCAATGACATGAAAGATGATACAAAATATATGGGCATTAGCTGACAAGATCACGGTAGCTAGAATTTCAGTCAATTTAATAATAAAAAATGGCTGAATATGAGTCCAATATCACAAAGGTTATTTCATATCCCTCTTAAGTTTCACATCCATCTCAATTTTCTGAAACTTCCCCTCAACTTAGTGAACTTAATAAGTCTATAATGGAACAAATTGGAAGTCACATAGTTTTTCTAGAAGGATAGTAAATTATATAATTATTGAGAAGATTTAATGCATGTCTAGTGAACATATTAATATGGATCCAAAAATAGTCACAATGACCAAAAAAATTACACAATACAAATTGAATGCTGCATCATTCTTCTAGATGAATAATAATTTTGTCTTGATTGAGTTTTAGAGAAAAACAAGCTAAGCATGTGAAATTTTTGTAGAAGTGACTAGAATTTTTTCTTAAAGACTTTTGAGACTTATCTTGTGCTGGTCTTTCTTTGTATGATTTGTTTTCAATCTTCAATTTTGACATAATATTATTGATTATCACACCAAAAAAAAAATATTATTGATTATCACTTGTTTTAGAACCAAAACATCTTTCAACAATTAAACTAGAGCAATTCAATCTCTATATCTAAGAAGATATCCAAGAAATGTCTGTGTTTATTCCAATTATTGGGTACCAATGCAATTTGGTACCAGAAGAAAAAAATTGCAATCAAAATTCAACATCAATGGCCATGCCCATTCTTAGAAAAGCTTTAAAAGTAGCTTACATGGCAAAAATAGAAATCGTCCATTAAGTTCACTGGATTGCAGTCCTATGATTGAACATGATTGCAGATTCCCCATAATTTGTACAATCTGTAGTCAGAAGATGCTACTAACAGAAAAATAAAATTGGCCATGTTGCACAAGCTATTACCTGTGGTCATTGACAAGACTTTTCTAGGTTGCATTAAATGTTGTTCAATTTTATCTTTGTACTCATAACAAACAAAATATGAGTTAAATAGAGTCCAACAAAACATGAATTAAATAGAATAAGCATAAAACACTCAATAAATGATTCTAGCCATTTAAACAACAATGCTGTACATTATTGACCATATAAAACCTACATATTTCTCCTAATTTGATTCCATTTCACCATTACTTCCTGAGAAGAGAGCTCATACAAACAACAGTAAAACAACATGGATGAAGATGTGTTCTGGGCTTTGAGAGGAGGCGGTGGTGGCAATTGGGGAGTTGTTTATGCTTGGAAAATCCATTTGGCGAGCATGCCCTCAAGTTTGACAGCCTTTAGAGTGTCAAAAACTGGTACAGATATTGTCACAGAGATTGTCCACATATATTATGAACTTTCTTGACCTTGATCTGGGCAGCGCCTTCAATAGACAAACTTATGTTGAAGAGTTGAGAGCTTGGGGATTTTGTTCAATTGAGATTCGGTAGACATATTTAGCTGTAACAAAATTATAGTTAAAGCTGTGGGTGCAGTATTTTTTGAGCATTTAGCACAAATTTAAGTGGTTTTATACATAGAATCCAAGCCAGTTTCTTTCTTTCTTGTACTTTCTTGAAATCTTACTGAATCTTCTTGTGTGAACTCGAGTAGGATTATGAAGTAAACATGAAAATGTGAAATGAGTTTCCTTCATCTTCTTTACTTAATAGCCTACTCGATCACCCCACTATTGACATATGTGGCATATCACTTTTATAAATGCTCTGCTTCACTAAGAGAGTTAAAAGAAACCCATCAAGAGATTCAAAAGGCTATTCAGTCTATTGAGACAACCTTCTTTTTATGAAATGTAATCGCAGTAGGAAATAGAAACAACCACATAATGAACTTGTCTATGCCAACAAAAAAACAATACTTCCCAATCCTAGAGCAAAGAAAATTAAGAAATTATCATGTAGTTTCTCTGCTCTGTTTTACTTACAAATTTACTTGATGTGCCAAATAAAACCTTGCAGATGTCATGTGCAATATGAACTAGAATTAATGGTGAACAAAAATTTGAATAATAATTAAAGTACCCTTGGCATTCTTAATATAATGTGACAGTTTGTGTTATATTTAGGCTATTTTTAAAGACCAATCGCTTGATTTCTTCTTTTTGTATGCTCTATTATGCCATTAAAAAATTCATAACCATAGCTCCCATCTCAAAAGCAATTAATATCTTTGGGGTTTGGCAGTTATCAATCTCCTCTTAGATACTCCCCTCCAACAAGTGACAAAAAGGAGAACAACTTCCTCTTAAGCATAGATATACATGAGTCTTATTGTTGATACATTAAATACATTTCTAGAAAAAAATTCATTAATCCTTCGCATGCTGGTTGGGCTTGTCTGAATTGCTCATGCCTTGAGTTGAGCAATAAAGAGACTTTGCCAGTGCCTAATAATAAACACAGGAGTGGTATTTTGATCAAACGGTTTGGGCATTATTACTTACTTGATAACAAAACCTAATTCATACTAGCTTATGGAGGATGATAATGCATATTTTCTCTCATGGATATGTAATTTATCCATAAAGCATTTGCATTCTTGTTAAAATTCTAGTGAGCCCTTAACTCTATTTGGTTTATATCTCCTTGACAGAAACATCACAGGAAAGGATCATGGCTTTAAATATTGATATTGATGGAAGCATACGCAAAAGGAAAAAAGAAGATTAAAAAGTTTGCAATAATGGGTCCTCAGTTTGTTGTCTTTTTGTCAATGCTTCCTTGCATAAGGTCAAAGAATTGACAGGCATACAAATTTGACATAATGACTATTATTTATAATTATCAAAATAGGCAGGTGCAAAATAAGTTTAAATCCCCACTGTAGATCTTGATATGGAATGATCACAGCCATGGATCAATGCAGGAAAGTCTCAGTGAGATCATGCACTTGACCTTCTTCAACATGTCAGATAAAAAGAAGCCACACAGAATTTGTTGCAATTGAAGGCACCCTTACAGATAGAAGGCAAATAGCAGTGAAGAGATTTAAGACTTATGGCAGAGAGTAGATGAGTTGTTCAGCCATGAGGTGCTGGTGATCAGGAGTGCCAAGCACTGCAACTTGCTGCCTCTTAAAGGCTACAGCATGGAGTTCATTGGCCAAGTGCCAGAGCAGGTTCTGGTCTACAATTTGATGGAGAACAAAAGACTGGCGAATTATTTCTTCACTCCACCTGACCCTACCTGTAATTTATAGGATTTGATCACAAATCAATTTGGTAAAGATATTTAGCCATGCCACTGGATCTCTTTATAATATTATCACAATCTGATTGATTGTGTCTCTCAAATTTCCAGATTTGTAAGGTGCAGATTATTCCATGTATTGCAGGCATGTAAGGTGCATATTCATTTGGGAAAGTTATGAGTGCATGACAGAGAGCTTGGCTTGCATGCATGTACATCATCCTGTAGTAAAGAATTGATTGAGATTTTGAGACTCTTTGACAAATTTCTGACATGCTACAATTTAATGGGAATGCTGGCTAATTACTGAAAAATGCTCGTCTAAAAGCTCTATGAGCTTGTCTAAGTTACATTCCGTTCAATTAGGCATAATTTATTCCCTTAAAGCCTAAATTTATCATAACAACATATGCCCACAACTTTATTTGGTTACTGTTATTGTTTTATATAACCTTTTTGTATATAAATTTGGAATTAAATTCAAAAATGGAAACTGTCAGTAGAACTTAATTCTATATTTCACTTAATTGTGGGTAGATGTGTTAATGGGCTGCTTCGGATGGTGTAGTTTCAGCTGCAAATTAAGATTGGCTGAGATATCGAGTACCTTTTTCATAGACTTTATATAAGTTTGGATGCTTGTGTCATGATGTTTTTCAAACTTAATTCTAACTTTGTCAAATCATCTTTTTTTGGTATCCTTGTTGACTATGGGAGAACCCCTATAATAGGAAAGCAGAAGTTTAGTAGATCTTTTGCACATGTCATAATTGTGTATTTATTGTAAATTCTACGGTCAAGATTTATTTGATTTTAGTCCTTTTAATGTCCACCAGCAATCTATGTAATTCTTCATGTGCGCCTCACCAAGGGAATGCCTATAGGTGTAAATACATGATTGCTACAAGCATGGTCATTGAGAGAATGACTGTGGATGGGGATATCATATTCAGAGTCACTGTATAGGGGTAATTGTTATTTTCATGGACCTGCCAGGACTCAAATCTAGGTCCTCCATTGTGCATGCTTGGGTGCTCTACCACTGAGCTACTGGTCCTTTTTGTCACCATGCTTGGCTCATTTTCTTCAAAAACCCCCTTGAGCCCACTCTTTTGGTGCTCAGGGCCTCTAGCATGGGTTTGGTACCATGTTATTTTGCAGGGATCACTTACGAATCAAACCTACAGCCCCTCATTATATGCAGGAGTGCTCCACCATCGAGCTATCAGTCTCTTTGTAAGTGGGTTTTTGATAAGCTCTTTGCTATGATTTGGATGTGGCTCATTTTATCCAACAATACCTGGACATACGGTACATCTGATATTAGGTACAAATTTCAAAGGGTAAAATAATAAAATGAAATGTCTTAGGCATTGAATCATAAATGAAAATAAGGTTGCGTCTCTTGGTTGGCTTTTTTATGTGATAATGCTCTGTTCAAATCTATACTGCCTAAAACTGCAATTAAAAAAAATCCTGCACTATTGTTTTCTCTATCTTCTTAGCGTGACTTCCATACTTTCCAAACTTTTCTAGATCTTTTATTTGAAGGAGTGACAAATGACTTGGTGGAGGTTTTTTTAGTCTTTTAGGGCTTAGGGCATTTCATTAGTTTTTGTTTTTGTAATAGACACCCTTAAGTTCTTTTGGAAAATATTACCAACTGAAATGAGATACAATGTAATGTTCTTTTCACTTTCTGATCACCCAGTTCCCTTGATGGGCAAGGTGAGAGCATACAGTGAAAGGATCTACGTATCAAATTAAATTGTGGCAGCTGAAAGTAAAACACTAGGCGGCAAACCAGCCAATACCACTTATTCAGTGGAGTGCATATGCAATACTGGAAATGAAAATAAGCACTTCCACTTATTTAGTGGTGACTGAATACAAAACCTCCACTTATTCAGTGGGAAACAAAGGGGCACTTCCACTTATTCAGTGGGAAAGCTTATTACAAAACAACCACTTATCCAATGGGGTAAGTACATTAGCAATAATAGAGTTTAAAATTTAAACACACTGGCGGTACTAGAATCCAGTGTTTACAATATAAAATGCATAGAAATAATAGCTTTTGGTGGTATGACCATCCAAAGCATTACATAGTTAGTTCATATGCATCATAAACACCAAAATAAGAAGATTAGCTTCCGATATAAAGTATCGGTAATTTTAAGAAGCTGTTGTAACACCCCAAATAGAGCCTCAAATCTTAAACAAACCCACCCAGCTTGAAACAACAGCAATATATTTTGATGAACGATGAATATTATGCTGGTTTAGTCTGATAATGTGTCAGAAACACGTTGTAGCAGGTTTGATAACTAGATTAACACTCAGAAATCTTCACCAACTCACACCCAACACACCAAACATGAATGCAAGCTGGAACAACTCCCCAAAACAATCCCAAACTCTATCATAACTCATTAGACAATGGATAGGCAAATCTGATAATGAAATCATACAAGTTGTAGGACTGCAATGGCATTGGTACAGTAGGTACATACTACATCCATAAATGACTTCAAAACTTATCCCACATTCATTTCTCCACCCCATAATGCTTGGAAACTAGTAACAAGGATAGGGCGACTCCACACCAAGTGAAATATCTCACAAAAACTAGGAGCTTCACATGATCAATCCCATGCCCTCCCTAGCATGGTACGGCTAATAGGTACAACTTACAAGTTGTATGGCGTCTTTCTTGTTGCAACTTCCTTACAATATGTACGGCCTGCAGAAATAAATGAATGCAGCTCCAAACAACATTATAGAGAACACAAACTCAAAAAATATACCCCAAATGGCAGCCAACAAGAATGGTACAGCCTCTACCAAGGGTGGTACGACCCAGCAACGACACTTCTTCAATCACCCTCTTTTCACAGCAAAGTTTTCAACAAAATCTTCATAAATAATTTCGAAATCTGCAACTTCAAAAGACATCAAAAACTCTCTTGACTGTGTTAGTTTTAGATCAGATTTAACAGAAAGCAGGAAAGTAAACATAGAACAATGAACACAGAATTTTATCCTGGGAAAACCCTCCTACTCGAGTGAGAAAAACCCAGCAACATTTGAATTAATAAAAGATCAAATACAACAGTGCAAAACTAGCACTTGAGAATCAGCCAAGTTAGGCAGAGTACAAAATATAACCCAACACTGAAGTAGTGCAAACTTATGAGCAATTGTAATCCTTCTTCTGAGCAGTGAACCTTCTTCTTGTTAGTGTTTCTTAGATCAGATTAAACAATGAAAGCACTTAATAGAATTGCAACACATAAGACAATGAACACACAAAGATACCCTGGGAAAACCCTCCTCTTGAGGGAGAAAAACCCAGCAATTGAATCTCTTATATAAAGTAGAACAATGGCAGAAATCTGCTTACAACTCAGGCCCAACAATGGCCAGCAATGGATACAACAAAGTCGCACCTCTCCTAGATGCACTAGATACAAATGAATATGATCTTCCTTGAAATCGGACTACTGCTAAGAAGTGCAAATTCTGCTCTTAAGGAAAATGCGAACTTGCTTGAATAATCGAATATGTTACAATGACAAAAATGACCTTGTATTTATACATCATAAGGCGCCTCTTCACTTAGGTCGACCTCCTTAGAAAAACATAATAAAACATTAAATACAAATGAGGTCGGCCCAAACAATATGCGAATCAATAGGGTCGGCCCTTTATGCTTTTATATTTATTGTTTGATATAAATTAAATAGCCGAATGGCTACACATTTAATTTGCGCTTTCTTTTTGGAATTCGTGCAATGGAAGTACAGCCTGTAGCTGCTATAACATCAACACTCCCTCTCAGCTAGGGATGAACTTCCAACTGCACAAGACACATCATATCAGAATGAAAAACAAAATAGAATATCACCTCAATGTGATATTAACCATTATGGCTACTTCCATAGATGGTATAAACAATTGCTCATCACTTAATGTGATGTTGTCACCTCAATGTGACTTTCACCATGGCTCTCCCAGAGGGTGATACACAAGCACAGATAAATCATCATGGATTCCCTCACGTGATGCTGTCATGGAGTCACACACATGACATCCACCATGGCTCTCCCAGAGGGTGGAAACAAGGGCTTTCACCTCAAATCTCTCTCAATAGAGAATTGCATTATCAAGGGCTTGCACCTCAACTCTCTCTCAATAGAGAATTGCATTATCAAGTAAGGATCACTGATATTGAGACTCTTTCTCAGTTAAGGCTGCATTCTCCACCATACTAAGCTTCTCTCGGAAGTACACAAACTTAATCCTGGTGAGAGGCTTGGTGAGAATGTCTGCGATTTGCTCTTCAGTGCTGATATACCTCAACTGTATAGCTTTCCTTTGTACCATATCTCTAATATAGTGGTACTTGATCTCAACATGTTTTGTTCTGTCATGAAACACAGGATTGACAAAAAGCTTTACACAACTTTGATTATCACAGTGTATAATAGTAGGCTCCATTGATTGTCCAAACAATCCTGCAAGGAGCTTACGAAGCCACACTGCCTCATGGGCTGCCACACAAGCTGCTATATATTCTGCTTCAGTTGTACTCAAAGCCACTGAAGACTGTTTCCTGCTACACCAAGAAATCATAGCAGTCCCCAAACTGAAGTAACAACCAGAGGTACTCTTCCGATCTGAGACACATCTTGCCTAATTAGAATCAGTAAAACCATGCAGCTCTAAATCCACACCTGAAGAATATCTCAACCCATATCCAATTGTGCCACATAAATATCTCAGGATATGTTTAGCTGCTACAAGATGTATTTGCCTTGGTTCACACATAAACTGGCTAAGTGCACTCACTGCATAGCAGATGTCAGGTCTAGTGTTAACTAGATACATCAATGAACCAATCAACTGTCTATACATCGTAGAATCCACTGGTTCTGAACTAGCTGCAGCCTCTTTCAACTTATCTAGATTAGTCTCCATGGGTGTAGACATAGGTTTGCAGTCAATCATACCAAACCTTTTGAGAATGTCAACAGTATACTTGCCTTGACTTAGAATCATCTCATCTGACTTTTGCCAAACTTCTAAGCCAAGAAAGTAATGCATGAGACCTAGATTCTTCATCTCAAACTCTGAAGCTAACTCCTTCTTGCATTTTAGAATTAGATGTTCCTCACCAGTGATAATCAAGTCATCAACATATAAAACCAAAATCAATGCTTCACCATTTACCACCTTGAAGTAGAGGTTAGAATCTGCATCATTCTTTGAGAAACCCAAGCTTGAAAGATACTGATCAATCCTTTCATACCAAGCACGAGGAGCTTGCTTAAGACCGTACAAGGCCTTCTTCAGCTTGCAAACATGAGACTCCTTCCCATATACCTCAAATCCTTTGGGTTGCTCAATATAGACCTCTTCTTCTATTACACCATTTAGAAAGGCTGTCTTTACATCCATTTGGTGAATCTTCCATCCTCTAGATGCGGCAATAGCAATGATGGTTCTGACAGATGTATATCGAGCCACAGGAGCAAAGGTTTCTTCATAGTCAACTCCCTCTTTTTGTGAGAACCCTCTAGCCACAAATCTTGCCTTGTGCTTCTCAATACTCCCATCAGCTGCATGCTTGATCTTGAAGAGCCACTTAGAAGACACCACAGATTTGCCTTTGGGTCTAGGAACTATATCCCAAACATCAGTATCTTAAGTATGTTGACTGATAATCTCCTCAAGGCGACATAACTAGAGAACTTGTGAGGTCTCTTGCTTTCTCTGAAAGCTCCTCTTGGAGCTGCAAAACTTTTGCTTCCTGCATTGTCCTACGAGCCCAAAGAGGTCTTTTCTTTCCAATCATAATATCTAGAGGTCCATCAGTAGGATCCAAGGGTTCAACTGGATCAACATCTTCTTTAGGTTCTGGAGCCTCCTTCAGGTTCTCTGGAATATGGTCAACTTCCATATCTTGAGGAGGTTCTTCTTCATCAATCTCCATAGGAGTGCCTTTGGACCTTCTGAAAGCAATATCTTCCTCAAATGTGACATCTCTACTAATCTCAATAGACTTCTGTCCTGGTATGAATATCCTGTAAGCTTTTGATGTCTCACTGTATCCTACAAGAATTCCTTTCTTCCCAGAAGGTTCTAGCTTTGTTCTCTTCTCCTTTGGAATATGAACATAGACTGGACAACCAAATATCCTTAAATGAATGACTTTAGGTTTCATACCTGAGAATGCTTCTTCAGGAGTTTTATTCTCTAAGATCCTGTGGGGACTCTTGTTTTGAACATAGACAGTTGTCCTCGATGCTTCAGCCCAAAGAGAGATTTGCAGGTCTTGATCATGGATCATAGCTTTCACTGCTTCCACAATAGACCTATTCTTTCTTTTCAGCAATACCATTTTGTTGTGGATTATAGGGAACACTGAACTCCCTCTTAATCCCTGCTTCAATACAAAAATCTCGAAAGGTGCCAGAAGTGTATTCTCCACCATTATCGGATCTCAATACCTTGATCTTTTTCCTAGACAGGTTTTCAACCTGTGCCTTGAATTCTCTGAATCTTTCTAATACTTCTTCAGATTCTTTAGATCTCAAGAAATAAATCCAAGTCTTTCTAGAGTAATCATCAATAAAAATAATATAATACAAGAAACCACTAGATGATGCAATAGACATTGGACCACACAAATCAGAATGAATGAGATCAAGAATACATTTAGATCTACTTTCACTAGAATGAAATGTACCTTTTGTGTTCTTGCCTAGGGCACATCCCTTGCATGTACCTTCATGTTCTTGATTGAATTTTGGAAGACCAGTGACCATCTTCTCCATGATAGGTAGAGCATGAAAGTGTATGTGAGCCAATCTTCGATGCCATAGATCGCACATGCTGGAACTGTTATGCACAAGCATTTGAAGAGGACGAGTGCATAGCCTGTAAAGACATTCATGTCTAACTCCAATTACTTGAGCAGTTTTGAAGTTGGAGTTCTTTGCCCATATAAGAATTTTGCCTTTAGAGAAGGCAACTTGATAACCCTTGTCTTCTAATGCTGAAATTGAAACAAGGTTCCTCTTTATCCCTAGAACAAACAGTACATCATTCAACTCTAATGAAATCCCGGAATCCAAGTGAAGAGTGGAGTTTCAAATTCCTTTTACAGAATATCTAGGATCGTCTCCAATAACGACTTGATCACTAGAGTTGCTCTCCACTAAATTTGAAAGGTGACCCCTAAAACTGGTGATGTGCCTAGAAGCACCACTATCAATCAGCCAAGTGTTGGTGTCGGTAGAAACATTGCTTGACAAGGCTGAATAGAACAGATAATCACTGGAGTCCTTCTGTGGAGCGATTTCTTCAACATTTGCAGTGGCAACTTGTTGCTTAGGTCTTTGAGGACAATCCTTCGCAAAGTGACCATACTGATCACAACGAAAACATTGAATCTTGGACATGTCTCGTTTTCTTTTGAAGGCAGGAGCACCATCATTTCCATTTTCTCGATTCCTCTTGAAGAACCCTTTCTTAAAGCCTTTTCCTTTGTTCGATGAATGAGAGGCAAGAACTTGTATTTCTTCATTCTTTGAACTTTGACCAATTCCCCTTGCCGTTAGTCTCGACTCCTCTTGAATGTAGTCAATCCTCAATTGATCAAACTTGGGAAGTTTAGATCTTGCATTGATTCCTTGAATGAACGCCTCCCATGAAAGCGGAAGACCATTGAGAGCAAGCATAGTTAGGTCTTTGTCGTCAATCATGTGACCAATTGTGGAGAGCTGATCTCTTATCTCTGAAATCCTCATGAAGTATGTAATAACAGATTCTCCTTTTGCCATTTTCACATGATGAAGTTGTTGCTTCAGTGCAAGAGCTCGACTAGTGTTGTTGATTTTGTACATCTCTTCCAAGGTTGCAAACATCTCTCTTGCTGTATCCAACTTGAAGACAATCGGTACAACATGATCCTTGACGGAATCAACCAACACTTTCTTTGCCCTAGTGTCTTTCTTCCTCCACTGCAATTTCTCTTCTTCCTCCTCAGGTTCAGGAACTTTTGATTTCACAAATTCAACCAAATCATTCTCTTCCAATGTGAGCATGATCCTGAACTTCCATGATGTGTAGTTCGAAATCCCTTCAAGTCTATCCTCGATTTTCAGACCATTCACCATCTTGAATTTGAGAAATAAGGGATTGACTGAAAAAGAATAAAGTGAGTGTTGCACACTAAATCTGATCACGATCTTTTTCACACCCGCTCTGATACCATGTTAGTGTTTCTTAGATCAGATTAAACAATGAAAACACTGAATAGAATTGCAACACATAAGACAATGAACACACAAAGATATCCTGGGAAAACCCTCCTCTTGAGGGAGAAAAACCCAGCAATTGAATCTCTTATATAAAGTAGAACAATGGCGGAAATCTGCTTACAACTCAGGCTCAACAATGGCCAGCAATGGATACAACAAAGTCACACCTCTCCTAGATGCACTAGATACAAATGAATATGATCGTCCTTGAAATCGGACTGCTGCTAAGAAGTGCGAATTTTGCTCTTAAGGAAAATGCGAACTTGCTTGAATAATCGAATATGTTACAATGACAAAAATGACCTTGTATTTATACATCATAAGGCGCCTCTTCACTTAGGTCGGCCTCCTTAGAGAAACATAATAAAACATTAAATACAAATGAGGTCGGCCCAAACAATATGCGAATCAATAGGGTCGGCCCTTTATGCTTTTATATTTATTGTTTGATATAAATTAAATAGCCGAATGGCTACACATTTAATTTGCGCTTTCTTCTTGGAATTCGTGCAATGGAAGTACACCCTGTAGCTGCCCTAACATCAACACTTCTTGAACAAGGAATAGCGAATGACTTGAATGTGTGTTTAAATGAGAAGAATCCTCCCTTTATTTATACAAATCCACCCAATATAATTCTTGCTTTGTGATGAGGCTGACCCAACAAATATATGATTAAAGTCTACCTTGACTTTCTCTAGAGCCAACCCAACTTTTGGCTTACCTCCCGAAGCTACCAAAACATCAACACTCCCTCTTAGCTAGGGAGGTATAGCAAAGTCTTTCTTGAGTTGCACTCAAGGGTCTTGTCATGGATTCTCTCAACATGATGTCCACAATGGCTACCTCCAATTTTGAGAAGCACAACTCAGTCTCAAAGATGTGATCTTTACAAGGGCTTTAACCTCATATTTCTCCGTCTCAGAGAAATATACACTACAAGGGCTTGCACCTCATATTTCTCCGTCTCAGAGAAATATATACTACAAGGGCTTTCACCTCATATTTCTCTGTCTTAGAGAAATATACGTTATGACAAATCAGTCCGTCGTTTTGTCCATTCTCCTGTCATAGGGAGAATATCTTGATGAGGTTGTGACTCCCTCTGGAGCTGGATTTCTTCTCTCAGCACCATTTTTGATTTTGCCATACTTAACCTGAGTTGAGTAGATTCTTCATAACTACTCTCTCCACCACTGTGAGAACCCTGCCTCGGCTTCCTTCACAAAGCTGATCCATCCTTTCGATACAAAACCTTCCATGTTGCTTGGTTGGGTTCAAGCTACTCAGATTTCTCATCCAAGTGCCACCACAAACACCTTTTTTCCCACCTCTTGAAGTACTAACTCCCAATTGAACTCAGCTCCAAGTGCCCACATCAACCTCTTGACCTCCTTGTCCAAGGTTTCCTATAGTGCTTTCCTCTGAACATGTTCTTTCTTTTGGCAACTCCAATTTGCTAAACACATAACTCCCACTTGATCCCCACCTCAATGCAAAAATTCTAAAATTCTCCAGAAGTGTACTCCCCTCCATTGTCTGATCTCAAAACCTTAAATTTACTGCCCTTAAGCTCAAGAGTAAGCTTATCCACTTCAACTTTCTCATGGCCCCCAAATTGCTCAACAACCACAGTAATTAGAGAACAACAAATCTTGATTTATTGAACACCAACAATTCAATTAAATGCTTCCAGCAATAACCCGGATTCAAACAAATGCTCAATCTATTTATTATGAATGTATCGTAGAATATTATTACCGAGTCACAACATCTATAGGAGTATGGCCCAGATGGTCCACTGACAGACAAAGTAGAGTAACTTGAGGGTCCTGTGACTGGAAAATTGATAAGCAAGAATGAACTTGCATATATGTGTGCGCACCCACTGTCAAGATTTACTATGATGTATATGTTGGGCACTCTGTGGTTATCAATGACACCTCTCTTCACAACTTTCGAATTGACCCTGGAGTCCAAGGTGAGTAGCGATGTCTTAGGACTACAAATGACCTTTGGAAATGGCCCTGGTGTGATGCTATGAGTGTGGCCAGAGCCTGGGGGCTTGGCCACAATTACCGAGTATCGTTGCAGGCCTAGCTATGACTTCTGCCGACGCCCCAGTGATTGCCTCACGATTACTTCAACCTCTTAGATGTATCACAGCCACCTCCGCACTGGTGTGAGTTGCAACGAATTTTCAACCTCATTGAATGTTTACTTTCATTTTTCAAACAATATGCCTATAGTTCATAACGAGGTAGAGATTTAATGAAAACAATATGCTTCAACCCGACTCTTAGCCAAAATACTCCATACGGCCTTCCAAAAGTTTGACACATACGAGCACCTTACACCACTGACATCATTGAAGCTTTAAATTAGAGGCATTGATTAGTCTCTATCAGACGAAAATCCCATATACACAAGGGACGATTTTTCAAGTATTTCAAAGTCCCACGAAACCATTCCAATATTAATACAATCCCGTCCATCAATCATCACGGCTCATATACAAAATACATTCCACAATGGTAGTAGAAATAAGACTCAAATGCCCGAAAATGTGAATACACCTGTTGAGATATGTAGTTTGGATATCGGGCTTCACAAATGAACATCGCTGTAGGGGAAGTCGTTCTATATCCGCCACTCCATAGAGATATCATTGACCATGAAATGGTGACAATGATGATTGCCAAATGTGCATTCGTAGATAAGAAGGTTTAGCGAGATCAATATTCCCAATATTGAAATGAATGGAACGACGCCAATGATTCCCTGTTTCGCCTCTAGACGCCTTTGAGAGAGCTTAGAGATGGAACTTGATTGGTTGCCGATGAGAACCTGAACCTCTTAACTGTTAGTCCCCTGCGCCAATGACTCTTGAAGCCATGCGATTTCCCTCCAGAGCAAATTGAATATCCAACTGGCAATTTATTTCTGAAACTTGAACTCTGAAATGGTGTCTTTTCTTGAATGAGGTCGTCTCTTTGTTAGGATGTGGCTTCCTTGGCTAATTCAATTGTCTCCATTCGACTGCTATTAAAATCTGATGAAAATAACTTCCCAATATATATTTGACAATCTCTCATTAAGTATATTCAAGGCTGGCACGACTTTTGTTATGAGGCGGCAAAAGAAATATCTGCTTGAATCAATACGTCACCTTCAGGAAGTAATCAATCTTTGATAAGCAACTCCCACCTTGTCAATAATAAAATTCGTCCTCAATGAAGAATGATTCAATTAACCAAACATTCGATTTCTCCTTAGTAAATTGGTGGCAGACTCAAGTCTTTTGTCTGATTATAAATATGTCTTATCCTCAGTTTTGGCTATATTTGCCAAGTCATCCTGGCCTGTTTGTCATTATCTGCCAAATTTGTCTTTTGTTGATGAGAGAAAAGCATGGTCCTGTCCCCAAAGCTCGTCCGCCTTTAGAGATCTGACAATGCTCCCATTTGATCTGGATAAGCTGATACAAGCAGCTTCGCCTTCCATTCACAGGGAAAACCATATCCCCTCCACCACTTTAGTGTAGTCTGCACTTATATTGCTTAATTCTGCCAATTCTAAACCCTGGCCATCGCACTAATTTCAAGTTCCCCACAACCTGCAATTTTTGCTTAGTCAAATCTGATCGGATTTCCGAAACTTGCTCTGATACCATGTTAGTTTTAGATCAGATTTAACAGAAGGCAGAAAAGTAAACATAGAACAATGAACATAAAATTTTATCCTGGGAAAGCCCTCCTACTCGAGGGAGAAAAACCCAACAACATTGAACTAATAAAAGATCAAATTCAACAGTGCAAAACTAGCACTTGAGAATCAGCCAAGTTAGGCAGAGTACAAAATATAACCCAGCACTGAAGTAGTGCAAACTTATGAGCAATTGTAATCCTCCTTTTGAGCAGCGAACCTTCTACTTGAACAAGGAATAGCGAATGACTTGAATGTGTGTTTAAATGAGAAAACTCCTCCCTTTATTTATACAAATCCACCCAATATAATTCTTGCTTTGTGATGAGGCCGACCCAACAAATATATGATTAAATTCTAACTTTACTTTCTCTAGAGCCGACCCAACTTTTGCCTTACCTCCCGAAGCTACCAAAACATCTACAGACTGCAACCAAATTTGAAGCTCCAATTTGTAGCACAATGGTGATCTCTAAATGAGACCACACTAGCCAACTAGGGGGGTTTTTGTCCTTGAAACCAGCAACTCCAAGAGGGTTTTCAACCTCAAGAAGCTTTGGAAGAACTTGAGTTGTTTCAGTAGCATAACAAAATAACATTCACAAGTCTAGCCCCACAAAGGAGCCCACATCCTCCTTATATAGCTTCCTGGAGGGAAAAATTCATAATTTTGAAATAATAATTCCCATATTAACCAAATGACCTTTTAGAAAGATAATAATATTTTATCACGTGTAAAGGCCCCCTTTTTTCCCTAGGCGACCACTTTTGAAACCCACTTTATCACCTTTTTAAAGAATTATTATACTTAAGCGGTCACTTTAATATTACATTAGGTAACTTAAGTGAATAATTAAATTATTTTAGGTTTTTAACCAAGTTGCGGAAAGCACTGGAATGACATAGAAATCAAACTTTGATCATACCAACATGATATTGAAGACTTGGGAAGATGATTGTAGGCAACTAGGTGACTACTAAACATAGACTACCACTCCAAGAAGTTTGGAGAGCTCCCCAAAGGTCAGGTCAATTTTGAAAGTGTCATGTGGATCCGCATCACCAACTGAGCTCATTGCCATGAATAACAACCTTGCAATACTGAACTTGTGCTCTCTGAGAACTTTTGAGTTCCCCTTTAGTCACCAATTCGCTTACGAGAAACTCAGAAATAGGCTTATTGTCCACCAACTAATTATGCTCGAGAAGGGGATATTACAATTTTTTTGCAGTAGGGATCATTTACTATGGCACTAGTTTTAAGTGGATATCTAGCACCTGCTAAAGAATCAAAGATGTTACAGACTTAATTGTAACTTATTACAAAACTAAAAAGTAAAAACCCTAGGATTGTAAATCTAGGGCTAGAAGAGGAGAATCCAATTATAAAATGTGGAAAGAAGACTAAAATTCTGATCAATCAAGCTCATAAAACAGATTGAAAATATATGGACCTACTCAAAATCACTTTCATATCTTTCTTGCATTCCTATTTTCCTAAATCATTAGCAATGTTTTGGAGTTTAGGATAAATAATCAACTGACAATATTGCATGTGGATTACTTGTGGAACCTTGTACAGGTTATTAATAGATTGTCATTTTTGTTAGTTTTCAGACCAGAAATGAAATAAGCAGAACTTAATTCAAAATACAACACATAGACACAACATATACCTTGGGAAAACCCTCCACTTGAGGGAGAAAAACCCAGCAAAGATATCTTTTATATTATAATAGAAGGAGCAGAAATCTGCTTACAAACTTGGCCAGAAAAGGCCGAATGAATGCAGCAATGAATCGCCCTCACTTAGGTGCGAGTACACAAATAGATAGCCTCTCCTTAATGTCAATCTGCCTCTTGCAATCAATTGATCTGCTGGAAATGGCTAACTCCTTGACAAGTGCGAACTTCTCCTCAATAGGTGCGAATTCTTCTTGTGTGTAATGGATGATAATGAATGGGAAATGACCTTGCATATATACACAAGGTAGAATACATCAAGGGAGGTCGGCCTCCAATAGAAGGATACATTTTCATAATAAATACAAGAAGTCGTTTCAAGGAGAAATATAATTTTAATTTAAATGGTGCAAACTTCAAGGAGGGTCGGCCCAAAGAGAGATATATAATTCCCAAGTGAAGTACCCCTTCACTTTTAATTATAACAATAAAATAAATAGCCAAAGGCTATATGCAATTTTATATCATCGATTAGGCTGGAAGGATGAACCTGAAGCTGCAATATAACTTCAACAATTTTGTATTTAGGTCAATTGACCAATAATTCATTGATAGGCTAAATAAATGTTTTTTTAATGCTTTTTTATATTTAAGGGGGTTTAGTTTCATATAGATTATCACTATCAAGTTTAGGACATTATTTGGCTTAATAATAAGTTTGTGTCATATAAATTACCTTGTGCTTACACTCATCTTGGTTTAGGCGGGTCTACATTATTGCAACCAATTTAACACAAGGAGCATGCCAAATGAGGCTTGAACATAGGCCAAGCATGGTGATTGCATTGCCCTACTTCTTTACCGTGGTATGGTGGACAGTATTGGGCATAACTTTCATGGTACAGGTTATTTAGTGAATCTTGATGTATCAGGTTAGAAAGAGTAGGAGCCTTTATGGTGTAAAGGATGTCTTGCATGGTAAGGACACACCCAATATGCTTCATAAGCTTCAAAATATTGTAAATAAGATAGGAATTATAGAATTATGTTATAAGCTGGACATCACAATAGATTTTGCTCAAACTTGGTTTTTATACTTCTTGTAATATGTGTTTTGAGTCTGGTACTTGTCAAGAAGGTAATTTCATTCAATGGCATTACCATAGAATTCTTAAATAAAATATTACAAATGTAGCAAGCTATCCTAACTATCCAAATTATAAACATGCGTAATGGAATGCTTTGAATTTTTCCTAGTGCTTATCTAGGGTTGTTGGGCATTGTGGGTGTGTGTGGATACTGACACATAATCAAGTTTTGTTGGTGTTTGGAGGCATTCCATACTCATTCATGCATATGTTGTTCAACTTCAAACCATAACTAACAAAAAAAAGAATATAATATCAAATTGAAAAAATATTAATAATCATGCACAAGGCAACTAATAAAGTCGAGGGTTCTCTTAAATGATGAACTTTATTTCTACATTTTTGTAAATTTATGAATGCAAATCATAAGCTAAGAATTCTAAAAATACAAATATTACAAAAAAAAGTGTCAAATAGCATAAATGCCACTTGCCATGAATGGGGATTAAGAAATTAGAGGAGAAGAAGCTTTTCTAAATGAGAACAAAATCCACTACATCCTTCTCCCCACCCTCTGTAGAAAACAATTCTCCCAGGAAATAAAATATTTGCTTAAAAAAAGAGAGTTCCCCAGCGTAAAAAGCTCCTCCTCCAAATTGAAAAGCTTAGCAACCGAGTTTCCTATCTCAGTCTATGAATGGAAGACCCCATGCAAGCATAATAACGTGTAATATGCCCCGCCACCTGCCACCTCCCCCCTCCCCCCCAACAAATTGGATGCATTCATCGTAATGGATACAATTTGAGGAGAGGAGAGTGTAAGATGGCCACATATAGTTATGTGTTTGCCCTAGTATGTGTAAATGATAATGCATTGAGCACATTTGAAAATGGCGACAAAAGGATTTTGCCCCCAAGTATGAGGACAAGTCCTATACCAAGGATGAATTGTGTAAGTGCAATGTAAGATGTCACATGTAAGCAATACCGAATGTGGTGTAAAAGAACGCATTGTGTAAAAATCATAACAATAATTCCATAAAGATGTCATCATGAGGAGCTCATGGACCAAGATACGATATAAAAATGTGATCATGAAAGTATGTTGGTATATCAACTTGTTCATCTCCAATGAGGAGAGAGAAATCATCATAAGAAAAATGCTCCCTCAGTCAGGAAAAATGGCAAGTGCTGAAATGTAAAGTTGAAGTGTGAAATGAGAAAAAGTGAAAACTGTAAGTTGGAGAAGCACAAAAAGCAAGGCATAAACAAAAGGCCAAAGTACAACATGCAACAAAAAGAGACAAGCAAAGGGAGAGCACATAAACTTGGATCAAACAAAATGGCCTAAATGAATAGTGGCAAAGGACAATAGGAATGTATGGAGAAGGAGCACAACAAATGTGGCTCCATAAAAAAAACTAAGGGTTTTAAAACAAAAAGCAAAAGAAACTATATTTTTGACCAACGTGATGAGTGTTTTTGAGGCATTCTATAACTTTGCATAATCCCAAATCCATGGGGAAAACATGAAAGGAAAACAGAAGAGAAAATTGAGGAGCTAGCTTGTGTCAACGTGCACCACTAAAGATGTCTTTGTGTCATCGAGGTGCTAGCTTAAGAATGTAGGAAAACATCATAAAGGGGTAAATAAAGGAAAGTCAAAGTGGAATCATGTAAATAAATAGAGATCATTTTAACCAATTAGATGTTGATTATCTTGTTCCACTAGAAGATCATCATTATACCAATCATCAATAATAAAATATTTAGTAGAAATCATGTGAGATTGAGATGGACTTGGATTGCCATGTAAAGTGGGCCTCTTTACAAAAGTTTGAGTGGGTGTCTTATGAATGATATCCAATTTTGGTTTAGGCACCCTGACTTGTTCTTATTTTTGTTCTTTTTGTATCACCTTATTTGTTTGTATCTTTGTTATATCACTAAATTTTGATGGTGATTACGCTTGCATTTCAACTTTCTCTCCATTTTTCTTTGCCGCTTTACTTACTTAACTTTTTCCTTTTGTAGGATAGGTGGTTCTTCAATTGTTTATTTGCAGATTTTTGCTTTACTTCATTGCCTTGATCTTTTCTAAGCCTTGTGGAATTAGAGCTTTAGAACATCGATATTTGGTTCAATCTTTTTCATACATTTCTGTAGCATATTATTTGCTCTTTTCTTCTTTAATGCTTGTTGTTCTTTGTATACTTTATAAATGCTATATGTGTTGATGTTATAGCCGCGGGCTCCATACTTCCGCGATTTAATTAATGAACAATAAATGGCATATAGCCGATGGCTATTTATTTATTGTTATCGATTTTTGTGAAGAGGCACTTCACTTAAAGATTAAATAATATTTATTTTATGTGGCCGACTTCATGTTGATTCGCCACCCTTTGTATGAGACATGACCTTTCATGTATGGCCGACTTTGCATCTTGAAGGGACGCGATTATTGGAGTCCTCCTCATTGAACTGTATATAATAGAGGTGCTGTTCATTCACTCATATATATAGGTTATTCTACACAAGAGATCGTGCGAATTCATCTACAGCAGATATTTGATCTTGGAGTTCAATATTATAGTGATCGATATCATTCAAGAAGATCGATAGTGTTGTGAAGATCGCATCAAGTGTGATGCTGTTTGATTCGGCCTTGTACTTGGCCTCATTGTAAAAGCAATTTGCTTTCCATTATTCAATATATAAGAGACATATTGTTGCTGGGTTTTTCTCCCTCAAGTTGGAGGGTTTTCCCAGGGTACATGCTGTGTCAAATTATTTAAAATTGTTCTTTCTCTGCTTATTTAATTTCTGATCCTAGAACTAACAATATGAACCATTGGTACTCTCATGTGGAGGCTCTTTTGGAGTGGGAATGAAGTGTCAAAAGTAAAATTGGCATGTTTGAAAAGAAATTGATAATTATCTTGTGATATCTTGATTATCCCTCCTTGAAGAATGAATTTTACAGATTAATGCAAAATAAAAGGGACATCTTGAAATTGCTCTATCCATGGGTGTCCAAGAACAAGGCTTATGTGGATTATCACCACCCTTCATAAAATAATTTGGTGGAATCTTAGAAGGGTAGGATGAGTTTGAGGGAGGATGTAAAGAACCATATTTGAGTGCATTTACTTGTAATAATTGTAACTCAATGTTCCTAACATTTGCACATAAACCTGTAAATGAAGTATAGGTATTTGAACACACCTTATCTTAAACGACAGGATGTAAGCTTTTAAAAAACAATCTTTGAAGCTCATCATCCAGTATTTGCTAATGACATTTTGGCGGATATAGATTGAAAAAAACCAAGATAGTCATGAATTCTTTGTTGGGTCCTTCTCTACATTCAACCAAATTGAAGATGGTCAAATCAAGGCCAATTTTCACATTGAAATGTTGCACAAAGGCATTGGCTAGCTCTGCATATGAATTTATTGAACAATGAGGCAATCAATAAAGACACTTTAGTATGCTATCCTTCAATGTTTTGCCTATTCTAAGATGTCATAAGAGAGTGAATTATGCTTTGTTTCACTAGAGATGTTTGTAGTGCTTGGAGGTAAGTTACTAGGCCTGCTTTTAATTTCATCAAGTCTCTTTGTAACGGTGTCAATGGTGGATGGATGGATGGCGAAAGTGGAAGTGAAAATGTGTGTAATGATGGGGTGGGTGTAAGTGAGTTGGAAGGTGGTGGAGGAATGTGAGATGATGGTATAGGATGCATGAGAGGGTATAATGGGGTTATGTTGGATGTGAGAAGTAGCAGCTATGAGAGGATTGGTTGTGGTGGGAGCAATGGAGGATGAATGAGAAGTGAACATGGGGGATGTAGTATGTGGAATGGAAAATGTAGGTGACGGGTTTGAGAGTGGACAATAGAGGATGAAACTTGGAAATGTGGGGGGATGGATATGTCATTAAAAGAGCTTGTTTAACTTACTATTTGATAAATATCTCAAAGCACTTGCATTCCATAGGATTTTGTATACTATGAAGGGCATCAACTAGATCAGAAGGATTAGCATTATTATCAATGTGAGCAAACCCCTCTCTAAGCATTTGAGTGGGCATCATGATCAAAAGATTTCTCCTCATGAAGATAGATCAGAGTGTTCAGAGGTGCATCAGTTTGATTCATGGCCATTGTTGGGTTTAGTAGCCTAGGGCTTCTTCCAAGTATAAGCTGAGACATTGGTTGAGATCTTGGCATACAAGCAAAATGATGAAAAGAGATAATGCAATGAAAACAAAAGAATGCTAAGATCTGACATAAAAATCAGAAAATCAAAGGTATCAGACTGGAAAAATCAGAAAAGCAAAACCGTAGGGGAAAATTAGAGTGGTTCAATGAGCTGGGTTCACCAAAATGAAGAGAAATAAAATGCTCCTTCTTCAAAACTTAAGTGAATCTAGGATGATAAAGACTATTTAACACTCTTATCAGATCCTAGACAAATATAATTGATCTTAGTCACTTACATGACAAGTAAATGACAAACTGAATGAAAGTTTACGGATTTGTTTAGATTTTTGATGAGGATGGTAGTGGATGTGATGCAATCAGATGGTAGATGTGCTCCCAAACCATTCCTTGATTGAAAAGCTTAGACCTAAAGTGCTACTTATGAAGTATATAACTCTCTGGATCCTACATGGCCCTCTCCCATGATTTTGTCCTCCTTGTTGTGATCTTGTCATGGTCAGTCATGTTTGTGAATCTTTAACCTTTGATGCAACAATTGAATCATGGTCAAGGCAATGTTAAAGAACACCTTTTGGGGGGTTGCCTTGCTAGGATTGAAGTATTAGATTTCCTTGAGCCTATGTTAGGGTTGCTAATGTAGGGTTGTTTTGATTTGAATGCTTTGGATTGCTCTTATGATGCTTTAGGATGAACGCTTTCTATGCTTGTGAGAGATGCTTTGAAAACGCCCTAGGAGTTGTCTATAAATATGCAATCCTAGGTGTAATTCAATTTTTTTTGCATGCAATCCAATGGGCAATGGTCTGGGAGTTTTCAATGGGGTTTGACTCGGGGAAACTCAAATTGAGATTTGAAGAAGGCAAATAGGATCATGCCAATAATTTTCCAGGAGATATAATCGCAACTGTGATTGCTACCAAGGTTTGAAAACATTTTAGGTTTGAGTTTGGTTCACACCACAAGGGCTAAATTAGGTAAAAGTATAAGGATACTGTTGGGTTTAGTCAGATTGTTTGCTCAAATCCATCAAATTAACAATCAAAATGACATAATTAATGACAAGGCTAAAGTGAGTGCAAACCACAAGTAGGGAGAAATGTGAAGTATGCACTTTTCTCCTTTGATATATATATATACAATTGTGATCATATTCAATTTTATACATACAGGATCCCATACATATACAATTGTATATCTATATGACTGTAAATGAACACAATCGTATGCCTCTACATCCATGTTCCAATACAACATCATCGCATATATATATATAAACAATTGTGACCATATTCAATGTTATACATATAGGATCCCATACATATTCAATTGTATATCTATATGACTGTAAATGAACACAACTGTATGCCTCTACATCCATGTTCTAATACAACATCATCACATACGATTAATATGATTTATATAAAGTGAATTTTACCATACAAGTGACCCACCCTTGAAAGTCACTCCTCAAATAAAATGAGTTATGAATAAGTAAAAGACAAAGGTGAAAGGCGTAATATATACATACACAAGACCATATTCAATGGTATATATATATATATATACATCCCATACATATGCAACTGTATATCTATATGACAGTAAATGGATGCAATTGTATGCCTCTACATCCATATCCTATACAACACCTCATATGATTAATATGATTCACATAAAGTGATTTTACAAGTGACACACTCATGAAAATCACGCCTCAATTAAAACAACTCATGAGTAAGCAAATACAAAGTTGAAAGGAGTAAAATCAATGACTACCAAATAATGAAAGCGAATTAACATGCATTAAACTATGATGTGTGGATGATGTCATCTATTTTCTTGGTTGAAGTGAACAGATCATGATCTGCCTCTCCACTACCATTGTCTTTCCCACTTGTTGATGTTATTAGTGTCTGTATGTATATACAAGAGGACACCCAATTTGTTAGATATTGATTAAAATCAAAATATAGTTGAACTAGTCATTTGCATAATAAATTGACTAAGTTTCCAGTTTAGGTACGAAGTTTGGTGTTGTTTCAAGATTGAGTTTGTTGATATGGGGATTTTTTCTTTTCCTGGGTTTGGTATGGTTGGGTATTGAAAGATGCCCTCTCAATTTTTTCTTGATTTTCAATGACAATTACAAATTGTAACCAAGCACCCGTTAAGGTTAGCTGAAAACCAAAACGATGCAGAAAGAACTCTAACCAAGAATGCGCCCTGAAATCACTTAAGCAGGAGGGCATATGGTCAGAGGATCCTTAGGATCTAGAAAATCAATAACTGAACTGATTACATAAAATGAGAGGAATTAAACTCAACACCAAGAATGTGCACACAAGATCCCTTAAAGGCGAGGTGCTAACATATGGCGGAGTGCTAATAACAGAATTGAAAGTAGTTAGGCGGATAACCAACCATGAGAGAATTTCCACACTACCACTAAAACAGTGGGGGGAAAGAAATTACAATTAGAACACTTCGTCTGCTGCGGCAGACATCCACTCTTGAGTGGGGATTCTCCACTTTTCAGTGGGTACAATGAGAGATACAAAATTTATTCTCCACACTAGCGGTAAACCATCCAGGGGTAATTAATGTTAGAGAATTACAAGTAAATGCAGCAATAACATATGGTTGGATTAGTACTACTAATGCACAACCTTACAAACAAAATAATCTGCAGTTTACTAGTGTTACAAAGATAGAACAAGCCAATATGTGAAGAATGTTTCTCTCTAATTATAAAGCTCTCAAATACTGAAAAAGAATTCCAAAATCTGATCTTTTGAAGTCTGATAATTAAAATCAGCAAACTGAAACTGTAAATTAGCAACCTGTGAATCAATGAAATGCTTATATCTTTATCAGTTTACCTCCGAATTGTTAGTGTTTCTTAGATCAGATCATATAACTGAAAGTACTTAAAATATTGCAACACATAAGATAATAAACACAACAAGATACCCTGGGAAAACCCTCCTCTTGAGGGAGAAAAACCCAGCAAATAGTCCTCTTATATATTATAGAAACAAGAGCAGAAATCTGCTTACAACTTAAGCCCAACAATGGCCAATAATTGATACAATGAAATCGCACCTCTCCTAGATGCAAAATGAACAAATGAATATGATCTTCCTTGAATTCGGACTGCTGCTATGAAGGTGCGAACTTCTGCTCTAGATGCGAATTTGCTTGAAGAACTTGAATGAATAATGACAAGGAGAGACCTTGTATATATACAATTGAGGCACCTCCTCAACTTAGGTCGGCCTCCTTTGAAGAATACATAATATATTAATGACAATGTAGGTCGGCCCAATGAATAAACAAAACATGCGAACCATTATAGGGTCGGCCCTTTATGTTTATCAAATATTAGCAATATAAATTAAATAGCCGGAAGGCTATCATTTAATTTATGCTTTCTCCTCAAAGCGTGTGCAATGGAAGTGCAGCCCTAAGCTGCTATAACATCAACACGAATTGCGTGAAATCAAGTGCAATGAACATTTGAAGGATAGGTGCCCATGTCATGATGAAGAAACAACTCCAAAAAGCCAGCATTTATTATTTAGCACAATTCCCAATGCACATAGGAAGGTACGGCCCTAGCAAGGGTGATTTTGCTAGAACAAATCATATACTTCAAACAAAATTCTGAAATTCACTAGGAAGGGTCGCCATGACCTTAGTAATGAATTATTAACTGCCCACAATGAAATAAAAATCATACAAGATGCTGTGAATAAAATCGGCTTTTAGTTGTGTAGATATCAACAACTTGAAATTTGGAAAAACACACCAAAATTCACCACTTTGAAGCTCTATCTGCTAGTTTGATTTGAGAAGCAGCTTGGAATCAATTAGGTGTTATTTTGCAAACACAAAATTGAATTGATACTAGGAGGTCAACATTCCTCGAAGTGCAAAACAAGTAGTCATTTCGACAGCATAAGTTTGGCATAAACATGAGATACCAAATGTTGGAGCAAAGCCTCATTTTTAAAGAAGATGGGATGACTCTTCAAGTTCTCAAGATGGGACGCCAAAAGCCTTGACATATTTTTAAATTCAAAAAAGAATAAACTTTCTCCAAAAGGCGTCCACTTTATGGCAAATAAAACTTTAATAAAAATTATTTTAACTCCTTTATGAAGGCGTCCCCCTTCATGTCCCTCTTTTAAACACAACTTAAGTTAACACCTTAGGCCAAGGGGGTCAACTTAAGATTAGAACACTTTGCCTTGAAATGAAGCATTTCACCAAAAAATTGCTTTTAAAAAGCCAAAGCTCAACCCCGAATATCTGCTCCAACAGGAAATGAAGAGTTGAAGACTGACAACTGCCAATTGCCAAAAATAGTATTTACTATAAATAGTAAACACCAAGGAAAAAACATGAAACCTCCAAGCAAGGAAACCCTTGATTCACCTCAACGAGCCTACAGGCCTCCGGAATAAGCTAATGAGCAACTGATAGGATCACTAATGAGAAGGGGACATTACAGTCCGCCCCCCTCGAGATTGCTTGTCCTCAAGCAACCGCAAAGCTGGATGCTGCAAAATATGTTCACTTTCCCATGTGGCATCTTCAATAGGCAAGTTTCTCCATCTCACCAAATACTCCTTGATTGTTCGCCTCCTCAAGGATCGCTCCCGAGTGTCAAGAATCTCTTTTGGAAGCAACACCAATTGCCCTTCTTCATCTAATGGAGGTAACTCTGAAGTAGCCACCACATTGTGCCCAAGTGCCTTTTTGAGGCGAGACACATGAAAAACATTGTGAACTTTGCTATCAGCTGGAAGCTCTAACTCATATGCCACTTCACCAATCTTTTTGGTGACTTTAAATGGACCATAAAAACGTGGCTTTAACTTTTCTGCACCATTCTTTTTGAGGCAAGACTGCCTGTAGGGTTGGAGTCTCAAGTAGACCATGTCTTCCACTTCAAAAGAACGTTTAACACGCTGCTGATCAGCGTATAACTTCTGTTGGTTTTGAGCTTGTTGCAGATTTTCTTTTAGTGACTTCAAGATGTCCTGATTTTGTTGAAGCATATCCTTCGCCTGAGGAGCTCTACTATCACCAAACACCAAGTCTACAAAGTTAGGAGCATCATATCCATAGAGAGCCATAAAATGAGACATCTTAATTGACATGTGATAAGAAGAATTATAACAAAACTCCCCCAAATGAAGCCACTTAACCCAAGCTCTTTGCTGCCCCGAAACATAATTTCTGAGGTAGCCTTCTAACCATTTGTTGACAATCTCAGATTGCCCATCCGTTTGCGGGTGATAACTAGTGCTTGGAGTGAGCACTGTACCACTCAACCTGAAGATCTCTTGCCAAAAAACACTTAGGAACTTGCTGTCCCTATCACTGACAATGGTTTTAGGCAAACCATGCAAATGAAAAACTTCTCTGAAAAACAACTCAGCTACTTGAGCTGCTGTAAATGAAGTAGTGATAGCATAGAAATGAGCAAATTTAGTTAATCTATCCACCACAACATAAATACAATCACGTCCTTGCACCTTGGGTAAACCAGTGATGAAATCCACAGCAATACTCTCCCATTTCTGATTCGGAATTGGCAAGGGCTGCAACAAACCAGCTGGAAAAGAATGTTCATTTTTATTCTTTTGACAAGTAGAATATTCTCTTATGTAATTCATGACCTCTTCCTTCATCCCTTTCTAAGCAAACTTTTATTTGATCTGCTTATAAGTTTTGAACATGCCTTGATGACCCTGTTGGTTGAAAATTTTGTATACTTGAGAGAGTACAAAAATGTGGTTTCAGCCACAGTACGTGAGATAAGCTCTCCTATTTTCAAAGGGAAGGCTCCCCCTTCGCTTTCTATTTTGTCAATTCAGAAATTAATTCTAGCTACAAATCTATTCTAAACCTGGGTGAAACTCTTGTCATGTTCTCTTTTTTTAGAAAAGACAATTATCCTTTTCTCTTATTTCAGAAAAGAATCACAATTGAAAGCATATGTGATTAATGAAGTAAAGAAAGAAACAAAGTTTCCATGAAGGCACAAAGTCCCCCGTTGCTCTTTCGGGATGGGAAAGCAATCTCCAAGCGCAAAGTCTTGAGAATTAGAAATCCTATCTACCTTTTCAAAATAATATTATGAGGCAACATACAACAACACAAAGTTTGTAAATATAATGCACTTGTGAGTCACAATTCCTAACTGTAAATCAATTTAATTTAACCCTTAAAACTTGAAGCACAAAGATTGCAAGAAATCAGACTAAAGTCTTTTCACAATAACTCTACAATCTCTCAACAAGAACTCAAAAAATTACATAACCATGACATAAGAACACAGTAATGAAATGCAACAAGATTCAACACAAAGTCTGAAATCTTTATGCCTTCCTTATACCACTTGAAAATTAAGTTCACAAACACAAAGGACAAAGTCTTTTTGCTGTAAATTTCTGTAGAGTTTTCTCTATTGCCAAAAAGATAAGACATTACAATAGACCCCCCCAAGTATTTATAGGAAAAAAGCCTTGAGAAGAAGGTGAGAGGATCCCAACAAACTTGAAAAATTCTCTCAACCACTAACTAACTGCAATTGACTTATTCCACATTACAAGTCCTATTGTAATTTGACTTGTAATGTAATTACATGTAATTACAAGTCAAAATTTTACAAGTGATGTTATCACATGTAATTACATTTTACAACTTTGCAAGTAATATGATTAATTGCAATTACAATTTTCCATTTTACATGTAATTTGTCAAAACTAAATTACAAATACACAATTGAAACTATTTTAAGTGTCCAAAGACATGACTTGAACTACATCATCCTTGATTGGGTCTTCATGCTGCTATTTGGAAAACATTCTTCCATCTTTGTTTTGAAAGCATTCCATGCTCAATCATGTCACTTGTTCAACTCCTTGTGTGGCTTCGTCATGTTGTTGTTCTTTCTTTGTATCATTCTCTAGCCTTGGAATTTGCTTGAAAAAGAAGGCCCATACCTTATATTATTGATTTGGTAGGTCATGTGTGCAAATAGGACTAATGAGAATGAGACAAAGGGGCTGCAAAAGTGGGGCCAAAGCCCAATTTCGGGTTTTTGAGAGCCTGCTGCAATTTTATAAGGCGTAGTCGGGATTTTTTGAGCATTTCGCAATTTTCAAGTTAAAGGTCGGAAAAATAAGGAGTCTTTGCAAATTTCAATTTGCAACTTCAAACTTGCAATTTTAGTGAAAAATCCCGACTTGCTATTTGGTAGTGAAAACCCGAAATTAGGCCAAAGTCTTATTTTGCAAAAATGGAAGTGAGGATGAAAATAGAGATGAGTGTGAATGAGTGACGGATTCAATGAAGGCAAATGAGAGTGGAAAATGAGGACGAAAGGGAATGATGAAATGGAAATGGAAAAGATGCTTAATGAAAACACAATTTAGCATGAACAAGATAACACTTTTCAAAATGACGTATTGACAAGGAGCCAATGAAAATGATGTTTCTTAGCTGAAAAGGTTTAACAAAACGCGTTTTTCACTCAATAGAAGACGTTTGCAAAGAAATGCGATTTCACCATGAGAAAATATGTTTTCAGAAATGACTCTTATAATGGCATGAGAACATGATGTTTTCTCATGAATGACTTATTTCTCAGCTGCGAATGAGAAGCTTAAAAACGGAGAGAAAACCCTAGATGTTTTGCACAATCTTCAACAAAGATGAGAATATTAATAATCAAGCTGAGAGGACGTGATTTTAGCTGAAGAATTTATGAAAGCGCCACAAAAAGAGGTAAACAATCAAATTTGAACACAAACTCCTCTTGAAAATTTGGGCGAACTTCTCCAATCAAACATTTTGAGCTTAGCAACAAGTAAAAATAACACAAAAATGACAGAAATCGGGTTTTTAGACTCTATCAGCAACTTGTCTTTTTTCACTAATGACCAAAATCGGAATTTTTGACTTACTCAGCAATTTTATTCATGAATTCAAACTTTTTTGGGCTTTTGACTTAAAGGCCAAATCACGATTTTGAGAGTCTATTGCAATTTTTATTTCATCACTAATGAGTAAAATCGGGATTTTGAGGCCATTTAGCAATTTTATTTTTGACAAAAGCCAAATATCGGACCTTTTTGAGCTTTTAGCAATTTCACTTAACTTACCAAAGGCAATCAAACGTTTTTGGGACTTTAGCAATTTTGCTTTATGACTAAAAAGTTCCTACATTTGCAGTGTTGACTTAAAAACCCGAAATTGACCCAAAACATAAGAAAAAATGATTCAAAGAAGGTAAATGAAGTCGGAATACGATGAAATTTGGAGCAAAGGTTCAAAATGACCCAAGGAGTAATTTCCATATCTGAAATAGAGATTTTTCACCTCGTAAAGTGTGCCTTAACACAAAAAGATCCCTACTTGCAATGGTGATAAAAAATCCCAAAATTAAACAAAACAATGGGAAAAACATGTCGAAATGCTCCCAAATTTCACACAAGGCACAATAGGAAGGAGACCAATGGCTGCACAATTCAATTGGAGAATTTTGGTGCCTCGAAATGCATGCCATAGAGATTTATGAAGAAATTTTAGGCAAAATTTCATATGGGTTGTCCAATTTTGAGAATTCAAAATTGAAGACGACAGACCTGCAAGAGGAACATCATGAAAGGATTGTAAAATCTTTCTTTTAAGCTTAGATTCAGGTACTAGAAAGATTCTACCCTTATAGAAGATCAACCCATCAACCAACTTATATCTTTCATCATCCAAATGACCCTCTACAATGCTGATTGCAATCTGATTTTTTCGCATAATCAACAATAATCGAAATGCATGCCATAGAGATTTATGAAGAAATTTTAGGCAAAATTTCATATGGGTTGTCCAATTTTGAGAATTCTGTCATGTCCCCTTCTCAGTGACATCTCTCGGAGTACAGGATTGGCCTATCACACGACCCTCGTAGGCTGATAGACTGGATAGAGGGTCACTTCGGAGCTTGGCTTAGCTTCAGTTAGCAGAGACTGATCAGTAGTCTTTCGTTTTGGCTCAATCGGAGACTTTTTGCAGAATTGCTATTTTTAGCAGTTCCTGGCAGGCAGTGTGGGACCCCTGCTATTTTTAGCAGTATGGCTTTGGCAGTATCCGGAATCACTTCAGAGTTCGTCAGCATCAGACGGATCAGTAATCAGATGAGTAACGAGGAAGATATTAATATTTAATTATATTGATTAAATATTAATTATTTAATGATTTATAATATAAAGTTATAATGTTATATTATAACTTAAGTGTTTTGCCTTGAGGGGTGCGCCCATCATCAGAAGGGGCCAAAAGTGACAATTAAATTATATTAAAATATTCAGCTGTGACTATTGAAATATTAAAAGATTAAAATATGAATATTTCATTAAAACCCTATTCTTAAGGAAATCGCACTTTTCAGCATAAAGAGAGTTTTGCCTTGGGTTTTGAGTATTATGTCATTTTATGAATTGAAATTGATCAAGTTTCGTCTGAGCAAGAAGCTTTAGGGTTTCAAGTTCGAAATTCTTTGGGGAACGAGCCATCTCCATCGACGCAGTTCAGAGGGTGTGAAATAACATCTGATTTATTGCCAGCACAGAGGTTTCTTCATCCAGGAGAGATCATAGAACTTCAGAGATTATTTATTTACAGAGTTTCAGCATAGGTTTCATTTGGAAAGCTTACTGCAATCAAGGCGCCCATTCTTATTGATATTCTGGAGGCTTAAAAGGGAGCCGTACCTATTACTATTTGCTGCTGTACACAGCCGTACTTGCTGCAGGCCGTACCACCTTCTTTTGAGCCGTACTTTTGTTCTGGAGAAAACGCCTTTCATTAAGATCATCTTTCATCACTCCTGGAGGCGCCTAAGCATTGGGATCTTATCCGGAGCACCAAACGGAAGGAGAAGCTAAATATCATTGCAGCCGTACCATCATCTGAAGATCATTTATTGCAGCAATATTGCCAGGTTCTTTAACAAAAATTCATTGCCTTTTATTTGCATGTAATAGAATACTCTTTGTAATCGTCTCAGAGGACAAATAAATATACTGGCATCCGTATATCATCATTTCCAGAGTTATATAATTTTTATAGTATTTATTCTTCATTTATTGCAAAATCGCCATCTTCATTATTTATGCAAAAAACCTCAAAAAATAGTAAAAAAACCAAAAACCTTAAAAAAATCACAAAAACAGTCAAATACAGAGAAAACGGGGAAACAAGGGTTTCTACAAATTCAAAATTGAAGACAACAGACCCGCAAGAGGAACATCATGAAAGGATTGTAAAATCTTTCTTTTAAGCTTAGATTCAGGTACTAGAAAGATTCTACCCTTATAGAAGATCAACCCGTCAACCAACTTATATCTTTCATCATCCAAATGACCCTCTACAATGCTGATTGCAATCTGATTTTTTGCATAATCAGCAATAATTAACTCCTTCCAATCAGCTGAAAGCTCACAAAGTGATTGCAAGTGAGGTCTTTTGGATAAAACATCTGCAACTATATTGTTCTTTCCTTTGACATACTCAATATCAAAGTCATAGGCCTGAAGCTTGCTTACCCATTTTTGTTGCCTTTCATTCAAATCTTTTTGGCGCATGAAATGTTTAAGACTATTATGATCAGTCTTAACCACAAAATTTACTTCCCACCAAGTACTGACGGATTTGGACAAAGCATGCATAATGGCAAGCATCTCTTTGTCATAAATTGAGTATAATTTTTCTGCTCCTCTCAATTTTCTGCTCTCAAAGACAATAGGGTGTTTGTCTTGCATGAGAACAGCTCCCACTCCTTCACCTGAATCTGAAGCATCACATTGCAATTCAAAGGGCTTCTTGAAGTCAAGCAAAGTGAATATTGGACACGAACTCATGATCTGCTTGAACCTATCAAACACTCCTTGTGCTTTATCTGTCCATAGGAAAACTCCTTTCTTGGTGAGATCTGTAAGGGGGGCTGCCATGTGAGAATTCCCCTTGACAAACCTTCTATAAAAACCACGCAAGCCCAAAAATCCCTTCAAGTGAGTCACATTCTTTAGAGGTGGCCAATCAATGATGACTCTAATCTTCTCAGGATCATCTTCGACCCCCTTAGAACTGATAATATGGACGAGATAGAGAAGCTTTGTCATACCGAGCTCACATTTTGATTCTTTGGCGAACAAACATTCTGCCTCCAAAATGCTAAACACTTCTTCCAAGTGCTGAAGGTGCTCCTCCCAAGACTTACTGAAAATGAGAATATCGTCAAAGAAGATAAGCACAAACTTCCTCAACTGCTGCCTGAAAATCTTGTTCATACAAGATTGGAATGTTGCTGGAGCATTTGTCAAACCAAATGGCATGACAAGGAATTCAAAATGCCCATAGTGGCATCTAAAAGCAGTCTTTTCAATATCCACTTCTCTCATCCTGATTTGGTGGTAACTGGATCGAAGATCAATCTTCGAGAAGTACATAGCCCCATGGAGCTCATCAATAAGCTCATCTATCCTAGGAATAGGATATCTATTCTTGATGATATTTTGATTCAATGAGCGATAGTCAACACACATACGCATTGTGCCATCTTTCTTTTTGACCAACACCACTGCTGAAGCAAAAGGGCTTTTGCTTGGCCGAATGAACCCCACCTCCAAGAGCTCCTTGATGGTCTTTTCTATCTCATCTTTCTGCTTCTTTGGATAACGGTATGGAGTAGTCATGACTGGCTTTGCACCCTCTTTTAGCTCAATCACATGCTCACACCCTCTTTCAGGTGGTCTTCCCAGAGGTAAATCACCAAAAACTTTGCTCTTCTTAGAAAGTAGAGCTTGAATATTAGGAGGATACTGCCTTTTTTCTTCAACTGGATCAGCTCGTAAGATCATACATTCTGCTGCCCATTCAACTTGATCATGACGGATCAGCCTCTCCATTCTTTTCAAAGACACTATTCGAGGGCCTCCATTGGACATCCCTCTCAAAACAACCTTCTTTCCATCAGCTTGGAATTTCAATTCCATAGTTTGCAAATTCAAGGTGATCTCTCCAAGAGATCACAGCCATTGTATTCCCAAAACATCATTAGTATCACCAATGCCAACAACATAAAACTCACCTTTTATCTCATAATTTCCCAATTGCATGGAGAGATTGAGAATTTTCTTTGTGCATGATATGGTAAAACCATTTGATACCATTACCTTAAATCCTTCGAACTCTTCAGTCTTCAATCCCCTTTTGACAACTAATCCTTTGTCAATGAAATTATGAGTTGCTCCTATGTCAATTAGAGCAACAATCCTTTGAGAACTAACAACTCCACGAACTCGAAAGGATTCATTCTTTTGGAAACTAGATAGTTGGGCAAAGGCACTACCATCTCCAATCTCTAGCTCCTCTTCTGGAGCTTCTTCACTTTCACTACTTGTTGTTTCGTATTGCCGATCATACGGATCAAATTCCGATCCATAATCAGAATAGCCCTCCATTTGATGTGCTTTGCCTTTTCCATAACAACGGTGACCCTTTGACCAAGGTTCACGACAAGTATAGCAAACTCCTTCCTTTCTAAGCTGATCACGGAGTTCATCTGATATTTTTCGAGGATACTTATTGGGCTGAATTGGAGGAAACTTCTTCTTATCCTTCTTGAAAGGTTTAGACTGAAATTTTGGCTTTCGAGCAGCCAACTCCATACTCCTTGCTTTCTTGATTGCTTCATCCAAGGTCGGTGGATCAAAGCCTTTGACCCATCCCTTCAAAGGCTCCAGTAATCCTTTAGCAAAAAGTACCACAAGTCTTCTCTCAGTAATGTTGGGCACCATTACTGACAATCTTTGAAAATCAGCCACATAATTTTCTAAAGATCCTTGTTGCTTCAGCTGCGCCAATTCTCGGAATCTCAACTCAGGATCTTTGGTGTCAAATCGTTCAATCAGCTTGTTGGTAAATTCTTCATATGTGTGGATAAGGTTATGGCCAAGAGTGACCAAACCGTGAGTCCACCATTTGTGAGCCACTTCATCCAAGTGCAAAGTAGCAAATTTTATTGCATCTTCTTCCGGCATTGGTCTAAGTGAAAGATAATTATCGAATTTCTGCACCCATGCCCTGGCTATACACTTGTTACTACCATCAAAATGGTCCAAAGTTATCTTTCCAAAAGCTTGTTGAAAATCATTTCTATAATTTATTGGAGGATGATGCTCATTCCTTCCACCATTTCTTCTATTCCTTTGATTCATGAATTCATCAAAGGTCCAAGCATCTCTCATATCAGGTGGCAAAGTGACATACTCCATATATGCTTGTTTAGCATCATCAGCAAAAGGTATCCCAACTTCTGGTGGTGGTTCTTCTCTCAGAGTGAATGTAGGGAGAAGAGGTCTAGATGAAGATCCTCTTGTGATTGTAACATGCTGTCCAACAATTCTATCCCTTCCATTTACCTTTGAACCATTATTTCCATTATGACCATAAGTTCCATTAACACCACTGTTACCACTATTTTCACCAACTTAATTCTGTTGGGGCTGAGCATTGTTATGACTAGCTTGCTGATCCAATTTAGCTAGCAAACGTGCCATCATGTCTAACATGTTATCAAACTTCTTTTCCGCTCTGGCATCTTTTTCTTCCATTGAAAGTTTGGGCTCTTCTGACATTGTTTCAACCGCTTTACCTGTCTCTCTCAAAGCTTCTGACAATGTCTCTACTTCTGGCACTGGTGGGAATTGTATCTGAGATCTGGCCTGATTTTTGATGAAGTAGCTGGTTTCTCTGTCACTCATCTGACAACTGAATGGCTAAAAGTCACAGGATGGCAGGAACGTCTGCTCTGATACCCCTGAAGGATACCCTCTCAATTTTTTCTTGATTTTCAATGACAATTACAAATTGTAACGAAGCACCCATCAAGGTTAGCTGAAAACCAAAATGATACAGAAAGAACTCTAACCAAGAATGCGCCCTGAAACCACTTAAGGAGGAGGGGCGGGCATATGGTCAGAGGATCCCTAGGATCTAGAAAATCAATAATTGAACTGATTACAATAAAATGAGAGGAATTAAACTCAACACCAAGAATGTGCACTAAAGATCCCTTAAAGGCGAGGTGCTCACATATTGCGGAGTGCTAATAATAGAATTGAAAGTGCTTAGGCGGATAACTAGCCATGAGAGAATTTCCACACTACCACTAAAACAGTGGTGGGAAAGAAATTACAATTAAAACACTTCGTCTGCTGCGGCAGGCATCCACTCTTGAGTGGGGATTCTCCACTTTTCAGTGGGTACAATGAGAGATACGAAATTTATTCTCCACACTAGTGGTAAACCATCCAGGGGTAATTAATGTTGACTTTAGAGAATTACAAGTAAATGCAGCAATAACATATGGTTGGATTAGTACTACTAATGCACAACCTTACAAACAAAATAATCTGTAGTTTACTAGTGTTACAAAGATAGAACAAGCCAATATGTGAAGAATGTTTGTCTCTAATTATAAAGCTCTCAAATACTGAAAAAGAATTCCAAAATCTGATCTTTTGAAGTTTGATAATTAAAATCAACAAACTGAAACTGTAAATCAGCAACCTGGGAATCAATGAAATGCTTATATCTTTATTAGTTTACCGCCGAATTGCGTGAAATCAAGTGCAATGAACATTTGAAGGATAGTCGCCCATGTCATGATGAAGAAACAGCGCCAAAAAGCCAACATTTATTATTTAGCACAATTCCCAATGCACACAGGAAGGTACGGCCCTAGCAAGGGCAATTTTGCTAGAACAAATCATATACTTCAAACAAAATTCCGAAATTCACTAGGAAGGGTCGCCATGACCTTAGTAATGAGTTTATTAACTGCCCACAATGAAATCAAAATCATACAAGATGCTGTGAATAAAATCGACTTTCAGCTGTGTAGATATCAACAACTTGAAATCTGGAGAAACACACCAAAATTCACCACCTTGAAGCTCTATCTGCTAGTCTGATTTGAGAAGCAGCTTGGAATCGATTAGGTGTTATCTTGCAAACACGAAATTGAATTGATACTAGGAGGTCAACATTCCTCGAAGTGCAAAATGAGTAGTCATTTCGACAGCATAAGTTTGGCATAAACATGAGATACCAAATGCTGGAGCAAAGCCTCATTTTTAAAGAAGATGGGATGACTCTTCAAGTTCTCAAGATGGGACGCCAAAAGCCTTGACATATTTTTAAATTCAAAAAAGAATAAACCTTCTCCAAAAGGCGTACACTTTATGGCAAATAAAACTTTAATAAAAATTATTTTAACTCTTTTATGAAGGCGTCCCCTTTCATGTCCCTCTTTTAAACACAACTTAAGTTAACACCTTAGGCCAAGGGGGTCAACTTAAGATTAGAACACTTTGCCTTGAAATGAAGTATTTCACCAAAAAATTGCTTTTAAAAGCCAAAGCTCAACCCCGAACAATTGCTCCAACAGGAAATGAAGAGCTGAAGACTGACAATTGCCAACTGCTAAAAATAATATTACTATAAATAGTAAACACCAAGGAAAAACCACAAAACCTCCAAGCAAGGAAACCCTTGATTCACCTCAACGAGCCTACAGGCCTCCGGAATAGGTTGATGAGCAACTGATAGGATCACTGATGAGAAGGGGACATTACAGGTACTATCGTACGATATATATATATATATATATATATTAAATAGTTGGCCTCTGCCTAGAAAAATGAACAATATACTAAAAAATGGCTATGAAGCCAAAAAGATATAACAACAAATCATAAACAAACAAAATGTCCCATTATCTTGGGGGCAAAGCCAACACTCGTTGCCCAAGAGCTTCCATAGCCTAGAATGCCACCTTGTGATCGCCACAAACAAAACCTTGCAAGCAACCAATTGTAGAGGAGCAACATAATGGAACTAGAAGAGACTCACACAACAAGTACAATCCGCAAATACCTCTAAAACCCGCCAAAAAGCAACACAAGAGACAAAATCCTAATCCCAAACATCACAAAAAGGATATGAGCAAACACCCTATCTTCTCATACCAGATAACCATTCTCACACCCAATTGTATTGTTCACCCACATCCTCTTGTAGTCTAGGTGTAGACACTTTCTCTTCAAAGAAAATGAAACACCATGGAACACTTACTTATGGCTTTGAGCACCATGAATATATTCTATACAAAACATTGACATATTATACTCATTGGAGGCCTCCAAACAACCCTTGGAATGAGCCACTATAAGTCCCTCAAGAACTTTGCCCTCCTTGTTGCATTATGCCTATAGAAGACATAGCTCCCTTCACACAAATTTATCCTTTGGAAATCTACCTTTTCTTGCATTATAATCCTGTCAAACCTAGACGACTCTTCTATTTTCATAGGCTTCTTCCCTTTTTTCTTCATTCCTTTCTCCACTGTAGTCAAGGGCAAGTCCTTGTCCCCAATTTCCTATGGAGAAAGAGTTGTAACAGCCATAACCATATTTCTTCATTTAGTAGAGCCTTTGCCTATATAGAGACCAAATCTTGGCAAATCATAGCTCTCGAGATCTACATGCTGACCAAACTTAAACCTTCCGCTCCTAGGGTGACTTTTATAAACCATAACATTGCTTGGTTAGAGCAAGAAAAGATGGCATTGAGATGTCTATTAGATATTGCGGCTTTTTGCTAGGATTTTTTATTGGAACACTCTTACATCTTGCCATCCAAAAAATCAATAATAAAAAAATGAATAAGCAAAATCCCCATGCCAAAGCTGAAATGATAATTGATATTTGATATTCGTTACTAAAACAAGGAGAGGAATACTCCTTTTATAATAATTTACAAGATGATGTTTCTAAAAAGAAACAATTGTGAACTTAAGAGAACTAAAGCAAAAACAAAAAGTTATTGAAAGCTAACTGAAACAAACTAAGCTAACTGAAACAAACTGAGATAACTAAGCTAACTGAAACAAACTAAGCTAACTGAAAGTAAACTATCGACTAACTAACAACTAAGATGACCATTAAATATTACAATAAAAGCTAGATGCTAGAGTGCTAATAGCCACTGTAGCCAAGCTACCAATTGAAGGAGCCACAACATCATAGAAGGAGAACTCAGTGAATGCAAATGGGCATGCCATAAATGAATGATAAATCATACGAGCCTTGCAAGCTAGAGAGTTTTTCATCCTTTTAACAACAACAAACTCTTGTTGTAATTGTTACACTTACTACATTTGAACATTAATCCACCACTATAAATATTTACGACACTTCAAAACCAAGAAAACTATTGCTAACCTATTATGACCCTAAGGTTGAAAAAGATGAGAAATTAGTATTCATGGTGCCTTGTGGTTCAAATGTGTAATGTCCCCATTTTTGATGTCCTCTTTTGGATTAGTTTGGTTCCGACACACTTACTATTTTTAGTAAGTGCTATTTTTAGTAATTGGTCTATCAGGCAAAGCAGTGTAGGGTTTCCTATTTGGGCCATGTGTGAAAGTTGCCCGATGTGCTTAAATGCCTTGTGCCAGTCCTTATTGTGGGGTTTTTCAGTGTTTCAGGTGTGGCTTTCTATTTTTACCAAAGGACCGGTCCAGTGGCTTCAGTTTTTAGTGAGCCCATTGTGCATATCAGTATCTCTCCGACTGGAGTTTGGGATACTACTTGCTATTTTTAGTACTTTCTAAAAATATTAAATCTATTTTGGGTAAGGTGGACCTGGTTAGGGCTCTCTCTCAACAACACATTCTCAGTTGAGGCATCAATTGCTAAGGTTGAAATAATTTAATATTTGCTTTTTTCTTCAAAAATGGATTATTATAAAGTTACTTCATAATTTAAAGTTGAGGGTCGGAGGGGACATTAAAATGTACTTTGGTGCCTAAGTGATAATTTAAAGTCATTTTAGAAGGCTACAAAAGTGCAAATAGTTTCCTTATGAGCAGACCCCTTGGCCTAGTTGCACAACGTTGTTTTAAAAGAGGGGCCATGTATTTTAAATGGATGCCTAGAAAAGAGGTTTATTTATCATTTTTAAAGGCTAATGTTATGCCTCATAAGGTGGGACGCCTAGTTTGGGCTAAAAGTCAATTTTAAATTAAAAATCAAAAGTGGAATTTTGGAGGCAAAAAGTTGGACGCCTCTCTTGGGGTAATTTCATGACATTTCATAAAGCGAAATGAGAGGGAGGGGGGGATGCATCCCCATGGAACACTGATTAGAAATGATGGGCACTCTTGTTTTAAGTCATGTATCCTTGATTGCTCTCAATGATGCCTCTACAAAAGCTTTCTCCTTGGTTGATAAGGTGGCGTGCACCTTTTCATATCTAGTTTTGATGTAATTAGCAGGTGCATAGGCAATTGTTGTCACCGTATCTTGCTAATATGGCGATCTAACAAGGTTGAAAGAAAGCCCATTGCCACAAATGCAACAAGCAAGGCTCTCATTTGCAATCTCGCTCACCTCATTTTTGAAGGACATTTTTTAATGGGCCTCTTTGATGGGAAAGAAGTATTCTCTTCTTAGGAAGATGGTAGTGGCATGAAAGGATGTAGATCGGCTGGTTGTGTTAAGCCACTAGGAGGTTTCTGCGATCCTTTCTTGGAAAGAGCATGTAATCTCTCCTTTCCTTTGCCATGTTGGCATTTTATTGTTCTTTGATATATTCCATTAAAGGATGTAGACCAGCTGGTTGTGTTAAGCCACTAGGAGGTTTCTGTGATCCTTTCTTGGAAAGAGCATGTAATCTCTCCTTTGCTTTGCCATGTTGGCATTTTATTGTTCTTTGATATATTCCATTATATGTTGCTTTGACAAACCTTTTGTATTTGGCGCCATACAAGCTTATATTCTTAATCTGGTAATAGCACATAGACGAGCTTTCACTTGACTATATGAGCTAGAGCTCATTCCCACATTGGCTACAATGCCAATGATAACCTCCACCACCAAAAATTTGTTCAATCATGGTTATATGTCACTGTAGAGGAGGGGGATTGGCTACTCCGGGACTCCAGTTCACGGGAGAGTCCTAAGCAACAGGTTGCCTTGATCTACCTCAAGCTTTGCTAAGTCATTCGAAAAGGTTAAGTTGCCGAGGTCGAAAAGGAAGAGCAATCTAATTGCTACTATCCTACTGCTAACCCGAATGTTTCAGAGGGTCATCCAGAGTCCGACCTGCTACTTAGACAACTCTCAGCTTGAGGATGGCAGTGCAGGATACAGACTCTAGTGCAGCGCACTGGTGTCTCAATGGTGCATTGACATCCATGCGGACAAAGAGTCTAAGAAACAAATTAAAGCACTAAAAATCTAACAACTTGACTAGTAGATGTTTATGCTATGACATAATATAGAAAAAGTACAAAAACAAAGTACAACAAGAAGAATACTTTAACTAACTATGCTCAAATTGACAAAGGAAGTGAGAAAGCGGTACCAAACTCCTTGCAATGTGATTCTTCGAACAACTCCAACTGAAAAGCATCTACACACACAAGACCAAGGAAAATGTTGGGGTTGTTTTTAGAGGACTGCCTCAGTCAGTTCCTCGCTTTGGTGTTTCCACCTCCACGGGCAGCCAAATAGCAACGATGTAGAAAGATGATAAAGAAATGTATGGAAATGGAAGTGCCAAGCAATAACACAAACAACAATATGCTACTACATAAATACAATGATGCAAAAGCAATGGATAATGGAGGATGTCACCTTCACAGTTACGTACTCTCAAGGCAAGTAGAGGAAGGAGCGAGCTTGCAAGTTCTCCAACAACGCTGTCGCAACGAACACAGTGGAGGAGCCAAGAAACCAGTAGCTTGCAGCTATAATGGAGTGGTGGTGAAGCTTGAAAGTGTGAGAGTTGATCAAGAAAGCATCAAGAATTCAATCAAGTGTGTAAGAATGGTGAAGAAGTTGAGTGGAATGGAGAATTAGGCAATTTGAATAGAAAGGAGGCAAACGAGTTGTTTTGCGTCAGTCAAGGGAGTAGGAAGCGTTACAGTTTGTGTCCAATGAAGAAACGTAATGCCTTTGCAAATTCCAGAGGCAGGAATCTTGTCAGGACGACAGCACGACACACAGACGTCCGCGCATCTCTAAGAAGATTCCTCCATTGACACGAAAACAGGCTGCCAGGTGGACAGTGAAAGGTAGCGGATGTGGAAATTGCATCATCGGGTTTCATTTTCTATGGTGAGGGGTATGTCAATGGGGAATTTGCTTAGGGGTGCGAATTCACTCCATTATAGTCACTAAAGAGGTGACACGACAACAAATTTAAATAATCTCTCTACATGTGGGGCAATTGAACTAGAACTACTAGCCATTTTGTATGAATATAACAAAACATAAAAACATTACAAATTTATAATCTTGCGATTTAAAAAATGTAAAAAATTGCATTATAACCCTTGTATTATGTATGAAATGTTAAAACGTTTGAAATTATATTCAAAACATTTAATTTTTTTTGAAATATCTTGACGAATTTTTTCAGAACTTGAAAAAAATTACAAGATTCACTCACCTTTGATAGATAAATCTTCCCTGTGCAACTCTTTCTCTCTTGTTGATGTAGGTCTCTCTCTTTCGTAGCTTTCATCTTCAAAGAAAAATGCAACAACCTTAAAAAATCAACAATGGTAGCTTGAAGGATTTTTTTTTGTTTTACTCACTTGTGTTTGTGAAGTGAGGCAAATGAGGTTAAAGGTCCTCTCCTTAGGGTGAAATTAGGTGTTGAGGCACTTTTTTGTTTTTCAAAATTATTGAAAAAATGTTTTTTTTCGAGTGGTTGCCGTGGGTATGCTTGAGCTTGTCCATGACCAGCCTTGGTTCACTTAGTGTCTACCTTGAATGCTTGAGGTAGGCCCCAAGAAAACCCTAGGTTGTCTTGGCCCAAATTGGACCCATACGTGTTATGGGACTTTTTCTACAAAGTGAAAGAAAGTTATTTTTCCATGAAATAACCTTTTAAAATTAAAAGGGAGATAACAAAATAAAGGATAAAATGAGCATTAGTAAAGAGTATTTGTATAAAATAGTTTAAAAGGTGAGGAATAATTATATTTATTTAAATAATTATTAAATGGCAACCTTTGTGAAAGGGTGTGATGGTTTGAAAACAACCCCTTAGGCTTATATAAAGCATTTATGTGAGACTTGGAAGGGGGATGGAGATTACTCAAGGAAGAAGAAGTCAGTTTGGTGGGCTATGGGCACATGGAGTCTGTCCAACTTGGGGTATGGAGTACACTTGGGATTGTCTTGGCTAGGGCTTTGTTGAGTGATTACTCTGGAGCATATTGAGTAATCAGTTTGGAGCATGGTGATTTGTCCATGTTGAGTGATTACTCTGGAGCATGTAGTGTTTTGAATAAGAACTGTTCCTCTTGGAGTGTGCCATCGTTATGGGGCCAAAACCACCGAATCTTCCTAGGTTGAGAGTGATATTTCCAAGTGATTTGATTTAGATAAGTATCAAACTTATTATGATTCAAAGATCTATTTAGAATTATAAATAAATTGGATGGAGTTAAAATTAATTAAATTCTCTAAAGATTTTATTTGTTTCCTTTCGATAATATTCATATTGTTGGATGTCATTTTACATATTAATGTTTATGATCATAATATGCTTAAGTCTTAAGCTAGTTAATATTGATAAACAAACATTTTTGTGCATTTGTATTTAAATTACAGGTATAGTTTATAATGATAATAACATTAACAAATCTGCTGCCATATAAAATTAACTCTGATATATTAAATCTATCCAATTTTATACTCAAGAGAAAAGTAGCATTATGGGACTTGGTAGGGGGGTGGTGGTCTTTTCTCAAACCTAAGTATTTTTTAAACTGTCAAGTAATTGTTTTTGGTCTGCCAAGTTTGAGTATGCAAATATGTGTTTAATAATCTTTATACCCAAACCCACCATACCAGGGACGCATAGTGAAACCCTGGCCTGTCCTGGCCCCGTACTCCAACTTGAACCAAACCCAGTCAAATTGTGGGTCATTTCTGCTGAACCTGGCTTCATACTAAATTAAGGATTTCAAATAAACATGCATCATTAGTAAAACTGTAACTTAATAAGCTAACAGACAGATCACCATTAAAATCAAAAACTATATAATTTTCATTACATATTAAACTTCTCGTTCAATGTTCTGCTTATCAATCTAAATTCTGGAGACCACATTATTCTTATTAACTATAATTAAAATTAAGTGTAGCTAAACACAAGGCATAACACTTTATTTGTTCCATTGTGTTCCCTATATTTACATTCTTCTTGCCAATCAGAGTGGAGCAAAGTTTTCATATCTACAGTAATATGGGTAACCTATTTCACAGCATGGATGTCTACACATAAGAAGATGACTTACAAATGAAAAAATAAGATAAAATGTGTTTGTTTGATATTGAAATAGACCCAAATCTACATTTGCCTAATTTTTAGCCTGAACCTTAAGTTTGACATTTTATCATAATGATTGCAGTAATGCAATGTGCGTTGTCATAAGCTGTGGGCTCCTCTTCTAAACCAAAGGAGAAGAGAAAGGAAATAAAATTTTGCAAGTAGTCAATAAGTTTAATCTTGTATATTATAATTATACCTTGTGCTTGTTGCTAATAAATTGATTTTGTTCCCTCATAAGCTGAAGCTTAGATTGAAATCGTTATCAAATATCTTTGCTAACCTTCAGAATGGATAACTATTAGAAGTTTTGGTAGATAACTAATAGAAGTTTTCTTTCTTCAGTATTATGGTAAAATTAATTGTTATAATGTTTTAGTATTTGAGGTGTAATGCTTTTTCTCTGTTTCATGGGTTGTAACTGGCAAGGGGTAACCATTCTGTTGGGCTAGCTACAATGCTGTGTTAAGAAAACTGTTCTTTATTTCCTTTCTTTCAGGGTACAAATTTTTTCCCAGTTCATGGCAATTTTTGGTAACTGCTATGCATCTACCCTTGAGTCTTACTAACAAGTTAGTACTAAATAACTGGGGGATTATTTTACCTGTATATCTAGATTTTTGTAGGGAGCTTATATCCAGCCAGAGTGATAGATTTTCAAAGTTGTTCATTGTAGCCCCTGCCAATGTTATTCAAGAAAGCTCTTTTGTTGCTTTATCATCCTGTTAGCATTGTTTTTATGCATATGTGATCAGTTCTTTTGCATATGCTAATTTGCCTTTGTTTTTGCATTTAGATTCAAGATGTTCGCACATAAGCTTGAGCGAAATTTGTTTTTGTATTTATTTATTCCGAAAGAAACAATTTGATTTGGATGATTGTTTTCTCTTAGCAGAGATGGTTCTGTATGTGGATATGGCATACGTATTGCTTCTTCAAGTAAAGGTTCAGATTCATGGGTAGATGATCCCATCACTCGCCACATTATTAGCCTTCAAATTGACAGAAATGTAGAAGATGCTCATCAATTTCTGTTGTGGCCTCTAGTTTTGCATATCAAGGGGCAATATCGTATTTTGGTTCTTCCATTAGTGGAACCTTTTCACTTGATGGCATATGTAAGAATATGTCAAAGGACTGACTGTGGAAATCCCAATGAAGTGAAAGAAAATTGTTTACCAAGTGAAAGTCTATCATCTCTTCTACTCAATCTTCCATGCATCACAGGGTATGGTGAGTTCCAACACACACCTTTGTTATAGCTTTTGATTACTAGTATAGAAGCACTAGTGGACTTATCAGGTTTTCTGTTATAATAGTTTTAATGGCGCCAGTTCTATTTCATTTAAACACTGCTAATTCTTGGTTCTACTTCTAAAGACTTGTTGAGTCAGAATTGAAATTTTTAGTTTTATCTGCTTCACAGATAAATTACATTACAAGTGGTTATTTTTATTTTCATTTTCTGCCTTTAATTTTATTTTGCTCCTATTTCACTTTCATGACATGGATATCCTAGTGATTTGATTGTAGAACTGCGAGGTAAGTTGCAGCGGTCACTTTGGAATTTGCTGGAATTCATATTTTCAATTCAGTGGTAAAATAAGTAACTAAAAGGTGACATAAAACTTAATCTAGGCTTGCAAATGGTTGAATTGAATTACAATTGGATAATATAGTAAGTTACTGCTTCGGTTTCAGGTTCGGGTTCGGGTTCGGGTTCGAGGGTTTGGTTCATGGGTTCGGGCAAATTAATTTTTGGGGTTGGGTTCGTTAATACAAAAACATATAAAAATCAGAAATATATACATATTTGCAGCAGTAATTAAGTTCAAAATACACCACCATATTAATAGTCAAATAACATAGCAAAAATACACCACCACTTTCATAGTCAAATATTTAAATATTAGTGATACTCAAATGTCATGATATAAAATTATAAATTAAAGTTCAAACATAAAAATTTCAAGTGTTTACAATCAGCCATTATTGACCATTGATCAATCATATGGGTCATCAAAAAGTTCCTCATCAACATCCATATTAGATGCTACATTTTGTGTAGAGTCACAAATAACGTCAGTGGCACTCACTCAAGCATTGGCACTAGCACTCTCATGCTTAGTAGCTGCCTCAGGCTCATAGTCATCATCAATATCAAGTGCAGCTAAGTGACTTGTGGAAGCATCCAAGTCAAGATGCTCTGGCTCAATATCCCACCTCCTTGAGTCTCCTTCTTTGTAGGAACTTTGTTTGTGTGTAATTAGGCGCAAGTTTGAATGCACATACACCAAGTCCTCTGCTTTTTTTGAATGTAGCCTATTGTGCTTTATTGAGTGGATGAAGGAGTATGTGCTCCAATTCCTCTCAAAAGAAGATGAACTAGCAACCTATTAAGACCAAATTAAATTGTTAACTTAAGAGTTACAAAATTTAACTAAATAAAATATAAATTAAAATTAAAATTACAAAATATAAAACTTAAATTTAAAAGATAAAAGATTTTGACTATAAAATTTTGTTGTACCCAAAATAATTTTTTTGCTTCAATAAGGCATTTTGATAAAAATGGTCTAAATCTTGTAAAATTGTCGTTAAAAGTCGATTTTAGGTCAAACGAAGCATGGGCTTTTTGTGGGTTTATGTCAAGGAGGATACTTGCAAATTTTGGAAATGTTGAAAATTAGGGTTTCAGGCCCCTGTTTTTAGGAAAACCCTAAAAAATAGGACCTTTCCAAAAATGACTCAAAATGATTTTGATAGGTTAATTTGACTTCACAATCACATTGGTCACGTTAGAATCACAAAAGAGTCAGTTATGCTTTGGTGGGTCTATTTCACTTTTTCAGCAGAAAAGATAGGACCTCCGAGGTCATCAATGGCAAATGACCAGTACTAGGTATCAAGATCTAAGCTTCAAACGTTGCACAAATGAGTCTATGGCGAAAGATGCTCGAAAAGATGCTTTGTGACGGAGGGGAACTTTAAAAAGTTGAAAAATGCAAAAAAAAAAGTCTAGAATGTTGGAAGCTTTGCAGATCACGCACGTGCAATGGTGGACGTAGTCAACACATCAACAACGACGATGACACAATCGACAAACATGTGAATGACTGGTGTTGGTGTTGCATGCAAATGACAAGTGCGGGCGGAAGATGGTGATCGCGGTCAATGTAGTCGACGATACGGTGAACATGCGGCGCGGGGAGGTCAAAATCATCAAGAAATGACTCAACTCTGGAGCCAAAATGCAACCCTGCTAGCCAGGGGTGCCCATGAATTCAAGAGGCCAACTGCAATTGTTAAGAATTGCAAAACCGGTCGTCCTCTTTAGAATTCTGCTAGCTTTCCAACGAATCGTCAAGCAAGTTCACCAGATTCATCAAACACTGGCAAACGAAGGCAGAAGCAAAAGATGTTGAAAGTCAAGAGTCATCAAAACGACAGTTCATCAAAGGAAATTGCACCCTTGTAGGCCAGGCGTGCCCAAAAAAGAAAGCAATTAGATGTCAGTCTTTGGATTGGCAATCTCTAGATGATCTTTCCGGATTCAGCCTAGCTTTGCAACGAATTTGCTCGCCAACTCAAAGAACATATCAAACAACAGTAGCTGTTGATCAAACAAGCATGCAAAATAGAGGATAAATTGATGAACATCAAAGCAATTGCACCTTTGTAGGCTAGGGGCACCCAACATTTTGAGCAATCTTTTGTGGTTTTTAGCAGCTGTCTTCTCCAAAACATCTTCTTAGCATCCTTCCAGCTTCGCGATGAATCCATTTGCCAGTCCATGGGATCTGTCAAATGCTCATAAATGAAGATCAAGCGTAAAACGCTGGAGGCGAGGGCAAATTGAAAGACGTGAAGAATTGGCAAAGTACAAAGGAAAATGCACCCTTCTAGAAAAAGGCACCCAACTTTCTGGAGCTCTAGATACAACTTTTAGGCTTTGCAACTTCCAAGAAGACCTCTTTAGAGTTGATCAGTATTTGCGATGAAACTGTCAGCATGAACATCGGAGCAGTCAAACTCCTGGCAACGAGGGTTGAACTGGAGCATTTCTTCAAGGGTTATGAAGTGCAAATTGTCTCAAAAGCACAAAGGCGCCCTTACAGGTCAAGGGCGCCCAAGGATTTGGACCTCCTAAATCAATTTTTCAGAACTTGCACATACAGTCATCCTTTCTAAAATTCTTCCAGCTTCACGATGGATTCAACATCCAGTTCGCAGGAATTGTCAATCACCGACAGTTGCAGATTGAAGCATGGAGGGTCAAATTAAAGAAATTGAAAAGCATCCAAGAAATTGACTAAGTCTGGCGAGGAAAAGCACCCTTCTAGGAAAAGGCGCCCAAGAATTCAAGCCACTAGATTTAGTTTTCAAGGTTGGCAACCTCCATTAACATCTCTTTAGAGTTGATCGAACTCCGCAGTGAATTTGTTAGCTAGGCTTCACAATCAATCAGGCGACCAAAATTCAGGATCGAATGGAGGCTGTCTATCAAGTAGAAGTTGAAAATATTACACTGGCAAGGTGGTGTCCAAAGTCAACTCCCAGTTGCAAATTTTGAAGACTTTCTCAAGCCTAGGCATCCCAAAATTGGTGGAGAGTCTTTTAGTTAACTTCCAATCACACAAATTGACTCCTCAATCATGAATTAGACGCCCTAACTAATGCTTCAACCTCAAATTGATATATATCAAGCATCTAGGCATCATAGTTCATTATTCTTTACAGGTTGAAGAGCTCAAACACAAATATTTTCTCTCCAACGCCATTTGAAGGATCTAATGGAAGCCATTCTCAGTGTTCTTCATATTTCCAGGTTCAAGTTGCACAGAGGGACGTTCGTGTGCATTTCTCACAGCTAGAGTGTTCGTAGTCAAACTTCGCGGTTTCATCATGCAACACTCATCCATTGAGAAAAAATCAAGAAAAGCGTCAGAAGCGTAAACCTGCAGGAGAAATAGAGGTCGTCGCTCCAGATACAGAGCTGCCAAAGTTATCAATCAATGAATTGCCGATTGAAGTTTGCAAATATTTCTAGGATTGCTCAAGTTTTTGACAAGCAGTAAACTGACAGTTGAGGCATGTGATGATCTCTAGATGATGAGGCAGTTAACAACTTCTTGGGGGAGTTAATTACTCAAATTGCTGAAGTGTGAACTACTAGTTGGGACGTCCTACCTTTCCAAAGATAACATTTAAGACAAGTAGTTAACTTGATGCCTTTTCCAAGTTAATTCACTGTCCCACCTTTTATGCATGTCTATTTTTGGAGACACCTTTTGTACAGTGGAGTTCTATTTAGTTTAGAATCAGTTAATTGAAGTAGTCTTTCCAGTTAACTGTTAGGTTGCATTTGATTAGACATAGGAATAAATCTTGCTGATTTGCAAGAACTGAATGTTAACTCAAGGAGACTTTAGGGTTCCCTACTCCTTCGAATTTCTATAAATAAGAGCAACCTTTGCTCATTATTTTTTAACTTTACTTCACGGTAGGAAAACACCGAGCTCGAAAGCTTGCGACTTTTTTCACTTAGTATATGTTCTTGAATCATACTTGTTATAGAAAAACTCCGAGCTGTTTTCTTGCGTTCTTGTTGTTCATGTACTTGTGTTCGATATTTGTTCAAGTGTATTTTGGTTGATCGTAATGTTGGATGATTGTCCTTTTTCATACAATTTTCTGTCCCAAAAAGTGTAATCTTTGATTGAGTTTGAGATAATAAATCAGGAGAGCAATGAGCCTTTGATCCAAAATTCTCAAGATCTTTCATATTTGTTGTTGTTTCTTATAAGCTTTATTTCGGCCTACACCTCGAAAAGAGCACCTTGCCTTCAAGGGAATCTAGAGATCTAGCTTACTGTTTGATGTTGTTTCTGATAACCTTTATTTCAGCCTACACCTCGGAAAGAGCACCTCACCTCCAAGGGAATCTTGAGATATAGTTTATCGTTTAATGTTTACTTGCATAAACTTTATTTCAGCATAAATCTGAAAGAGAAATGAACCTTCGGATGTATTTTGAGAGACGGTTTGTCTAAGTGATCCAACCATTCCCAATTGCTCCTAAATCCTCTCGCTCTGAATTACTTGAGGAGATAGGATAGTTATAAAATAGGCCTAGTTGTAGTCGAGATTTGTGAAACTAGAGAAAACCTCAGTTGCAACGCATAGAGTTTTATAAACCTTGTGCTCTTAGTTGAGTAAAAAGATAGGAACTTAGTTTACATTTCTTTCTATGCATCAACAACAAAAGAGGGAGCTTCCCCTCCTAATTTGAAGAGCAGTTTATCTGTGCATAGCTGTTCGTTTCCAATACGCACTCCAGAGGTGCGATTTGAAACGCCAACAAACTTACTTGGCATAAATTTTTTATTGCAAGAAGTTGGAGGTGCATGTCTTCTTGGCCATGGAAGTACCACCAACTATGAGCATCCACCCTGTACTTGTCTCGAAGAGCATCAAGACCACAATCACTGGAGCATGCAAAACCCATGAACTCAACCCTCACTAGATCACGTTGGTCACGATCATTGAAGAGTCTATGAAGTGTTGCCTTGTACCCTTGAGCCACTTCAGCATCTCTATACGGAGCAATTCTTGATGAAACAAAAAGTATCTCAGCACTATAGTATTTGGGACTCAATGCAAAAGCGAGAAGATGCAACAAAGTGGTCATTTTGTTCCATCTCTCTACAATGATTTGATGTAGCTCTTTGAAGAACTTTTCTTCAGGATCTTCCTCTTTTGCATTGATGATGGTTTTCATCTTCTCAATCATTGAGTCGATGCCATCATATACTTCGCCCAAACAAGGTCTATCCATGTCAGTGTAACAGATCATGCTCAATATGGGCTTAATGAAACTGAGGAGATACTCAGCACGATCCCACCAACTGTCATCTAGGATCATTTGCTTAGCCTTATTTGCCCTTTCAGTGCTAGATTGCCTCCATACAAACCAATTAGGGCTGATGACCATATTAGAGAGTGCCTCACGAACCTTCATAAGTCGTCTTAGCACAATTGTGTTGGAGGCAAAATAGGTCTCAACAACTTGTTTGAAAATCAAAATAAAATATAATTTAAATTTACAAAATCAAAATTTAAAATTAAAAGAAAATTAAAAATTAAAATAAAATTAAAAATATTGAGAATTAACTTACCTTCAACAACTCCAATTTTGAAAATTGTCTAAATATGCCTTGTGTCATATGGTGGTTGGTGACACACATTTTGGATGTCTTTGGCCTCAGCATACACCTGTTTGATCCACTCAATTTTGGTTCCAATTTTTTGTAGTATTAGATTGAGGGAGTGGACAACACAAGGTGTCCAAAAAATGTGTGAATACTTCTCAATCAATAACCCAACAACCCTACAATTTTTTGCATTGTTAGTTACAACTTGCACAACATTTTGATGGCCAACTTCTTCAATAGCTTGACAAAGCATGTTAGCAATAAATGGACCATCCTTCACCTATACTTCACAATCCATTGCTCTCAAAAACATTGCCCCTTTAGGAGACATTGCAATAACATTGATCAATGGGCGATTTTTTGCATCTTTCCATCCATCAAAAACGATGGTCACCCCTATTTCGATCCACGAATCCCTTATGGGCTTCAAAGAGTCCGCTACATGTTTCACCTCTTTATCTAATAAGGTGCAACACACCTTCTTAAAACCTGGGCCCTTATACTCCTTTGGAGCCTCATTCATAGATTTCACCATTTTTTGCCAATATGGTGAATGAACAACGTTGAATGCCAATCCATTAGCATAGACACATCTTGCTATGTCTTGATCAAAAATCTCTCTTGCCTCATTTTGAAATGAAGTTTCCAACGGTCCCTTAGATCTTTTATTTGTAGAGGGCATGTTTGCTCTTGAGGGATGGACATAAATGGATGGCTATTTGTAGGTGGAAACTGAGAAGGTGGTGTAGGGGGCTCTTCATCACTCAAGATCCTTTTTTTTAACAAAGGATGACTTGTTTTAAGATTGATTGCTTTTTGGTCTACTTTTTCTTGCTCAGCAATATAGCCCAATACTATATCATCTGGAATGCCTTGCCTATTTTCACTTGGACAAACTTTGATGCCTAGTCCAGGGATCCTACACAAGTGCCCTTTCACTCAACTGTATGAGCTCAAATATCTAACATGGCAATGACTACAAATCCAAACATATGCTCCGCCACTTGGAAGTTGTTGAACCATTTCAACTTATTTCCAAAGGGGAGAGTTTGGGTATGTTTTGAAACGAGATTGGTTTGAGCTTAAGGAGGTAGAACTGGATGCCATTGTAATACCTAAGGCACAACACATTGAAATTTTGGTACTCAATTCATTTCAAAAAATTGAACATGTGTTATAGACGCTTAGAAGAAGGAAAACAAAACAAAAACTTAAAAACAAAACAAAAGAGTTCATTTGTTAAAATAAAATTAAAAAAAAACCGAAAAACTTAAACAAACGTACCTCTTTTGAAGAAATCTTGCTGTACGATCTTCTTGGAAATGAACGGACACTTGCAATTGCTTACGAATAGCACAACAACCAGCTTCGAACAATCAACGATCAACCTTCAAGTCTATTCAAGCTTGTGCAAGCAGGAGAGAAAGTTTAGCAATGGAGGCAAAACAACTTGTTTTTCATTCACAAATTGTTAAATGAGTATGTTTTTACCTATTTGATGTGTTAGGAGGCAAATATTAGGGTTGGGAGGAATATTTTAGTCTTTCAAAGTCAACAAAAAGTAAAAAAATTAATAAAAAAATGCAAAACAAGTTGAAAAAGTGCAGCCTAGGCATGACACATGTTGCGTTTTGTCTGGGTTTGAACCTGGTTCGACAAGATCAAACCCACAGGCTGTGAGCCACCTTGTTCGGACCAATATTGTACCCATATTGTACCTTGAACCAGGTCCGTTTCAGACCAGAACCAGGTGCCTAAATGCAGCGAACTATAGTGAATGAATTCCATTCTCAAGTGTGTGGGCCAATTTGGAAAAGGGTTTGTCAAGACATGGAGCCAAGAACTATAGTGTGTAAAATAAAAAATAACATGTTTTAATTAGAATTCATTTTCTTTGAGCATAAAGTGTAGTGGCATCAAATGATTTGGAAAATGGCTTATGATATGCCCTGTGACTAGAAATAAAATTATCTAAAGTAAGCATTTATGCTAGTACCTGAAGGCCACACAATCTATTGGGGAGGGGGGGTGAATCAGTAGATCAAATCTATTTAAAACTCTTAACTCAAATGCACATATTAGAATTGAAACCGGAATCAAAGCAGAAACTAATGAACATGGAACAACATAAGTAGAAACATCTACACATGAGAACACCAGATATAAGTGGAAACCCAAGATGGGAAAAACCATGGTGAGAATAGCTGCTTGGATCTACTGTCCAAATCCACCCTCACAAAGCAGAAATATACAAGTGAATTTTACAATATCAAGTAGGCACCAACCTACCGGAGACACCAATCCCCTATTGTGTTTGTAAGCACCAAACTATTGGAGACACCAATCCCCAATTGAATCAGTATAACAGGTAGAACACCAGTCCTATCAGATTACAAATATAAAGCTTGTGGATCTTCAATTGTATCCTAAGACACCTCATACACTTCTTTACTAGCTGCAAATACTCTTCCACACTTCTAATGATCTTCTAATAATGGCACATACTTTGAAATGCAACTCACATTGAATAACTCTAGCTTCAAGATCGTCTCCTTGTATTTTCACTTCTATGCTTGATCCAATTCAATTCAATTCACTTTGTGTATCCATCAAATTGATGAATATATACATGACATTACATTAACACATCTTCTATGTCAGCCAGAGGTCCGCAAATAACTAGGATGACATAAGGTGGACCTAAAATCAAATTTCATGAAACGTGTAACAGGTTGGTCCAAAAACAAATTTTGTTGCCACCAAAAAAACATGATGTTGTGCGCTACCACAGGAACCTCAAGCAGGCCCTATCTTAACACCACACACAAGATTTGAATTCTGCATGCAACTAGCCATTACCGCACAAGCCTTGAACTCCAACTGGTTGACAAACAGACACAAAGAACCTTCTGTCACTTCAAACTTTTTGCATGCTGAACATGTCCTCCGGAAACTCAGGAATATGATAGAACTAGTGTAGAAATACTCTCCTCTGAAACCATAGAGCAAAACTGCTAGAGAAATCTCTCTGCCCCGAAAACTGAGCTGAAACATTCCGGTACAAACTTCCGGACCGCTACTGTCATATTGAATAGATGAATGCATGATATTGCAAGCATACAGTAGTCACACACACTTTTGGAACTATAACTAGTAACATATATTTCTGCAAATCTCTGCAACACAAAATGATAAGTCGAAGGGAATATAATGATAATTCAAGTACTCCTTGACAACCTTTGACAACCTTTGACAACCTTTGACATCAATGACAACTTATGTTCAACAGTACCAACCTTATTTTTTTCTCATTAGATTAGATAATAATTTTATGTAGTTGTCTGATAGCTTGTAAATGCTCATGTGACTGATTTGTTTGAATATATTGTTTGTCAGACATGCTTACTGAAAATACATCTTATCAAAATCAGTCAGCCTTACCTATTTCTGTTTGGAAGAAATTCAGGACTCAAAAGGTAAAGAAGAAATAAAATTTATTCATTTCTTAGGTTCCAAAAGTTTGTCAATGAGTGATAAGGAATTTGTTGGATCAAGCTAAATGCTGTCATTGATACATGGGCAACTTTGGAAGGTCATATTATTGAGATAAACTTTGATGGTGCCTTCAAAGTGAGCACAGGTTTAACAGGACCAGGTGCTGTTTTTTTGAGATTGTCCTGAATTGCTCTAGTACTAACTTTGCTGAACTGTGAGCTCTTTGGCAGGGTCAGGTCATTGCTAAATAAAAATATTGGATGAATCTCAGAATAGAAGGGTAGTATCAGATTATCATCGATTCAGCCAAAAAATTGATAAAATCACGGAGAGCTGCTCTATAGCTCATGATCTCAACTCAGATCCTACAGTCATGTGAGGAGGGGGGAATTTGTTGCTGATTACCTATCAAAGCAAGGTGTCCTTTTTAATAACTCCCACAATCCCTGTATAACTATCGAGAGCTCTCCATCAAAAGGAAATTTTTTGTAAGCCTATGTGCTAAAGATAGACCACCCCCTCGTACTTCTCATGATTTCTATATATTTGAAAAGACAAATTGACATGATTTCATGGCACCCAACTTACTTCACATTGACTTGTTATTATCTCATCGTCAGTGCATTTGAGCTGACTTGGAATATATTAAATTATGCAGAAGACAAAGAGATTCATTTGAAACTAAGAGAATCGAGCTGTTTGGGAAAATCTTGAAGTTTTCAAATCTGGAAAGGAGGTTCTCTCTGTATTACAAACTTCTTCAATGGCATCTGTTGGTGCTAATCATTACCCCTCTATGGAAATAGTCAGAATTGAAAATGATGACTCTTGCATATCTTTGCTTTGAAATGCCAGAGGTGACAGGTCAGTTTTAGTGCCGAGTAGCAGATAAAAGACCCAATATAGGAGCTGTCAGATGCAGGAATATTTTCCTCTTATAGGAAAATGCTGATGATCGCTTTGGGGCTTCGCTTAAAGATGCCAAATTGGAAAAGATGGTGGATGAGGGTGGGTGTGTCAATGAATTTACAAGGATGACAAATTGGTCTTGGTGGAGTAGTGCATGTGATGCCATCAAACTGAAAATAATAGATCATAGAAGTAGAACTGTACAAAAATTGCAAATAACACAAATAGATAGAACCACTCTTTATTCATGTGAGTAGAATATATTCTTTTATGCAGGGAGATGTAGTTATATAGTGATGTCAGCTGAGAATTGTGTTGGTTGGACCATAGATTACATACTCTCCGATTACTCTCCGAGTAGCCGAGTAATCTCCAAAAAATTTGCATGCCGAGTAATTTCTGCTTTTACTCTCAGGCAGTATGCAGATGGATTTTCTCCCATCAAATTATTGAGTAATCGCCAGTAGCTCGCAAGAAACCCACAAACTTGGCAAGTTTGTCTGTGTACAAATATGTTTGTGTGTGTATATGCATGCAAACTTGGCATCCTGTGTATGTTTATAGATATGTATGTGTGCACAGTGCAGTCCTGAGTATACGCATACATAAATATCCACACTTGCCGAGTATTTGCCGAGTATTTCCCGAGTTTTTCCCGAGCCAAAATTTTTGGGCTTGCTGAGTACTCTCCGATTCCGAGTATGTAAACTATGGGTTGGACCAAAGTTGTCTCATATCAACTGATACATAAGAATATATAACAAACCGCACTACCCAACCGATCCATGTAAGACGGCCATGACCAGTTCTATTACAAAAATAATATAGTGATGATTACAAAATACATATTATGATTTGTTAACCATATCTATCCCCCTTTTTTCTGTTAAGGCAGTGTTTCTGCTGACTCTATTGCAACTCAAGAATGAAACTGTGAGAAAGAAGGGAATGGAGAAGATGTCTTTGATGCAGGAGTGGCTGATGATGGAGAAGGTACAACTGCTGCATTTTATGATTTGATTGTTCCTTCCCTTGACTATTGACCTTTTGGATATTGTCTTCATCTTCCCAATGAGTTCTCAATGGGAAATAACAAACTAGTCTTGTCTTGCCTTGGCCTCTGCAAACTCCAAGTTTAATATCAGTGCAAAATTGTGGAAGCTTGCCTCAATAGTGCTTTTACTCAAAAACTTCAAAAGTCTGGCTCGCTGGTTTTTGTTTATCATGATGGTCTTCTAGAACTGTTGCTTCTATATGTTGAATAAAATGAGAAACCCTTGTATTCTGAAAACTTTCGGAGTCCCTTCCCTGCTGATTATAATCTGAATTAATTGTAGGTTGAAACTCGTTAGAAAAATCCTGCCTGGGCTGATTTGGGCTGATTGTTATAGATAATTATTTGCCTATGCCCTGGATGGAATTTATTGAAGTTCTGTGCACTATTAATTTGAGCTTCGATAACTGTGCAATTACTCTACTGTTTTTCAATTTTTTTTGAAGGCTATACTATAACGTTATACTTCTCTAGTTGAATTATTTTCTTCAATAATTTTTGGTTTATTTGCTCAGCTTCTTTCCAGAAATTTATAAAAGATTCCTGCCCATTCAATAACCATCTTTGTTTTTGCTTCTATATGCCGAAAAGATAAGAAACCCTTGTATCCTGGAAACTTTGAGACCCTTCCCTGATGAAATTAATCTGAATTAATTATAGGCTGAAATTCATTAGAAAAATCCTGCCTGGGCTGATTTGGGTTGATTTTTATAACTAATTGTTTGCCTCTGCCCTGTATGGAATTTATGGAAGTCCTCTGTACAATTGACTTGCGCTTAGGTAGCTGCTGCAACTACTTTAACTGTTTTACAATATTTTTTGAATGCTGAACTGTAACATTGTCTTTACCTAGTTGAATTTTTTTTCCAATATTTTTTGGTTTATTTTCCTTGCTTATTTCCAGAAATTTATAGAAGATTCCTGCCCATTCAATAAATATCTTTTCTTCTTCTTATGCCATGAGATGGCTTTGTGACTCTTACAACTTTTTTTTCAAAATAAAACCTATTTCCTCCCAAACTATTATATGTATTTTAATAATGTAGCAGCTGTACCCTTTGTAAATTCTTGAGACTTTACTTATCAAATTAAATAACTATTCTTTTTGCTCACTGTTTTTCTTTGCTTTAGTTCACAATGGCCTTAAACAACTGTCAAACAAATGCCCTCTAAGAATTTGTTAGCTTCTTGTTGTATAGCTCTGCCAAAACTGTTTTTGTTTTTGAGTCTCCATTTCTAGCACACTGTCCACTAATGTGTTTAATGGCAAGCACTGAAAGTCTATGTTCAATGCTGTGCCCACTTCACTACAAAAGCTGGAGTTGTTTTTAATTAGAATCCTCATAGAAAATTTGTTGAATAAAAAATACTACTTCCAATTCTTTTGTTTGCTTATTTTCACCTCATTTGAGGTATCCGATTGTAGGGAGGGGTTCAACGAGTGCTTAAAGGAGTTGCAAGCAGCATGACTGCTGCTTGGTTTGTACAAAACCATATGCCTGCACAGTTGTGTCATATCTTTGCAATGGTAAGTTTGGAACATACGTTTGAAGGAAGCCAATATTACAAAGAGGGGATTTGCTGTATAATTGGGTCATACAGTAGGGAGTGTGGGACAGACATTTGTGCAAGGTGGCTGGCCTTATTCCAATAGTTTTAACACTTTTTTGAGCACTGTACAAAACTATAGGCTTGCATAGTTCAGTCATATGTTTGCAAGGGTAATTTAAAATTTTGGGATGTATGTTTGAAGGCAGCATGCAATTTTGATAGCCTATGGTATTAGCAGAGGATGTGCTGTATCATTGGGTCATGGAAGTGGGGAATGTGTGAAAGGCAGTTGTACAACATGTGAGGCCTTATTCCAATAATTTTAATTGTTATTCCAATAAGAGTGTATTTTTAGTTTGTCAAATAAAAATGTTTGGGATCACACTCCATGGTCCATCATTAAAATGGTAAGAAAAATGATAAGAGGACTGGATGTTAGCTCTTTAATGCAGAAAGCAACACAATAAAAAAGGTTTGCAGAAAAATAAATGAATTGAGTGAGAAAAAATAACTTAAAATTAAAGAGAGCTAAAATATTAATAATATTCAAAACCATATAGAAGAGTAACATAAAAAGAAAAGCTAGATATGATGATAATAACAAAATCAAGAGGGGCAAAAGGTGAAGTGAAGTTTGAAGAAGTGAAGAGGAAGGGAATGAAGGTGGAAAAGGGGGTGGGATGTAGAAAAACACCATTAACACCTAACAACATAATGAGAACTAATGCTAGAGAAGAGGAAGGAATCGGAATTGTAGGATGAGGCAAGTGAGAAGAGAAGGGGAAGGGGAAGTGGGGGTGGAAAGAGGGACCAAGGGAAATAAGGATAAACAGTTAGGAAGGGGTCAGACACAGGATGAAAGGAGGGGGAAAGGCAAAGAAGATGGCAACTGGAGTTTTAAGAACAATACAAAAGAGAGGGAAGGCCTCAGAAACTAAAGAGGGGCGAAGAGTCCTCAGGGGCTGAAAACTAAACTGAAGACAACTGGAATCAGCAGTTTTAAGATTGTTTTTAAAAATACAGAGTTTTTTTGAGAAGCTTTATTGCTTTTATGAGTATTATAAAATAGTAATCCAATTTCACCCTTAACTTTGCCTTCACATATATCATTTCTATTTTCACTTTCATCCCCTCTTATTTGCTTCTATTTTCGCCACTTACAGTCACTTTTATTTTTGATTTGAAAATTTTCATGGGTCCTTTTTATAGGTTGACTTTCTCCATCAGATTTAATAATTTTATGTTTTGGATTTTCTTGCGTTATATCTAGAAAAGCACTCTAGTTTTATAATATTTTATTGGCTTAACTTGTATTTTAAACCCATCAATGTTTGTGCTCCCTTGAACCTTATTATTTTTCACCTCCTAGCTTGATCATGTTCATGGGCTCGATCTGAAGCCTATATAATTTTAGTTTAGTCCCATTCACTGCATCTTTGCATGTGTCCATCTAGATTCTCCAGTTGCATAGCCTTGTTAGCCATTCATGATTTCTAAGCGGTCCTAGCTAGAGGACTTCAATTTCTCTTGGCTTTATTTCCCATCCACATGCATTTTAATACAAATGTCCTTGGCTTAAAATTTAATCTACTTAGGTTCTTGTTATACCCATGCTCTCTCTGCCACTTGAACACAAGTGCTCTTGATTTGAAATTTGTGTGCCTAAGTGTTTATTATTGCTATGCTTCTTCTGCCTTGGCATGATGTTGGTTGCCCATTGTGCCATTAATTGCTGATTGATCACATTTATAGCCAGCTGTACTTCAGAAACAGTACATGCTTCAGGCGGTCGGACTTCACCTTCCATGCCAATTTGATGTTTTTCCTTAGTTCCCATGTTTACTCTCACAATAGTTGATTGCTTCATGTCTGGTACATTCTTGAACTTTTGCACTGGCTTTTCATCATTCTTCCCATTGCCTACTTTATATTTTGTATACTTTGGAGGGAACATTGTATGTGATATGGACTGTTCCGAAGAACTCACTGTCACTGCCTTCCCCTCCTTCTGTGTTGTTATTCTCTTGTCTTCAATCTATACAATCTCTAGATGACCACATTCAGGTTGAAAGGCCTTTTAATCCTCCATCTGCCAATGGAAGAGGACTCGTTATGAATTTGCTTCACCCATGGAGCATGGCTGCAACTACTACATTCATCTATCAGTAGGCTCTATTGTGACTCTATCTGGGTCATCATCATCTACATTGTCTGTGTCTGAAGAATTAGATGAGTCAATCTTCTCATTTAATGCTTGATTTTGAAGTTGATTACGTACCTCTGGTCTTTGTTCTCTAAATAGAGAAGGTTTTTCCTCCAATTACGATTGGTTGCTGTTAACTAACTATGACCAAACAATGCCTCATAGGCCGACTTCAATACGTAGATAACCACAAGGTTAAATATGAATATTTGGGATCCAATAACCTGTTATTCCATGAACACACCCAGGACTTTGATGCCATAGTAATCTGCACTGACAAATTGGTAGGTCAGGGATCAAATTCTTGGTTTCGCAAGATTCTGGCATGTTTTCTTAGGGAGAAATTTCATTTGATCTCTTCTTTGTTCTTGGGTTAGGGTACTGTGCTTTTATGGTTTGTGACTGCATAGTTGTCATGACTTTGTCCTTTGCAACATCAACCATGTGGAGATTCTCTCTTGAAGCTTGCTTAGGCAATTTGTATCATTGTGTTCATTTGGCCCACACCACTTACAAAGAAGTCTTGTATTTCTCTGGTTGGAGGGAAATCTCATGTGAATTGTCCTCATTTATTGTGCTTGCGAAACTGCACAATTGATAGTTTGAGAATTGTAGTGGATCTAATTGCTTTCACAATTACTTTTGTATCCTCTATTATTATCCCATTGGTTTTGGGGCTTTGGCAATATGGTGGGTTGTGTGGATGCTTTAGCTTGTGTAAAGAGTACTTAGGCACTCTTGTTCTGCAGATTATACTTATGCTTTCTTGTTCTATTATTTTTAATAGTGTCTTGCTACTTGGCAGATACCATAAAACATCCTCTTGGGGCAATTTTCTCTAGTATGCCCTTCAATCTTATGGTGGGAGTACCATAAGTCTTTGTTGCCTTTTTTCATGTCTTTTTTCAATTTCTTCATCATTCTCAACATGTCATTTTGAGGGACAGCATAGATGTGAGTTTATCTTGGTCACTTGTATTAGAGTTGTTGTTCTGCATTCTTGATCACACAGGTGTTTGTTCTTACTCTCAATTTCCATTGCACAGTTATAGGCATCGTCATATGCTGTTGGTGGGACCGCCTCCATCTTACTTTGCATAAAGGGTACTGACCTTTCGATGAATTGTTGCCGTTTGAACCTGTCAGCTGGTTCCTTTTCTAACATCTACAACAATTCCTTAAGCCTTATATTATAAGCATATAGAAATTCATGCCTACCTTGCTAGGTGTTGTATGTTTCTATGACAATATTGTTGGCGTTTCAATTCGCACCTCTGGTATGTGAATTAGAAACGGACAGCTATGCACAGATAAATTGCTCTTCGAATTAGGAGGGGAAGCTCCCTCTTTGCCGATGTTACTTGAGAAAGTAAATTAAAACTAATTTGCCTATCTTTTTGTTCAGCTAAGAGCACAAGGTTATAAAACTCAAGCACTGTAGCTGAAGTTTTCTCTTCTGTAAGTTTAACTATGACTAAGCCTACGCTAATGACGTTTCTAACTACTCAAGTAAATGTAGATCAAGAGAGTTAGAAATGAACGGGAATGATTCTTTGACACAAATACTTAAACAAATCCCAACACACATCTACTGAAATTTCAATGCAAGCTGAAATAGAGATCATATAAGTGTGACACATAAATTGGAAATCTAAGACATTATATCGGGGCAGCAAAGCAAGCACAAGACTTTATTTTCTCAAATCTCAAGAACAAAAGATTACAATTTTGGGACAACAGGATTGTAGCAGAATAGACATACAGTTTTGTGGTCAACCAAAATACATGGGCACAAGTAACATATAAACTGAACACTTGCAACTAGAAGAGACTTGCAAGATTTGCTCTAACACTAAGTGAACTGAAACTAAACAACAATAACTTGCAGGCAAAATAGGCTCAACAATTTGTTATCACAAGCATGGTTAAAGAAAAATGGGCAAAGATTGCCCTTATTTATAACTACGCAGAGGAGTAGGGAACCCGAAAATCTCCTTGCTTTTACAACTAAGACTTGCCAACATGCAAACTTTATTTCTAAATCTAAAAGAAGATAAACATCTAACAACTATGAAAACCTAAAAACAAGGAAAGTGCCAACTATTTACAACTTGATATTTGTCCTTCAAAGAATGGATAATCATTGAGATGAGAATAGAAAGAAAGCTTCTAGAAGATTGCTGCTTTAGATCTCGATCACATCCGCCAAAAAGCGGGAAATTGTATCTCTGTCATGAACATCAATACTATCAATAGCAAAGTTCCGCTTTTCTAAGATTTTTTCTCCTTCAACAATAGATCTCAGAAAATCTTTGACCTCATTGGTTGCTTTCTCGAACCTCGTTGACATCATGGAAATCTGACTCATCCTTTCGACACTGCCATCGCTGCTACGAACAACATTTTGAAACTCAACTTGCAATTCGTTGAGCCCAACATAGGAACCATCATCATGACAATACCGGCAAGGGATCTCTGCAACAAATTCTCTTATGAACTCGAACACATCAACCACCCTTTGTTTGTATGCAACAGACTCCTGAGATATCCTTTCATAAGTTCTCACCTTGTAAAGGTGATGTTCTTTCCATGTAGGAATTTGTCTCTTGTGTTCTCTTGAAACCGTTGAGCCATATGTCGTATCTAAATCTGCAATGATGATTTCGTGCATAGGCTTCACTTTTGCTATCAACTGCTCAAATCCTTGGATACCTTGGCGTAAATCATGGGCATTATATCTCAACTGATATATTTGTGCTAGAATCCCCATGCCTCTAGTGATGATTTCCTCGATCAATTCCTGTGTTTGTTTCCCACATATCACCAACTGCCTCAACTACTGTTGATCAGTTGGTGTCTCTCAAACTTGGGGCAGCAATTGAGTTGCTTGTGAAGTGCCATGAACAAGATTTGAAATGTATAGCTTGAGTTGCCAGTTTTCAGCCTTGAGGGCTGCCTTATCCTCTCCATTTTTAAGCACTTTTTCTTGCAGATTCTCCACTACAACTTTGAACAGACTAACATCAACATGCCTGGTGCTTTTGCCAAGATTGGCTTTGATCATTATGAAATCATCTACATCCTCTTCATCTCTGTTTCTATCTTCAGGAGGTGTAGCAGTCTCCATGATCATCTCACCATCAAGATTTCTCTCAAAGTGAATCTGTTTCTTTGCTTTCTCTCTAGGTGCTTCTTGATATAGATTGTCAAGATCATCAAAATTTAGCTGATATGAAGGTCTTCTTCTTTTCCTTCCCAGGGAGCTCTCAAGCCAAGATGTGGTATTCCTATTTCCTTCCATGGGAGGTTCAGCTGCAGCCCCTTCTTCTACTTCCTCATCTTCCAAATCAATATGAATTGGTGAAGGCCTTGGAGATGGCAGAGGATCATGTGCCAAAGGTACTTCTGCTTCTTTTTGAGGTACGAGCTTCTTTGGAGGGGCCTCTGTTTCAATTGCTGGTTGCTCCTATATGATTATATTAGAAAAGTATAACCTTTTCTTTACGTTCTTTGCTGACTTGCTGCCCTTTACACCCCCTTGAGATTGACTTATACCCTTCATCTTTGGTTGTGTTGTGGAAGAAGAGGGAAGTGATGACTGTATTCTTGGCGGCTCTGCTACTGGAATTGATTTCTTCCTCTTGAGGACCAAGAAAGTCTTGCTATACTCAATGACTTAGCGAGTCCTTTCTTCCACTAAGATGTTTTCTTTGTTGGCCCAGTTGACCTGTGGAAGAGGCTATTGCTTGATTTGTTTGTGAGTACATTGGGAGAAGTACATATCCATCATCATCTGAAAGTCCCTCGTTATCCTCTGGCAAACAATCTTTCATTTGATGGAGAGTGAGTTTGCTGTAACTATGCCTCCGTACCTCGAACTCATCTCTGCAATTGGCCCAAAAATCTTCAAGTGCGGGCACATGAGCATAGTTCTTCTCAAGTCGGGTTGTGAAGGCACCATGAGGGTCATATGATCGTCTCTCGCCGTATGGCTTGAGACCAAGTTTAGCCAACACACCACCCATAGACTTGGCATCTGCTGCTGATCTGCATGTGTAAATTCCCAACCCGAATGGAAAACTGAAGGTAGGCTTCTTTCTATTCTACAAAACAGTGTGAACATCATATGCTTGCCTTAGAAATTCCATGAAAACAACTTCATCTGATGGGTACCTCGGCAACATAAGTGGAGCATTGGAGAAGCCGTAGAATTTGATGTAGGTGAAAGTAGGAAATTGAATAAACCAATTTGCCCACTCTGCCATTGCTGCCTTGGCAGTTGATGAAATGCACACGTAGAACTCGTTATCCAGGTCTCGCATTGTATACATTAGGAAAGCCTCATTTACCCTCTTGTAATGATGTGATGACTCTATGAACTCTAGCTGAGGGTAGTACTTGTAGACATGTATATTCAAAGACCCCTCAGTGTTCAACCCTTTGAATTTGCCTTCGAAGGCCACTAGGTAGACAAGGTAGGAGACCATGTGAAATTTATGAATTTGGAAGTATTCAGTTATTTGTTGATGGAGACTATCGCTGATTAAGGTTGACCAATTATAGTATTCTGTCTTCTTCGTGTTATGAGGTATAACATAGAACATCCAAGGTTGAAACTTTGTAGCATCTTCTTGACCAGTGATTTGATTGAGCAGGGTGATCATTATAGCAATTTCATCTTCTAATTCCCCTCGCTCGACATTCTTTGGCAGAGCCTTATGTTTTTCTTTCATCCACTTCTGTGCAATCTTCTTGTTGTATTTCTCCTTATGCATATCCCATACCCTTCCACATTCTTCCTTGGAGATAGTTACACTTTCCAGCCAGGGTGGTATTGAGAAGCATTTTTCAATCATGTTTGGCTTCAAGCTGCAAATCACTCTTCCATCCGCGGACTGAATCTCTCAAGGCGTCGGATTGTAATGCTTGATAAAAGCAATTACAAATTCTTGACTCTGCACTGAAATAGGAATGGATGCTGTTGCTAGTAGTCCGGAGTGACTAAGGTGCCCGACTGCAACGTTGCTTGCATCTTCCAATGCTTGCAAGTTGAATACTGGCTTGATATGGTGCAAGTCAGTCTCAGCTGTTTTGATGAAGTTGTGATATAGTGCTGATTTGGTCTTGAACTCGAGGGGAGTGTACTCCATACTGGAAACCTTGAAGATTGACTGTAAACTCACCTATATTCAGGCGAGTTTTGCACAACTTTCTAAATTTAGCTTGCTGGTTTTCTTCTTCAAACGGATGAATTTTTTCAATTTTTTTTTGAGATACGGGTTTTGTTCAGAATTTCATTACAAGAAGACCCCGATCGTCCGTTTTTGAAAATTTTGAGTGTAGACAAAAAAAAGCAGCAAACCCTAATTTCTTCAGATTTTCTTGAAAAAAGCTGGCACCTGGGTTCTGTGCAGAATGAAATTTAGAAACAACCCAGATGATCAAATGTTGAAAATATTGAAGGCTGATTGAAAAAGCAGCAAACCCTAGAATCTGAAATTTTTCTTGAAAAAGCTGTGATCTGGGTTTTGTTTAGAAGTATGTTATAGAAAGACCCAGGTGATCAAATCTTGAAAATTTTGATGATTCCTTGGGCATGCATGAAAAAAGCAGCTGCTGCAACTTGAAAAATTTATTCAAAAATTGTCTAGAATCAAGAACTGATATGACCCAGATCGCTGAAAATTGAAAATATTAGCCTCCTCTTTGTGAAAACTGATGCCCTAGAAGAAAAAAGCAAAGAAAAAGAAGCCTTCTTTGGTGCTAATCTGAAAATTATGAAGAACTTTGAAAAATCAGCAAACTTTAGCCTTCAAATCTTTGAAATAGGAAAAAATTTGGTTTCTCCTGTCTTGCCTTGATCACTTGCGAATAACTTTATGGAAAATGAATGCATAAGGCTGTCTTAAATAAGTTTTTAGGTTGAAAACTGCTTTCATTCCTAAATTTAGAGTTGTGAAACCCTAAATCAGATGCATCGAACTTAGGCACTTTCTTTCTCTCTTTGAAATTTTGAAAATTTGAAAAATTTGACTAAGACATGGCTTCTTGGGTGCCCTTCTTGGTTGGAGGCGCCTATCTTCTTCAGACTTACTCATTTTTTTGACAATTTCAACTTTTTGCTTGATTTTGACCTTTGTTCAATTTTGATTTCTAACTTCCAGATTGATCCTACGGACGAGTTGAATGATTCATCACGGAGCTTGATCGAATCTGATGAAGTTTGTTTGGAGGCATCTTTTGATAAAAACTTCTTTCTGTCCTTCAAAATCATGGTCGCCCATCTCCTTCTGGGGCGCCCACCATTACCAGTGTTAGCCATTTTAACATTCTTCATTCTCTTCATGTTTTTTGACCTTTAGATGATTTCGTGATTCCGGGAGCTAGATTGATCAGATCAACTGGCTGTTGGATTCACTGGATAGTTGAGAAGATTTTGAAGGGGGTCTCTTGGGAGTGATGTCTCCTGAAAGCTGCATCTTGGGGGTCAAAAGCTTGGGCGCCCAACTTCTCCAGAGTTAGAATTTTCTTTGAAATTTTTACCTTTGCTTGGTTTCTGTCATTTTCATGGTTTTACCTCTCCGTTTAGCCGATGATATCTGATGACTGCCAACTCCGACAAATGTGTTGTCAGTTGCATTGGAAAGCTGCTTCAAGTTGGAAGAAGTCATGCTGGAGGCTGCTATGGCAAATTCATTCATTTGACACCTCAAAAGCTTGGGTGCCTATCTCCTTTTGGGGTGCCCAAGTTTCTAGACTTAGACATTTTTATATTTGTTTTCACCTTGAAGCTTGAAAACCTCTTGTCATGGCCCCTGCTCGATCTGAGTTTTCTGGTAGCTGAGTGATCTGATGAGCTTGCTGAGATATCCGTTGCGAAGTTGACAGGATATTGAAGAGATCGAGCATATTGATGAACCCTAACTGCTGAATTTGGGCCTTCAAATCTCTAGGCGCCTATCTCTCTCTGGGGTGCCCAAGTTTCCTTAGGATATTTTATGATGTTTTCATGATTTTGCATTCATCTTCTCGGTTGAGACTCCTCTTTTCAATCTTCGATTCCGGATGACTGGTTGATCAGATGGTTGTGCTGGTGGATCCACTGCAGAGCTGAGAAGATTTTGAACATTGTTTGGGAGCGCAAACCCTAATTCCATCATTTGACCTCCTGAAAAGTTGGGCGCCTATCTCCTTTTGGGGCACCCATGGTTGGTAGAGTTGGTTTTTATTTTGAAATTTTCAACTTCTCCCTTCGTTTCACGTGCTTGCCTTTGCCTTGCTTGCTGGAGATGAAAATTTTCTAAGGCATGAGTGTTTGGGCGCCTATGCTTGATAGGGGCCCCTGGATTTCCAGACTTAGCCAATATTTCACATTTCTCAACTTTGACAGCTTCCTTTCTCGATTCTCCGTTCTTCGTGCACGTTCATCATTTCTCATCTTCTGTTTAGTGCTTGGATGTTTGAATTTGACACCTGGCAGCTGACTGAAAGATACCCTCTCAATTTTTTTTGGATTTCCAATAATAATTACAATGCAACCAAGCACCCGTTAAGGTTAGCTTAATAGAAAACGTGCATGAAAGAACTCTAACCAAGAATGCACCCTAAAACCACTTAAGGAGGAGGGGCGGGCATATGTTAGAGGATCCCTATGATCTACTGAATCAAAGATTACAAAGATTACACTGAAAGAGAGAGACTAAACTCAACACCAAAATTGTGCACTCAAGATCCTTTGACAGGCGAGGTGCTAACATATGTTGGAGTGCTAAATGCTGAATTGAAATGAAACAAAGGCAGATAACCAGCCAAAAGGAACTTTCCACACTACCACCAAACAGTGGGGGGGAAAGATTACAATTTAAAATACTTTTTCTGCTGTGGCAGGCATCCACTTAAGAGTGGGGATTCACCACTTGATAGTGGGTATGAAGGAGCTTACAATTCAATTTATCCTCACTGGCGGTATACCATCCAGGGGTGCTTAATGTGAAATAAAATAGATAATGCAGCAATGTTAAACTGGAATAGTACTACTGTTAATAGTTTGTACAAATAAAGAGAGTTGCAAATTACAATGTTTTTTCCAAGGTTCACGACAAGTATAGCAAACTCCTTCCTTTCTAAGCTGATCATGGAGTTCATCAGATATCCTTTGGGGATACTTGTTGGGCTGACTTGGAGGAAACTTCTTATCCTTTTTGAAAGGTTTGGACTGAAATTTTGGCCTTGGAGCAGCCAACTCCATGCTCCTTGCTTTCTTGATTGCTTCATCCAATGTCGGTGGATCAAAGGCTTTGACCCATCCCTTCAAAGGCTCCATTAAACCTTCAACAAATAATACCACAAGTCTTCTTTCAGTAATGTTAGGCACCATTACTGACAACCTTTGAAAATTAGCTACTTAAGTTTCTAAAGATCCGTGTTGTTTCAACTTTGCCAATTCTCGGAAACTCAGCTCAGGATCTTTGGTATCAAATCTTTCGATCAATTTATTGGTAAACTCTTCATAGGTATGGATGAGGTTATGGCCAAGCGTTATCAAACCGTGAGTCCACCATTCATGAGCCACTCCATCCAAGTGTAATGTGGCAAACTTAATTGCATCTTCCTCCGGCATTGGTCTAAGTGAAAGATAGTTATCCAATTTCTGCACCCACGCCCTGGCTGCACACTTATAACTTCCATCAAAGTGGTCCAAGGTAATCTTGCCCAATGCTTGTTGAAAATCATTTCTATGATTCATTGGAGGACGATGTTCATTCCTTCCACCATTTCTTCTACTTTTTTGATTCATGAATTGATCAAAGGTCCATGCATCTCTCATATCAGGGGGTAAAGAGATCTACTCTATATATGCTTGCCTAGCATCATCAACAAAAGGTAACCCAACTTCTGGTGGTGGCTCTTCTCTCGAAGTGAATGTAGGGAGAAGAGGTCTAGATGAAGATCCTCTTGTGATTGTGACATGCTGTCCAACAGTTCTATCCCTTCCATTTACCGCTAAACCATTATGACCATTAGGACCATAAGTTCCATTAACACCATTGTTACCACTGTTTTCACCAACTTGAATCTGTTGGGGCTGAATATTGTTCTGACTAGCTTGCTGATCCAATCTAGCTAGCAAACGTGCCATCACGTCTAACATGTTGTCAAACTTCTTTTCTGTTTGGGCATCTTTTTCTTCCATTGAAAGACGGGGTCCTTCTGACATACTTTCAACTGTTCTACCCGTTTCTCTCAAGGCTTTTGACAATGTATCTGCTTCTGGCACTGGCGGAAACTGTATCTGAGATCTGGCCTGGTTTTTGATGAAGTATTTGGTTTCTCTGTCACTCATCTGTCAACTGATAGGCTGAAAAACACAGGATGGCAAGAACTTCGGCTCTGATACCACTGAAATATACTCTCTCAATTTGTTTTGATTTTTAAATAAACATTTACAATGTAACCAAGCACCTGTTAAGGTTAGCATAACTCAAAACGTGCATGAAAGAACTCTAACCAAGAATGCGCCCTAAAACCACTTAAGGAGGAGGGGTGGGCATATGGTCAGAGGATCCCTAGGATCTACTAAATCAAAGATTACAAAGATTACAGTGAAAGAGAGAGACTAAACTCAACACCAAGAATGTGCACTCAAGATCCTTTGACAAACGAGGTGCTAACATATGGTGGAGTGCTAAATGCTGAATTGAAATGAAACAAAGGCGGATAACCAGCCAAAAGGAACTTTCCACGCTACCACCAAACAGTGGGGGGGAAAGATTACAATTTAAAACACTTCTTCTGCTGTGGCAGACATCCACTTAAGAGTGGGGATTCACCACTTGATAGTGGGTATGAAGGAGCTTACAATTCAATTTATCCTCACGGGCGGTATACCATCCAGGGGTGCTTAATGTGAAATTAAATAGATAATGCAACAATGTTAAACTGGAACAGTATTATTGTCAACAGTTTGTACAAATAAAGAGAACTGCAAATTACAATGTTTTTTACCATTTTTCAAGCACCAAGCTATACAATGTTTCCATGTTAGAACATAATGAGAAATGAAGAAGAAAGATGGAAACAACAATTGAATTAATTCTGAATTAGAAATCTGCAATCTGGAAATGAGATATCAACAACTGTAGAAATAATCAAATGCTCATAACTCAACCAAAATACCTCCGAATTGCGTGAAATCAAGTGCAATGGTCAGTTGGAAGATAGGCACCCCTGTTGTGATGAATAAACAGCTCCAAAACACCAACAATAATTAATGGCACAAATCCCAATGCACACATAAAGGTACGACCCTCCTTGAGGGGCGATTTTGATACTTAAAATTCCACACTTCAAAATAAATTCCGAAACTTGGTGGAGATGGTCACCCAGACCTTAGGAATGAAATGGTCAAATGCCCAGAACAAAACAAAAATCATACACTCAGCTGTGATTGAATTCGACTTTCAACTGTGTGCAAAACAACAACTGCAAAACTGGCAAAACACTCCAAAAATTCATCTTTGAACTTTATTTGCTAGTCTGGTTGAGGAGCAACAATAATTCAATTAGGTGTTATCTTGCAAACACGAAATTGAGAATGGTACTAGGAGGTCAACATTCCTCGAAGTGCAAAATGAGTAGTCATTTCGACAGCATAAGTTTAGCATAAACATGAGATAACAAATGTTGGAGCAAATCCACACTTTTAAAGAGAAAGAGATGACTCTTCAATTCCTTTAGATGGGACGCCAAAAGCCATCTCATATTTTACTTTTCAAAAAAGAATTAATCTTCTCAAAAAGGCATCCATTTTAAGACAAGAGAGACTTTAATAAATAACATTAAATTTCTCCATGAAGGTGTCCCCCTTCAAGTCCCTCTTATAACACAACTTTAAGTTATCACCTTAGGCCAAGGGGTCAACTTAAAATTAGAACAATTTGCCTTTAAATGAAGAATTTCATCAAAATAATACTTTTAAAAGGCCAAAGCTCAACTCAGAACAACTGCTCCAAAGGACATGATGAGCTGAAGACTGATAATTGCTAACTGCCAAAAATAGTATTTACAATAAATAGTAAATACTGAGGAAAGACCACAAAACCTCCAAAACTCGAACCCTTTGATTCACCTCAACGAGCCTACAAGACTTCGGAATAGGCTGATGAACAACTGATAGGATCACTGATAAGAGGGGAACATTACACTGACTGACCTCCATTGATGACCTTGGAGCTCCTGAAAAAGTTTTTGAAAAAGCATAATAGACCACTAGGGAAAAACTGATCATACATTTCTCAACTTTGAGAGCTTCCTTTCTCCATTCTTTGTGCACGTTCATCATTTCTCATCTTCTGTTCAGTGCTTGGATGTTTGAATCTGACAGCTGACAGCTGACTGACCTCTATTGATGACCTCAGAGCTCTTGAAAAACTTTCTGAAAAAGCAGAATAGACCCACTAGGGCAAAACTGATCATTTTGTGATTTTGACTGGACTAGCCTGTTGAGGAAGTATTTGAGCCAATCAAAATCAGTTTGAATCCTAGAAGCCAAACTTTCTACTTTTAGAAAATTTTGCCAGCATCCTTTTCAAAAGAAACCCAAAAAGTTCTATTTTTAGAAAGTTACTAAAAATAGAAATTTTCCTAAAATTTAGGGTTAAAAAACTGAAATTTGGGTTTTGTTGATTTGGTTGCTTTGAACCGACCCAAATCGTCAAATTTTTAAAATTTTGAGTTTTGACCCTCATGCAAGACATGCAAATCCCCAATTTTGACCTTTTTTTGACAGATTTTAACAAGACTTTGACTCATTTCTTCAAAATGCCTAAGTGCAGCAAATTTTTTAATTTGGGGTACAACAAATATCATTATCATTTTTGAACAACTAGAATTTTAATTCAAAAGCATTTTGAAGTTTCTCTTAGGTGTTCCCATTTTGTGCGTTCATATGCAAGTCAATTGCCACTCCTTTTAATGTGACTGAAAATGACTATAACCAATACTACTCATAGGTTTGACTGCTTACATTGTCGATAGTTATGAAAGTTTTGTAGTGAGGGAATGGATTCCTTTGATCTGTCATCATTGAACTTTGGGAGCTTTTGCTTATTTGCATTAGGACTTGTTGGATTAATCATATTCGTGATTGGGCATGGCTCTTTTTGTGTGATCTTCCTCCATCGAAAAGTTAGTCTTGCACATTGTAGTGCTTTCTTTGCATTTGCTCACAAGTCTTGAGCTTCAGCTCTTCCTTTGGTCTGAGTAATCCACAAAACACTTCAATCATCCTCCAATCTTCTCTATTTTTTCACCCCACTTTGTTCTCTTTGGCTGATAACTAGATCTCCAATACATCTTATGTTTTTAGCAAGGGTTAAGTTGAGAGGTTTCATACAATTATGCTTCGGCATCTTATCCCATACAAAACAAACAATTCCTTAGTGTATTGTGCAAGCCGATTTTTCTGTCCAATCCCTTTGTCTCAAGACTATTTTCAGGCTTACTTGGTTTATGCACCAGTTGAGAATCTAGGAGCAGTTCTCTTTTGTCTTGTGGAGGTATTCTTTCATGGTTCTTTGTTCCTTGGAGGAGATTGCCTCTTTGGCTCCCCTATGTGTCATTGTTGCGGGTTCTCCAAGATCCACTCGTTCTTCTAGTTTATTGGCATTTCTCTAGACCAGCTCCCTTTCTTTACGTACCCTTTATGTGCTCCTCGTCATCTCCTTTAGGGAAAGAAGTGGTTAATTGATTCAAAGAAGGCATTTACCAATGGTACATCTAGGCTACTTGGACCTCCCCTCTGGTTTCTCTCAGCCCCAAACTAGCTTTTTATGTCAAGCATTTCTTATACATTGTTGATGGGGTCATTATTTAGCCCACCTATCTTCAACACCATTATTCTCATAATGTGAAAATTTCCCTTGGTTAGTTGTTGGTATGTTCTCATTAGTTTCTTTTGGGATAGACCACCATATTTTAGAGAGTCTAAAATATGAAAAAGAATAAGCTGCCTTTGATCTCTTCAAGAGGTGGAAATTGAGGAGCATTTTATTTTTTGGTGCCCAACCTACTACGAAATCCATGTGAGGTACTCTTGTCTATAAAGAGATTTTGTTTGCTCTTTTCCACTTTCTTCCACTACCCTAATCAAAGGTGCTTGGGCCTTTTTCTTTGTGATATCCCCAAGTTTAGGCTCAACTCTCTATGTGGTGATCCATACCTACTAGTTTGATAAATTCTTTCTTTGATTGCTGTTGGAGGCGTTAAGCACCCATTGGAAACTTCTAATTCGAGTACAAATGGACAAATTCATGAAGCATCGCTCTTCCTTGCATTGGTTCCTCGACATCCCAACTCTCTCATAGTGATTGTCGCTCTATATCATCTTAATGTCGAGGAGACTCACCTTTGTTCCATGATGCAAATCTTAGCGCTAAGTTCACATTAATAGCTTCTTTCCCACTACTAATAATTCTTCGGCCTCAAATGTTACTATTGTTCTACTCAACGTTCGCTGCCTCCTAAGCTTGTGTATCTTGGCCCCCCCAACTCTGTGTCACAGCCCTGACCAACGACATCCCTACTGGACAGTACAGGTGGAGATAAATAATAAAAATAAATAAAATGAGGAAAGAAGTGATTGGAGGGAGACAACCTGCATTAAAGGGGAGAGGGTGTGTGAAATATCCCTACTCAAATCTGACCCAAATTTTCCAAATTCCCTTGTGTGACATTTCATCAAACAGACTGCATGCAACTGCTGTACTGAGTTTTCTGATTTGTTTTTGAATTGTTTGTGGTTTTTCTTGTGATTATTTGATGCCAAATGATGCTCATAAAATAAAGGAACAATGCATGAAGGAAATAGAATTGAAATCTACTGAAATATAGCAAACTTTATTGTCATTACAAGCTGATTATGACTGTCATAATGGACATAGGACTGCCATGTAATTTCAGACCTTATTTTGCTCAGAATATTACAAATTCAAAGTCTAATATAGTCTACAATGCCATACAAACATACCCGTGACTGGAGCCCAAGAAGGCTGCTGAACTTGATCCAAAAATGACTGTCAAAGAGCTGCAAACACCTATAGCTGTAGCTGATATAATTTTGTCCTCCAATGAAGTTTCAAAGTGCTCCCTCAAGTAGGCGTTCAAGACTGAGATTCAAACTGAAACCCTTGGCCAAATCAATCTTCTAATAGATAAATCTTGCAACCTCACAATGAATGCCGAAGATGGACAATATCTGATCAGAACTGAAAATGCAATTTGCAGCCTTAAACCCTAATCACCTTCTTGGAAAATTCATGAAAATTCGTAGAAGCCTCCAAAAATTCTGAAATCAATTGCAAAGTGCTCCAAATAAACCCTAGAAGGGATTGCCCATGGTAGCTTGTCCAAGAAAATTCTGTAGATGCTCAAATCTGGAAATCCACCTTTAAACCCTAGCTGGAAATATGCTGATATGTCTCCAAAATCATGATTGCAATAAGCTCTGTGATGAACACAGTTTGTATCCACCTCTCAAAGTGGGAATGGGGCCATCGCCAAACCCTAAATATCAAGGGATCATCACCTTGAATGGACTGAAAGTTATTCTCAGCCAAGAGATAAACTCAGAATGCAAAAACCAACTCAAATCATGATGCCAAAAGGAAACTCAACACTTTCTTTTATACCTTTTCTCTAGCTGCCCAAGTCAAGGCCGACCCAAGCAAGAATAATTTTTATTTATTTTATTTTTTAATATTATTTTTCCCCATGGGTCAAGTCGGCCACCTAGAGGTAATTAAATAATATTTTATTTTTCCTTATATCTCCCAATGTGGTCGTCCCCACTCCTAGGCTCCACTTTATTATTTTGGTAAAATTATTTGGCATCCTAAAGTGGGAATAAAATAATAATAAAATATAATAAATATTATATTTTATTTTACATTAAAATATTTCCCCTTTTCTCCATTTTGCAAAAATCAACAAAATACATTTCCCTTGGCCAAAATATCATTCCCTAACCATGACGACTAGCTCACAGGAATGGTGAATGAGCTAGTTCTCATCTCCATGTTGTTACTCCGAGAATGGGGACATTACAGTCCTCCCTTCCTGGGATTGCTTGTCCTCAAGTAATTGCAAATTAGGATGCTGAAGTATCTATTCTCCTTCCCACATAGCATCCTCCAATGGCAAGTCTCTCCATTTGATAAGATACTCTTTGATTATCCTATTACGCAACTTGCGCTCCCTCATATCAACAATGGACTCAGGCTCTAGTATTAGAATTCCTTCTTCATCAAGTGGTGGAAGGATTGGAGAAGCAACCACATGCTGACTCAATGCCTTTTTGAGGCATGATACATGAAAAAATTTATGGATCTTGCTGCTGGAAAATCAAGCTCATATGCTACCTCTCCAACTCTCTTCACAATCCTGTAGGGACCATAAAACCGTGGCTTGAGTTTTTTTGCACCACTTCTCTTCAATGTACTTTGTCTATATGGGTAAAGGCACAAGAAAACCAAGTCATCTACCTTAAAAGTCCTCTCCACATGGTGTTTGTCAGCATACATCTTCTGCTGATTCTGTGCCTGTTGAATATTATCCTTAAGTACCTTAAGGATGTCTTAAGTATCTTGCAATAACTCCTTGGCCCAAGGAGCTCTACTGTCATCAAAAGCTAAGTCTATGAAGGATAACGCATCATACTTATACAATGCCCTGAATGGAGACATGCCAATCGACGTATGATAGGTGGTATTATAACAATACTCCCCTATGTACAACCACCTAATCCAAGCACTTTGATGCCCCACAACATAATTGTGAAGATAACCCTCAACCCACTTATTGACAATCTTCGTCTGTCCATCTGTTTAGAAAAAATCCATCAAAAAATTGTTGAAACCATGGTAGAAAAAGGCACAAAACCCTAGGTAGGTCGCTGCCATGTTTTCTAAATTTATTTATAGAAAAAAAAAACTTTTCAAAAAGAAAAGTCACCTAGATCATATCACGACTACAAAAAAAAACCTAGTCGTGAGATATTGAAGACCCACAATCTCTACAAGAAACATCTTCAAAAAAAAAATGTAGAACCTGCAATTAAAAAATCGCCCCCAAAAAAACATAGGTCACGACTTGCAAAAGATTTCACGCTCGTCATGCGCCCTGAAAAGCCCTAATTGTGGCAAAAAAAACCACGAACTTTCATGTGCTTAGAAAATGACGCGATTTTGGGAAAAAAATTTGAGCAAAATTGAATGCAGAAGCCGCAAAAAAACCTTCAGATTCAAACACGACTTGCAACACTGAATAAAATCCGCCCACGAATTTAAACAACTCCAGGTTGCGATTTTATCAATAGAAAACCTATGTGATTTTGGCTACAAACCCTCAAAAATCTTCTTGCAAAAAAAAACCACGATTTTTCCTTTGCAAAAAAACCCTTGAAAAATCCTTATGAAAACCCTTACGATTTTCAGGTAAAGAAAATTACGATTTACTTTAGCAAATCCCTTTGCGATTTTCCAGTAGAGAAAACCCTTGATTTCCAGATGAAATCAGCTCACAAAAATTATGCTAAAAAATTTCTGCGAATTTTTCAGAGAAAGAAACCCCAATTTTTTATTTTAAAAAATCGGACAAAGAATCTTCCGAAAAAGTTCTCAAAATTTTCTGGGTAAAACCATTAAGCAAAAACATCTAAAAAACTTTCTTAGGAAAACACAAATTTTTTATTAAAAAAAAATCACCAAAAAAATTGAGACTAAGCTTTGATACCATGAAATGATAATTGATATTTGATATTCGTTATTAAACAAAGGAGAGAAATACTCCTTATATAAAGAATTACAATACAATGTTTCTAAAAAAGAAACAATTGTGAACAAAAGAGAGCTAAAGCAAAAAACAAAAAGTTAATTAAAAACTAACTGAAGCAAACTAAGTTAACTGAAAGCTAACTAATGACTAACTAACAACTAAGATGACCATTAAATAGTACAATAATACTTTAATACCTATGCTCCACGGGGTTTCGGGGACGGCGAGAACCCGGTACGCCGAGATGAGTTTTTGGTACGGGGGTACTTTTGGGTCATTTTTTAGGGGACGGCAGGGGACGGCTGATAAAAAAATAGGGAAATTTTTAAAAATATAGAGAAATTTCAAATGTTCATAGCATAACATTGATAAAGCATTCATTCTAGACATTGTATAAGCTTATTATATATCATTAGACTTGAATTGAGATTTCACATGAGAATCGACAAACAAATTAACAAAATTCAAATGCTTTTCATTATCAATGTGCATACATATCATATAAGAGTCTGATAATTATAACCAAAATGCCCAAAGGCTCCAAGTCTCAACTATGAAATGACATGATAAACATAAAACTAAGAAAATATATCGCTGTCCGATGTCCCTAATCAGCAAAAGGTAGGTCTAAATCAGCATCGCCCTCGTCATCGCCATCGGAGCTCGAGTCTAAGTCAGTGTCAGTGTCCATGTCAATAGAAGGATCTGCCTCAGCCAATGGAACCTCAACCAATCCCTCCTGTGCATCCTCATCCTCAATTTGCATAGCATCTTTGGGATTAACATCCCATCATAAGGCTGGAGTCTGACGATACTCACTAGACTGGCGATCCTGTAGCCGCAAAGCACTGTGTACTGCCACCAACTTCTCCAACCTCTAATATGCTAAAATGATGCCCTAAGCTCCTCTCCAACCTGTTGTTTTCTCCTTCACTCAGTTGCTCCTCTTTTGCTTTCCTTCACTTCACAATGGAAAAGTAAAAATGAGTTACTTTTTTCTCATTTTGGAGCTTAAATGTCACTTACATTAGGTCAAGTGTGATGGGGCGTCCCTTGTGGGCCCGCCCATAGCTTTACTTTTATAAAAAAACTTGTACTTTAAAAAAACGTTTTTTTTTTGGCTGGGCCATAGGGTATTGCTAGAAGTACCCGGTACGGTTGGGGTACGGCCAGGCAGTACCGGGTACTTCTAGCAGTACCCAAGTCCCCTAAAAGTACCATAAAAGTATCCGAGTCCCCTTTTTTTGGGAAACCGTCCCCTAGAAGTACCGGGTACTTGGAGGGCAAAAGGGTACTGCCAGGGTACGTTTCCTAGCCGTACCCGCATCCCCGTTTCGTACCCGGTACAGGAAACGGGTAAAAACCCTAGGGGACGCGTCCCCGTAGAGCATAGGCTTTAGCTGGTTATTATTTGGGTTTTATTTATATTGAAGATATTATATGGTAGTTGCATCCTTTAAATATAATATGTCTGTCTTCCTTTTTGAGATCCATCTGTCAGGAGTGTGCAAGAAAATCACTTTAACCTGCTTTAAATACAGTCAGAATTATATCTTGAGCAAATAATCATCATAAACACAATCCAAATACTATGAATCTGAATTCAAAAACCTCAAATAAGAATGAAGAGAATACAAGAATCAATTTTGACAGAGTAGCCCTATTATATTTGTAAGCTCCTCATGGAATTCATCTCAAAGATTTTTTTTCTCAGGATATTTCCTCTTTCTAACTGACTTTGAAAGGGAGGAAGCCCTTATTTATAGAATATTGGTTGATATGATGAGCAGCTTCCTTTTTCAAATTTCCTAATTACATAAAATAGAAAAATACTAATATTTCTAACATAGAATAAACTGAAGACATAAGCAAACTTAAGAAATATGGTGTCTACGTGACCACACCAACATCATCTCCATCGATTACATGTTTCTTATTTCATGCTAGATCCTCATTTTGTTAGTAGTTAAATCCTTCCTAATCAAGTTCCTATCATGCATGAAGTTTCTGCCATAATGTTCTATTTTTCACTTTTGCAATTTCTTGAGTCTACTGATCTATATTAGGGCATAAGAGAGTCCTTCTCGTTCTTGATTATTTTTACTGAGAGGAAAAATTGTCATGGCTGATGTGTTCATTTAATGTCCTTTATTATTTCAGCTTTGGAGTTGATGAAAACAAACAATGTTGCAATAGTAGGGCCACAATCTTCTGTTATTGCTCATATTGTTTCACATGTAGCCAGTGAACTTCATGTACCAATTCTGTCATTTGGAGCGACAGACCCAACTCTTTCATCATATCAGTATCCTTATTTTTTTCGAATGACACACAATGATATGTATGGAATGATGGCAGTTGCAGCTGTGATTGGCTTGTATGGCTGGAAAGAAATTGTGGTTGCATATATCGATGATGATTATGGGAGAAATGGAATATCTACTTTGAATGATGCACTAGAAGATGTAAGAGCTAAAATTGTTAGCAAAATACCATTTCCTCCTGGAGTTAATAAAAGTGTAATTGGAAGTGCATTGGTGCAGTTAGCTTTGATGGAGTCAAGGGTATTTGTTGTGCATATGAATCCAGATACAGGTCTTGATCTTTTCAATGAGGCATCGTACCTTGGAATGTTGAACAGTACCTATGTCTGGATAGCCACAGATTGGCTCTCTTCCCTTTTGGACTCTTCTGTACTTGATTATGAAATCATGAACACACTCCAAGGAGTCCTTGCTATACGTAGGCATATTCCAATTTCGAATCAGGAGCATGCTTTTACAGTAAGGTGGAACAAACTGTATAAAGATAGGATTGTTGATTCTCGCTTGAATTCATTTGGACTATATGCTTATGATGCAATATGGACAATTGCCCGTTCAATTGACACTTTCTTGAGTGAAGGAGGAAATATTTCTTTTACAGGTTATCCTTGGATCTCCAATAGCAGTGGAAGCAAAACAGAACTAGCAAAGTTAAAGGTTTTCACAGGAGGTTCACAGCTGCGGAATATGTTGATGCAAACTAATTTCACTGGCTTAACTGGTCCTGTGAAATTTGATGAAACTGGAAATTTGGTTGGTACTACTTTTCAGATCATCAATATAGTTGGAACAGGATTTCGCAAGGTAAGTTATTGGGCAAATCAATCAGGCTTGTCAGTTATTCCTCCAGACATTAGAGTTGCCAAGTCACAGACTGTGGGTCAGAAAATGGTTGATGTAGTATGGCCAGGTCAAAATAAACTAATACCACGTGGGTGGGTATTTCCTAATAATGGCAAGCACCTTATGATTGCTGTGCCCAGAAAGGCTGGATTTGATGAGCTTGTGCATACAGTGGAAGGTACCAACAACATGATGAAGGGTTTTGTTATTGATGTGTTTGTTGCTGCAGTGGCCTTGTTACCTTATGCCCTTCCATACCAATTTGAACCTTTTGGAGATGGGAAATCAAACCCCAATTATGATGAACTTGTGCGTCAAGTTGCCTCAAAGGTTGGTAGATAAAACTCTTGGCCTTAATTTGCTACTATGCTTTAATATAATCTGTAATCACCTACAGGTTATAGTTCTCATATAATTCTTGCATTGCATTTTAATGTGCATCAAAATTAAATTGCATATGCATCGTAAGAGTATCTATTTATAATTGGAGTGTTGTAGAAATTTGATGCAGCAGTTGGGGACATCTTAATTGTGACCAATCGGTCGAAGATTGTGGACTTTACTCAGCCTTACATAGAAGCAGGGCTGGCTGTGGTGACTCCTCTCCGGGAGGTCAATCCCAGTGGCACATGGGCTTTTCTGCAGCCATTCACAATAGAAATGTGGTGTACAACTGCTGCATTCTTTCTTGTCATAGGAGCTGTTGTATGGATTTTGGAGCATAAATCAAACCCTGAATTTCGAGGACGTCCAAAGAAGCAAGCCCTTACTATTCTTTGGTATGTGAGATTTCTTGCATTTTTATCTCCCTTAATAAGAAGCTTCTTAATCCATTTGATCCATAGGTTTCATGTATATCCTCAAGAATTTCATTTCTTGTATTGGTTTGCCCTCAATTTTCTATTTTGATAAATTGAAAATGTAGGATTTTAGAATTAAGTTATTAACCCTGAAACTTCTACCTAAGATATTTGGCAATCAAACTAATTACTAACAGCTCTTTATGTGGAAGCAGAAATGAACAACTTAGGTGAATATGGATTGGTATTCTCATTACCTTCTCATTAGCTATTCAAAAGAAAAATATACATATTTATAGCCTCTTAGATGAATGATTCACAACAATGAGTGTTTTAGAGGAGTTTCTGTTAATTTCAATGAAGGGAGGAGCTAACTCAACAAGCAGAGGTAGCGGTTGCACTTGATGAGGTAGAGGTGGCACCTAATTGCATACACAAGAATGATGAGATTGAGGTGGCACTTGGTTAGTTGCCTTTAATCAAGAAAGTACACACATTCTTATTAGCCACTTACGAAGAAAACATATTGCCTAAGTAAACTTAATTAAAGAGGTGCAATAAAATACTGCATCGATATTTTTCCTTAAGTGCAACTTACGGAGGAAAAAAGGGCCCTAACAAATTGTACTTTTCTAGGTCCCTAGGTACACAATGTAATCAGATTTAGATTAGACAATGAAATAAACGTGAAAATTAAAAAAATCTTCACGTTCAGACTGGGGACCATAAGTTACAACAGCCTACTTTTCTATCATATTTGTTTTGATAAACCGGAAATGGGACAACTCTTGAAGAGAAATAATCTTGAGATAGCATCTAGAGTTTAGGCATATTGATAGAACACCATACTTTGCTGACTTGTCATAATAGTTGCAATTGATTGAATGGATTCCTATAATTATTTATAGTTTTCTTTGTGTTCAAGTAGAAAATAATTTCATGGAAAGAATATTTAAGGCATTCTCCTTCAAATAGTTGGTTGAATGATTGTGTGGGATAGAATGAAGTTTTATTCTCAACATAAACTTAAAGGATGAAACATCTTATAATTTGCTTTCTGTTTTTCTGCAGGTTCAGCTTCTCAACAATGTTTTTCGCTCACAGTGAGTAATCTAAATATTTCTGTCTGGCTCTTTGTCCTGAACCTCTTATTATAATTTGTCAAAACTTTCAATACTGTTAGCAAAACTACAGAATATTTTGTTTGGGGGTTTGATTATTTTACACTGCTTTCTTGTTTAAATCATTTTGTGACTGAATAGGTAATGGAAAATTGGACGGTATAGTTATTTACTGTTTAATACAGAACTCCAACTCTGGTTACATTTGTATCTTAGATAAGGTGGACTTGAATGGCAATGCACATAAGTATAACATGGTTGTATGGTGTCTTACAAGGTGCTGTTGTTTATTGTCCAATGAGGAACTCCAATTCTTGTTCTGTATATATCTTAGTTAAGGTGGGTTTGAATGCAATGGACATTAGGAGAACATAGCTGTATGGTCTAATAAGGTGCTGCAAACTTCTCTTCTTATATCTTGTGCAGGCAAAACCTGACAACTATTTTGGGCTAATGCAGGAGAAAATGTTATGAGCAACCTGGGGCGAGCAGTGCTTTTAATATGGTTATTTGTTGTTTTGATCATTAATTCCAGTTATACTGCTAGCCTGACCTCAATTCTCACAGTACAACAGCTTTCTCCAACAGTCAATGGATTTGCTGCTTTGATTCAAAGCAATGATCCAATTGGATATCAAGAAGGAACCCATGTTAAAAGTTATTTATCGGATGAGTTTAATATAGATGAATCCAGACTTGTTCCTCTTAATTCTACAGAAAGCTATGCTAAAGCATTGTTACTAGGACCAAACAAACCTGGAGGAGTAGCAGCAATTGTTGATTCATCGCCAATCATTCAGCTCTTTCTCTCAATGCAATGCGGTTTCACAACTCTTGGCTCAGAAATTAGCAAAGGAGGATGGGGATATGTAAGGAAAACAAGAATACATGGATTGCTTCTAAACAATCTTTTGGCACGTGTAATTGTTTTGGCTGTTATTGGCTGATAAAAGTAGCTAAATATTTTTCTTTTTTTGTTGCCTTTTAACAGGCTTTCCAAAAGGACTCTCAATTAGCAATTGATATGTCAACAGCAATCCTGACCCTTTCAGAAAGTGGCGAGCTTCAGAGAATTCATGATAAATGGTTTAGTAAAAATCGTTGTGGTACACAGGCCACGGAAGTTGATTCTACTCGGCTTAAACTGAAAAGTTTTTGGGGTCTTTTCTTAATCAGTGGAGTGGCATCATTTGTAGCTCTCATTGTCTTCTTGGTTCGCATGTTCATTCAGTATAACAGGAGTTTCAATGACGCGGTTACCAGAGATGGTTCTTCTTCTTCAGGTTCCTTGACATCAAGACTGAAATCATTTGTTGATTTTATAGATAAGAAAGAGTATAATGAAAGTAAAGAAGATACAGCGAGCATTACTCCAAGAAGTCAACCGAGCGTTACCCCAAGAAATCAACCAGAAGCCTGGTCTGAATACTCATTTACCAATCAATCAAATTCAGCCGCTCAAAATGTATTGTAGCATTGTTTAGTCGACGTTGATATCATGTCCTGTTCGTCTGACAATGGTTAAAGTGATATTCTGATGGCAAGTATTGATTTATGAGCATGTGGCACAAGAGAGATATCATCTAGTTATAAGTTTATTTTTTAAAGTTCTTTTAGACGGAGTACTATAAAACTGTTAGGTTAGCATCAATTTGAATCAATTTACACAAGCAAATTAATCAGGATAGATTCTTGTTTGATTATTCTTATAGATAATATTTTGTTTTTGTTTGATGAAGTAGGAAAAGAGAACTCACATTTAGTTTAGCTGCTAACTTTACTGGTTCCTTTATTTTCAGTTAGGAAGCTTCTTGAAAACCCACTTTTGAATGTCTACAATGGACACTCAAACTTCTAATCTACTGTCTAACTGCAGGTTTGAGGGGTATCTATTTTGTTAAAGTCATCTGACATGTGCTGTCAGATTTATCTTATTTATACTCATTATTTAAGTGTGGGAGGGTGCAGCAAAAATAGAAGTTAATAAGTGAAATAAAACTCCACCAAACTCACTTTGATTAGTTTATCTTTATTTGAACTTTATTTGTGAGATTGTTCAATGTGTGTTAGCATTTGAACCCCAACTCTCACTAGCTCAACATCAAAAACTTCTTGTCAGCGCTTTCATGGATAATCTATTCCCATTTCCAAACAAGATAATAATGCTCCTACATACTAGACAATAATGTAATGTCCCCTTCATAATAATAGATTAATTAATTAAATTAAATTGTTTAAAGCTTGGATGATTTATATTTAATTAATTAATTTTTATAGAGTTGGATGGTTAAATTAAAGTAACATTAGCGGGGTCTAAATTATAAAGTTAAATTAGAACACCACTTTATGTGGAATAATGAATTATATATAAAAGATGGACGTGTGTTCACTTCCAAAGTTGGAATTTACAAAAATAAATGTCAAGAATGAATTTTCTTTCTCAAATTTCCTATATATATTGTATATATGAATTATATATAAAAGATGGACGGGTGTTCACTTCCAAAGTTGGAATTTACAAAAATAAATGCCAATAATGAATAATATAGGAGAATTGAGAAGGAAAATTCATTCTTGGCATTTATTTTTGTAAATTCCAACTTTGGAAGTGAACACCTGTCCATCTTTAGCCCCATGACAAAAGCCTTATGACAAATTGGTTTTGAAGATGAAAACCTTCCTAGCCAATTCATGATGAATTCGTTTAGGATTCACAAATTTGTTGATTGATTACAAGATTTGAGGAGATTCAATGGTTGACAATGGAATATCATTTTGAAGGGATTGAAAGGGGACTTCTTAAAAAATTATTTACTTGCAAATTACTTGGATCACAAAGATAAATTAGTGAGTGAAATTATTCACAAATTTTTGGTTCCTTCTTGTTGTTTAGGTCATTTTAAGAGTTGGTTGTGCCAATGGCAGACCATAAATTAGCTGCCCAAGTGCATAAGGGTGTGCAAATTTTAGCTGTTCATTTGTGTTGAAAGAAAATTTGTTATAAATATTATTACCATCTATTCTCTGCTAGACGAATTTGGAAAGCGTGAGGGTTTAACAGGGAATTGTTGCATATCAATGAAGGTGTTAAATGCTCGATAATCTCTAGCCACCAACTGTAGGTTTAGATGCCAATTTGGGAATGCTATCTAGGTGCCAAACATTGAATAAAAAGAGGGTTCACGTTGCCTTGAGAGGTGGGAATATGGTCTAAGTTGTAGATTCAAGTACTTGGGTGTTGGATAAACATGGAAATATGAATTATATTGTAAATGGAATGTCAAAAATAATCTATAGTTGCAACATATCAAAGGTCAAATGTTGTTACCTTATTCATGTATATGCAATCATAACTTTGAATATTTAATAATATTATATTGACTTTTGATGAAGGCCTTGTTGGGACTCAAACTTATGTTGTTTTTGCTTGAGTCCCTTCTTGATTTAGCCTTTGTTGGCCTAGGTTTATAAAAACTATGAGACAATGAATGTTTGGCCTTTGTGTCTGTGTGCCTCTTTCTCCCATGTTGCCTTTCGTTTTCACTTCAATCAATTATCCAAATGAAAAAAATGGTTGTGTTTTGTCAGCTTTTTTGAGTAGTTTCTTAGTCCATGTTAGACCTCGACAAGGTTTTCACTACCTTGTTAGAGCCCAACGTGGTTTCTCTAACCTTTTCAAAATTGTTTGTATTTTATTGTCAACATTTTGTGGAGGTTTTAAAACCTTTGTTGGGAGTTGACAAGGTTTTCACAACCTTGTCAAAGTCTAATGTAGGTTTTCACAACCTTGTTAAAGTCTGATGTAGGTTTTCTAGCTTATTATGTTCCTTTTGGTTCAATCTTTGACAACAATTTTTGGAGGTTTCCAAAACTCCATCAGGATTTGACAAGGTTTTCACAACCTTGTCAAAGCCCAACTTTGGTTTCCTAACCTTATTGTTTCAATTGTAAAAAATGTTAAGTCATTATGCTTCGACGAGTTCAAAAGGTTCTTAAACCTTTGTTGGATTTTGACATGGTTTTCACAACCTTGTCGAAGCTTGACATCTTTTTAATAATTTTTAAAATTTGATCAAGTTTAATGTTTGTTGGAGTTTGGAGGAGGTTTCTAAACCTTTGTTGGCTCTCAATGAGGTTCTCACAACCCTGCCAAAGCTCGATAGAGCTTTTTGAACCTTTAATGACAACATTTTGAAATACTTTGGCATGTAGAGGAAGTTGGGAACGTATGTTAGCTTTGGACAAGGTTCTCTCAACCTTGTTGGAGCTCGACATACTTTTTAGAACCTATTGAAAATAAAGAGAAGGTGAGAGGGAGAAGACATTTTTTTTTGTTTGGCAAAGATTTGTTGTTGTTCATGAACCACTCATGGTTGCCGATTGATTTTGTTGACAAGTAGAGAAGTAAAAGAGATGAAATTAAAGACATTGTGTCAATGTCTTGGTGAGTTAAAGAGGTTGTGAAACCTCTATTAGCTCTTGATAAGGTTCTCACAACCTTATTGGAGCTTGAAAAGGTTTTATAAATAGGTTCTATGATCAACACCTAGTGCCAATAGGTGCTCAAAAGAATACGGATTATTAAAGCACAAGCACACAATTGATATGGCCAAATATAATATTTCATAAGGGAAAATTTCAAATTAGTTTTTGGTGCGAAATGAATTGAGATGATATGTTACTCTTCACTTACTCACTTTAATGGTGGTAGCTCGCCCATCTTCTAAAATTCAATGATGTTGTTGTTTGATTTGGGATGCCCATTTTGGGCATAATTCATTCCTAGTTGTGGATTTTGATTTTGCTATAGTGCAATGACTAGGTTTTGATGCCTTGCAAGTGTTAAATGAGGATTGTGGCCATTTCTAGGAGGTGTTAGTTCTATTGTGGTCTTTAGATGCCAAAAAGTTATAGGGCATCCATTGACACTAGTCTAGTTCATTTTGTGAGTACAAGCCTCTAGAATCAAAGAAGATTAATATTCTAGGAGGATTTTGTTTCATAATGTCTCTAGGGCATTAGGTGTATATTCAGGAAGATTTTTTGTCACACCCAGGCATTTTATCATGTCACATTTGTTGGCATGCGTATAAGATTGGTCAAATGAATGTAACAACATTCTAAAAATATTGCAAATATTACAACGATATCTCTCATTTTAGATATGAGTATGTGTAATTGTGTCATGGATTACTGAGTATGTTCTATTATAAAATTTCATGATCTTTGTTGTATGCAATAAATGGTTTCACGCTCTTTTATTCTAATTTGTTCTTTTCTCAATATGTTGTGACTTTGTCGCCCAATAGATAGGCATTGGTTTGTGACCATGCACCAACCTCACATCAAATCCAAAACATTAATCAATAGTTTAGTATTACTTGTCCTTCCTATGCACCCATGACTATCAATATAATCATGGAATTATTCTTAAGTGAACATTCAATGGATATATTTTATGTAGGTCATGCTTGCATAGTCGTATCAACTATATAGGACTTATATGCAACCGGTCTATCTTGACCTAGTGATATCATTTGGGGTTAAGATTGCAGTTGGCATTTGGTTGTCCATTTTTTTTTTAATACCTATTAAGGTATATACCTAGCAACAACCTCCTGAGTCTAAGTTAAGATCAAAGCATAGGAGAGATAACCCACTCTCATAGAGTTTACCTTTAACCCTCCATGTTTTGTTAATGAGCCGATCTCACTTGCATGACAACAACCTTGACCTTGTAAGAGGAATTCTGATCTAGGAAGTGGAGCAATGGTTTTGGGACCTAAAAAGCTTGTCAATGGTGACTTATTTGTGGTTTTTGGTTAAGCAACAACTCTACTTTTATATTTTTATGTAATGAGATTTTTTTTCAAACATTTGATGAAACAAGCGCACAACGAACAAAAATAAAATATAGATGAAATATCACAACACAAGACAATTGACATTCCATCAAACATTTAACAAAATACAAGAAAAAATTAGATTGGCACTTTAAAAATAACCTTGATAAAGAAATACATAGCAAGGCAAAAATACAATAAAACATGTAAAAAGAATATTCACTGGTGTTTTACTTTTTGTGATAGAGACTAGAAGTTGATGCACATCAACCAACTTCATTCATTAACTTGGGTTCATCTTATATAGTCCATGACACAAGGAGGTGTCTTTTGATTTACTTTTTGGTCCAAATTATTGAGTGGTGTGTCTTGTTAAGCTATGGTTCTCTGGTGGGGGTTACCCAAAATTTCTAGTGTGCATTGTTGAGAAAATTTCGATGTTTTTATAGTCGAGTGGTTCTACGAATTTGACAACAATGAATGGTAGAAAAAATAGCTAATTTTTTTACGATGCTGGTGGTTCCATGATTTGTTTAAAATTACATTATTACATCCTAACATCATAAATATAAGATGATTTTTTTTCATCCAAAAAGTTATTTAACTCCACAAGGTTCTTTTTAATGACATAATGTGGATAAAAATCCTCTAAGTCAATAGGGAAATTTGTTAGTCTAATCCCATAGGAAATTTTTGATTATTTAAGAGCTAAAAAGTAGGTGCACCTATTTTCTAAGAGTATATTCCAATTTATTTTGTAGCATTTTTTCCCCTCGTTTCATAGAACTTGTTGCTTCGCAATATCCACAATAATAAATATGAAGCTTTTTGCTTTAGAGCACTTCCTTAATGTGTGTCTTACTAAACTCCTTATACCTATGATAATAGACTATAAATGAATTTTCTTATACATGTATACATTTTAAGAAGGGGTTCCTCTTTTTGTAAAACAATGAGATAAATGGCAGAGTGTATGGTCAAAATTTTAGTTCATCTCATATACATTTCGTGCTTTATTTGGATGGATATGTGTTCTTAGATTTATATATTACTAATAAAAAAATTAAGTCTATTCATAAAAAAAGGGTTAAGAGTGGAATCGCTTCTTGTTGTTACACAAATTGATAAAACTTAGAGTTAGAAGTATCAAATTAACAATTGGTTTCAAAAAGAAACTTTTGCTAATACATCATATAATCAAAACATCAAAATAGATTTTATATTTTGATTTGTACAATAGTGATGGTTGTAAAGGAGTATGTTTGCTTACTCAATATCTTTTTTCTATATTTTTTTATTTCTTCTTTAGCTGAATTAAAACAAAAGACCATCTTACAAACTTATAAAAAATACTTAACGAATTTTTTTTCTCTTCCCACAAGTTTTAAAAAATTGTCTTCCCCCTCAAATTAAATATACCTAAGATGTGTGTTTTGAAATACTTTTATAATTAAAATTATCTATGAGAAGTGAAATAATGAATAAATAAAATGTTTTGAAAAAATAAGCAAATGGTTAGTACATTTTAAAAATTAGAGATTTTTGTTAAAAAATATGTTTATGTTTGTATAGATACTAGTTTTTTAAAAACTAAAAAACATTTAAAATATTGTACATAATTTTACATTTAAAATAAATTTATTACAATTTTTAAAAACCAATATGCTCTAAATTATGAAATAATGCATATTAATATATTATTCTTCAAAAAACACACCATAGAATGATGCAATATTATTGGTACTCAATATACACATTATTTAAAAAAGAAAAAACATAACTATGTAACGGCAATAATATTTAATTTTATCAATAAGTTCTACCAATAGAACATTGAAACAACAAAAATAAATTATTTTAAATGGATCATTAATCATACCAAAATTTTTAATATCCTAAAATGTTTCAAAATTTATGGTCCTAATACTATTATAGTTAGCTGTATGTATATATACTATTATTATAGATAATTGTATGTATATGTATATGTATATGTGTGTGTATGTGTATGTGTATATATATGCATATGTATGTGTATTTATTAGATGCACAAGACAACTGAGAGGGGGGGGGGGTGAATCAGTTGTATACTTTAAAATATTCAAACCCTCAATATATTTTCAAACCTTGACCAATCATTAAACCTTTAACATGCATTAACAAAATATAAACATGTAAAGCAGTAATGCAAACACATCAAACACATAAGAACATCAGATTTATGTGGAAAACCCAATAAGGGAAAACCATGATGAGGATTAGCTCACTAATATATGAATTGCAACACCAAATACAATAATGCTCACTACCCAAAAAGATAAAGAAAGACTCAC